>VWZT01013317.1:439132-578220 GCA_013397055.1 Pachycephala philippinensis
GAAGACAGAAAGAAGGGTGTTGGAGGTAATTTTTCTGCAGTTCCTTAAATGCTCCAAGGCGTGTCACAGTGTGCCAGAGGTATGTTCCTGTAGTTTTAAGACCAAAGTGTATGTTGCCTGCACTCGGAGGTGGCAGGAAAGTACAGGGGGTTCAAAGCCTGGTGGGAAATGACTGAATGACTCTTTAGGATGGAGAGACCCCAGCTGGGCACAGTCCTGCTCCTCCTGCCTGAAGAAACCAGTTCCTGTAGTAAAATGGTCTCCAAACTATAATCCAGTTTTGTCTTAGATGGAAGTAGCTGGTTCGCTTCAAAAGAAACTCCTGAAGTAAATTAATATGATTTCAGCAAGGTGATTAGGCAGAGACTTGAGACTGAAGACTGAATATTTTTTTATTTGAGAGAGTAAACGCTGTTTAGCAACCTTTCTCTCTACCTCTCTCTGACTTTCCAGCAGTAAGAACTAAGATGAAATGTAAAATACAAGGAGTTATATCAGCTAATAACTTCATGACAAATAACTGGAAATTCTATTAGGCTACATGAAAAATAGCTCAAAAGATGAATATTTTGTGAATGTGCTGATTGTTTGGACATAGGATTGTATGAATGATATTTTAAATTGTTTTCTGCTTTTGTTGGCCGAACACTGCAACACAATTTGCTTAGTAGATTCTTTGTATTTGCATACTTGGATTTTTTTTTGGCTTTACATTCCAATAGATGTAAAACAACAACCATTGACTGTTGCTTCAACCCGATCTCCTCAAATCTCAAAGGAGACTTTATGAATGATTGGTTCTGGTGTCCTGATGCATTAGCGAGAGTAAGATGTCAAATTTAGCATATCACTGCTACTTCAGCATGTCAGTTTTACTATCACTCTATCTGTGTTTGCCAGATGCATTCAAAAATGCAGTTACATCTTTATTACTATGAAGTACAAGAAAATTTATCTCTGAAAGAAGTCAGGGGGACTTATTTACTTTCACATCCATCCTCCATTAAAAAGAGGAATCCAAAATAACCACTTTTTCTACTGAGCAAAATATTGTTCTGTGTGCTGCAGATACCACATAATGTATGTTATTCATTAATAGAGCCCTTAGCTTTAGGGCATATGGTGCCATTTCACTGTTAGGCATGAAAATTGGCAGTCTGGTGTCTCAGACAGAAGTGGAGATGGAAAACCTTAAAATATGGGGGATACGTGTCAGGATACAGCACACTGTATCATCCTTTGTTTTCTAACAGAGGACAGTGCACAGGGACAGCAGCAGTTCTGAGTAGGGAAGTCACCATCAGTGACCTTAAGGTTGGTTTCTCCTCAGCATTATTTGCAGAGAAGCAGGAGAAGTGCAGGAAAGGGGAGTGTGAAGAATATGGCTGAAAAAGATGAAGAGCATCAAAAAGAGAAAGACAAGTGAAAACCAAATGGGAAGAAGAGCTGGGAGGTGGCTTCTTTGTTAAGCTGAGCAAATCTGGGGGCTTTGACAGCCACAAGTTTGTGAGGCTATAGTTCTGTCCCTGACAGCAAGAGATTGCTCCACATCACTGATGTAAAGAGATACTGGAATAATGTTTATTTAATTGCACAGCCTCAGTAGGTAAGCATTTTTTGGCTGAGGTAATTTATGCGGAGTGGAATCCCAGTCCTCTATTAATGCAGGTGCTGGTCTCTGTTCCTATGGTTACAGTTGCAAAGAACAGCCCTCTGCTTTTAAGTTGTTTGTAAATATATAAAACTGTCATCTTGGGAACAGACATTTCCTGAGCTTGGTACCTTCCCTGAGGTACTACCTTTCCTTTAAGAACTATTTTAAAAGCAAGGTAGAGAAAAACAATTCTGCTGTTTAGACAGGAATGGAGGAAAGTATGATTTTCTTACTGGGTGAGAAGGCTCGTACAGAGACCTGGTGCAGACAGCCAGGAGGGTGTAATAGGGTGCTTGCTCATTTGCTGAATACTCAGTTTGTCTCCTTTTCCCAGGAGTATTTCTCAGTCATAATCCTCTGGCCTCACTCTTGCTTACTGTTATTCCCATCCCTACCAAGGCGAGGTGCCGTTGTCCCTCCCATCCAAGGGATGGCATAGAAGCATGCTAGGTACTCAAGTCTGAAAAATGTTGTTCTCAGATTTTGGTAGAAAGGTAATGGTAAAATGTACACATTAATAGAATCAGTGACAAAGTGATGAAAGGCTCACTGAACTTCTAGCATGGTCATACAGTGTTTTGAGAACTACACTTCTTTTTCTTGAAATAATTAGTGTCCTTTAATTTAGATTAATAGGCTTTCCTGTCCTATAACTTTTTCTAAATCAAATTTGTTTCCAAAAGAAAATCTAATTCTTTTGAAAGGCCTTTTCTGAATGTTGACTTAGAAGTCAGTCACTGAATTTCTAGCTTTTGGATTAGGCAATTTGCGAACAAGCACACAAGCTGAAACAATATTTTCTCTCTAAACTGAATTTGAGTTGAAAATAGAAAATACTAGTAGACTAAGGCAACTCAGTAGTGGGTTCTTTGGGGAAAACTTTTGATGGATAAATATATCTTGATATGCCTCTCCTAGTTTCAGAGGTTGTCTCTGCATTGAATCACAATATATTCTTTTCTGAGATGCTGTTGTGTATAGATGCCCTGGCTTAATCTAAATGAAATTGGACTTTTATAACGAGGTAGTTATATTTCTGGAAAATTAGACAAATTATAATATGGCTTATCTACTGTTACTTTCTTTTCAAATCTAAAGAAGGAATGTGGAATCCAAATGGAATTTGTCATTAGTAAAACGAGACCTTCCATCACTATCCTAACAAGAGTTGTACAGGATATTTGCAAGTGCTGTAACTGTCTAATTTTTAAATTTAGTGCACACACACACATGCACAGTGCCTGCTTAGATGTTTACTGACTAGTTTCTTTCTTTATAATATATAACTTAATATGAAATGGTGTGTAGAAGAATTTGTTTGAACTCAGACAAAAAGGTCAAAAGAGTCTCAGTCAAAAAAGAAAGGGGGGGAAGAATCATGAGATGTGAAATAGGGGGCAGAAAAGCTGAGCTGTGGAGGTAGGGGAAAGAGAGAAGGATGAACAAGAATCCAGAAGAAGGAGTAATACTTTACAAGGAATGTAAGATAAGTGCCTAATGGTCAACCCATATTTAAACAATGTATTTTTGGAACTTATCATCTAGCGTCCTGCTCTACCTCAGTAATTCCAGAGGCTATGAAGAACATCTAAAATTTTAGATGTGTCGAGAGATCATAGGTACTGTGACTGAAACTGTCAGAAATCTGTCAGCATAGGAGAGCAGGAGCTTTTGATCCTCACCTGTACAATTGAGCTCTCTGATGATTCTGTGAATCAGTGCATAGTAAGTGAAGCAATAAGAATGTAATCTGGGAGCTTCAACTCTGCTCTCTTTTGTAAAGAGAGGACTGGAACCCAGTAATTTAAGAAAAAGCCTTCCTAAGAAAAGGTTTTTTGTTAAATGCGCTGAAAAGAATTACAGAGCATTTTAGTGCATGTGGCATTTGCAGCTCAGTTCAGTGAAATTGTAAGAGATTCATTCTAGCTGCCAGAGAGGGTATTTGGGACTCTGGTGGTGTTTGTTATCATCCAAGTTTCTTTTCTGTTTTTGTCATCCAATGGGAAAACAAAACCCAAATTTTTCTTCTTGTCCTTTGCATATTTTGTTATATATTTTGGAAGCTCTTTGCATGCTGTTTTCTTGTACCAATATCTGTATACAACACATAGCATGCTAGGAGTATCATTTATGTACATCTGGAAGTACTTCCATGAATATGGATTTAGTACCAAGTTCAGTAATAGAAAATTGATATTGCTAACAAATGTCACCTATAATTGACTTCTGTTTTCTAAAAACTTTTGAAGTTTATTGTAAATAAGCTCCAATGAAAACAAACTGAATGATTATAGTCTGGATTCCCTTCAGAGTGGTTTCTGGCATGCAGGAAATAAATTATGGTGTATTCAAAAAACCAGCTGCTTCCATTTGGGTAGAATATATTATGATTTAATGAAGACAACCATCTGCTCCTGAGTAAAACCTTAATTAAACAATATATGACTCAAAACAAAATTAGCAATAAAGCAGTTAATATTTTACAAATGTTGCCTGCAATGTATAGCAACTAGTATGTTAAAAGCTTCTTTAAATATGTCTGGCTTTCATAATATTTTAATAGACTGAGAGAACATGCTTGCTATGTCTGTAGCTGGTACCACCACAACATCTCCGTAGTAGAATTTAGATTTCATAGCACAAGCTAAAGCACTGTGTTGAGAACTAATATGTCCATGATGTTTTAAATTTTTTAGTTTGTTTGGTATTTTTCCTGTTTGTTGCTTAGCATCACATTTAATGAATTATTCTGCAAAACAGATGCAAAAGCTTCTGAAAAAATGCTGTGGACAAATGGAACAGCCTGCCTGAACATGTAATTTCTGTGCCAAAGTCAGATTTGTGAATGGAGACCTCCTCATTTAGCTTGTATGTCATGTCTCAGACCTGCTTATGCAACTGTGCAAAAGGACACAAAAACCTGGTTAAAGGGATCTTAAAAGTAGAGTTGGGAACACTGCAATGTATGGACCCCCATTCTCTGAGGAAACACATGTCATACTTCACACAGCCTAGATGCTGATGCTTAAACTACAGGCAAGCTTAGAGGAATAATAGTTGGTCCTGTATGGTTAATATACTTTAAGGGAAAAGTTTTGGGCTTTTTTTTCTGGTCAAATGTGAAGAATGTGGACCCAGAGACTGCAGCTGAGGACATGTGCAACCCCAGTTGCATTGCTGGAGTGAGCTGAACCTTGTTTGGATTCCTGTGCCATGGCTTTACCTCTAGAAGGATGAGGCTTGCAGGGAAACAAAGGAAAAGTGAAGTGATAGAACAGGCAGGCAACAATTGTGTGCTCTGACTCACTGAGATATAAGAGGTCCTTGTGCATCGTTAAATGAAAACAAAAAACATCATAAACAGCACTACTGTGCATAAGCACTACTCCACCCTGTTCATGGCAAATTGCCTCCTTCCACATGTATGACTCTATTTTTTTTAAGTGCTTTCAAGAACTAGTAAAAGATGTAAGGAAAACCAGAAACTACAGCTTGCTTGACATGGATATGAAATTTAATAACCCTGAGAACTCTCTCTGTCTCTTTTTTAAGCTGAAGTAACTGTCTGGGTCAAACAAAAATAGAGAAGTTATTATATTATTATGTGAGTGAAATTAGGTAGTCTCTTCACAAATCAGCTCCTTGCCTTTTTTTCAGAGCCCTCAAAGTGGATGTAGCTAGACTAAAAACATGAAACACACACTTCCCCTGCTATTTCCCAGTGACTGTTGAATGGAAGAGAGATTTTTCTTTGAGATTCAGAGCATTGTAGAAGGGTTTTATCTTGCTCTGATCAGTACAGCCTCTGACTTGCTGTGGCACAACTATCTGTACGTGGGTGATCCCACCCCGGGACAGCCTGAGGCTGACACAAACCAGCTGCTGGAGCAGGGCTCCCATCTGCTACCAGCCAAGGCTGGGTGCGATAAGGGATCAGGACACACACCCCACACATCTGTCTTTGTTATCGAAAGAACTTCATCTATGACTCAAACCAAAAGGATTTTAAAATTGTTGTTGTTGTCGTTCCTTGCTTATCTCCAGAAACTCTGCTGTTTCCTTTTTCCCTGGGCAAGAAATCAGCTTCTTCAGTTTAGTCCCTGAATAAAATGTTCCAGTGCTCTGCTGAACTGGGGTACAAACACTGTGGGGGGATGTTTTTCAAGTCAGACATAAAGCTGTTCTCCTTCCTCCTTTCACTCTTCAAATTAAACTTCAGAGAACACTGTGGGTTCTCTCATTTCACACCCACAATATACGGCAGCAGCTCTTTAAGGTAAAATCCTCTGAAAGAAAAACAGAATAATTTTCTCTTGAGGATGCTATTCTGCTGTCTCTAGGATGAGCAGCAGTTGCAACAAATCTAAAAGTTTCCCAGTAACTCAGCTAGAGTGGCCCCAGTGGATAGAGCCCTATCCTCTGTGGTCTGCAAGAATCTGTTCAGCTCTGTATGGGAATTTTACACTGCTTTTATTAGGCATTGAACTGCAGTGCAGTTTTGAAGAGCAGAGTTAGCCACATCATGTTTTCCATATAGGTGCTGGAGCTAAGCAGCTGAATGTGGGGGAAGCAGTTTTGAAGGGCAGAGAGAGTTCTGAGATGGTTATGCATGTTGCCTCTTTCCCATTAAGGACTTTGCTCTTTTATTGCTTCCACTCAAAGGACTTGCTCTGGTGCTGTGCAGACAACCAAAATTTCTGTAGGAATATATATTTTTCTTTTTCCTTTTGTCTCATATTCTTTCTCCTTTAAAGCACTCAGAATTACCATTGTAAATCACTAGCTGGATGTAGCCAATACAGCAGCAGTCTTCACTCTTACAATTTAAAGCCCCTGGCTACACCAAAGCTAATCTTAGCCTTGACATCATCTAGTTCCACCCCCCTGCCATGGACGTGGCCGCTTTCCACTAGACCAAATTGCTCCAAGCCCCATCCAGCCTAGCCTTGAACACTTCCAGGAATGGGGCAGCCGTAGTTTCTACGGGTAACCTGTGCTAGTGTCTCATCACCCTCACAGTAATGAGTTTCTTCCTATCTGATCTAAACCTGCCCCCTTTCAGTGTGAAGCCATTAGACTTGCTCTGACAGGTCCATGCCTCTAACAGGCTCCCAGACCTGGTTGTAGCACTCCAGGTGGGGTCTTGCAAGAACAGAGCAGAGGGGCAGAATCACCTCCCTCCCACCTGCTGGTCACACCTCTTTTGAAGCAGCCCAGGATACATTTGATATTTCTGGGGTGAAGGGGAAGGTTGTCGGGTCTCATTGAGCTTCTCAGGCACCATTCCTTCCCTTAGAGACCTGTCAGTCAGTGGCAATGCAGAAGGTGTCTCTTTAGGCCTGGGTACGATTAACTCCACAATAAAGCAGGTTGCAGCTTTTGTCTCAACCTCAGTGAAAATGAAAGGCAAACCTTACAAATGAAGACTGTTTATGTCATGTGGGTACGACAAGGACGTACCTGCCACAAGTTTGCAGATGATTTTTGATACATCCCTACAGATATGTTTATCTAGGAAAACATAAAAGCAAAATGTAGACAGCTATGTTTATCCTGCTCTTGCAGCTGTAGCTTCTGACCTTTCTCCATAACATTCCTAAGCACCTCTACTCCTGTCCTTGGGGATCTCACCATTTACTTGCTTATATGGTCTTCATAACTGGTTTTAGGATGGTCTTGACAGCTCTGGATAAACTGCTTTGTAATAATTGCCCCATGTTAATAGTTATAGAAAAATTGTGTGCATTTCAGATATCACTTTGTAGAAGTGCAGTATGTGGCTCCCTTTTTCTTTTTAGATTTTGAACCTGGTTATGAGAATAGCATTTTTCTGCCCTCCTGCCATAAAGGTCTGACTCTGAGCAGCTGTCACTCCATTTGTTCTCCTGTCTGAAAACAGCGGTGTTCTGGGGTGAGGTTTTTTCATCACCCAAGGTATTTTTAGATGAAGGGGTTCAGATACATCCACAGTAGAGTGGCAGAAGTGTGGGGGTACCTGATTTGAACAGACAGGGACCTTTTTTCTGCCTCAGTGAGCGGGCCGATGCCCAACAAACCATCAGGGCATCCTCCCTGACAGGAAGCACCACTGGAGCTTCAAAGGCTGCCCAGGGTTCCACCTGCCGCCTCCCACCTCCTGAAAACACTGCCAGGAAGGATCTGCTGCCTCTCCACCAGTCCACAGAGCCTTTCTCCTCAGGTCCAGTTTGAATCTGGACAGAAACCTCATGAATGCCTTCACCCTGGCTCTTTCTCCTCAGGAGAGGTGCTGGGACTTTAGCTGTGAAGGAGGCCACTGCCTGTCCCCTGTCCGCTCGCTCTCCTGCCCTGCCAGCCATCCCTTCTGGTCTGCCCTCCTGGTCTGCCCTCCCTCAGCCTCCCCCTGCTCCTGCCTCCCTCCCTTCTCTGTGTGAATGGCTGCCATGGTCTACGGGCCACCTGCAGGCATCCAGTGGCCAAACTTTGCTACAGGGACATTTGTCTGTCTTAGTAGGTCTCTATACGGAGGGGAGAGGGTTGGGATAAGGACAGACCTGGAGGACAGTACATTTGTGTCTCACAACTTGCTGCTGACAAATGCAGTTTTGTCTCCTCTTTCTCAGGCATTGGGAAAAACTTTGTGTCTTGAGGAGGTTCTCAGACCAGCTTGGCTTTGCATTATGGCTCAGACCAGCTTGGCTTTGCATTATGGTGAGACCTCTCCCTAGAGTCACTGTTTAGTCATTGAGCTGCTCTGTGGTGGTACTGAGACACACAAGAACGGGTCAAAATGATGTGTCCCTTGTTGCAGTCATGGGTTTTTTGTGTTAACAGTGCAATTGGAACAAAAGCAGAGCTCCTAATTTGGACAGCCTGTGTGGGCATGATAGGAGAGCCAGGCAGTGCCCTAGACAGAGCAGTCACTGGGACCTGATATTGTGCTTCTGTGAGCACAGTTAGTGCTTGGCTTGTGCAGCTGCTGCTGAGGCTGGTTCCAGGGGGAGTGATGTGAGAATTCGGGGTGGGTGCTGGTATTGGATGGGAGCAAAAACTTGGGTGAGTGTTCGATCCTGGGGAAGAGAAGTGGCATTGCTAACAAAGGCGTAAGGTGCTGGCACATGTGGTGGGAGCTTCGGGCAGCAGTCAGGGCTATCTGTGAAAGGCATGATGAGAATTTTAAACTGAATGCTTTAAAGATCAAGCTTTTCTTTTCCCCGTCATTCCCCCTAATAGCATTTTTCTGAGAGCATGCTCTGTTTTCAGTGGAACTACTAGCAGGTATTGCTTCAGGCAAAACCTAACCCTTGCAGTTGAGGTTTTCCATCATGGATTTCTGCACTTGAACTTGTACAGATTAGTGATTATTCCAGGTCTTACTTAAATGTTTTGTCATTACATTACTACTGCTATGAAGGGTATTTAAAAATAACAGGATTTTAAATTGGATCTAGTAGCTACTTTCAGTATGCTTCTTTTGGAGGAGAGATCTGTATATGTGTATGTCTTCTCTTCTTTGCAATTGATGAAAAGGTTTTTGAGGTGTGAAAACCAGTCTAGCTTTAATATCCTTTTTCTTTCTTTTTTTTTTGCAGTGAAAAATATGAGGAAATGTGTATTTATTGGTCAATCTTACCTGCCTTCTGCTGGAATGTGATTGATAATTTCTGCCAGATGTCAATAGAAAAAGCTTGTAATTATGGTGTCAGTTTGCCTTTGAAAGCAGGTCTGACTTCAGCACTCGAGACAGAAAGAGTGTGCACATATCACTCTTGACATTTTCTCAGAAGTATTACTGCCTTGCTAGCTCACCTATCAAGCATGGTGAATTGGGTTTCTACTCATTGATTACTAGCTTTCTGGGCAATTGAAAGCATTGCTAGCTATTACCTGACATGATGTAAAACTCTTTGAATACTTTGGCAGGTACATTGTGTTAAGAAACTGTATTTTTTAAATGTCCTGAAGAGGGTTTTATTTATGTCAATTTGCTTTTATCTTATCCTTGTACTGGCAATATCTGTATTTTAGTATGTATATATGCATCAATGTGTCTCTACACCAACCTTCTTCCGTATTGTTATGATATGCTGTTTTGAACAGAGCATTCATAAATTACATTGGAAAGGGTTGATTAAGAGAGTGATTTTATTTATCATAGCCACAAATCCTTAAAGTCCACAGGGAAGGCTTCTCAGCCAATGACATAATTTTTAATGCCTTTCCTGACCAAGTTTTGGGAATCACACCTTGTCCCTGAATACCCTGAGGATTACGTATCCCCTTGTCAAAAACGGCAAGGTTATTATTCACTCATATAGTGCTGGTAATGTTCAGGGGCTGTAATCATCTTGTAGTGATCCATGTTATTAGATTTCAGTGGTCTGACAACAATTTATCAAATGCCACTTACTATATCAAGAAGGGCAAGCAAATAAACCTGTCCTGTCCTGTCAGCCTCAGCACCAGCACACACGCTTGGTCCCCGGAGCACCTGAGACATGAAATCCACCAGGGCTATTTCTGATTCATCTCGCTTTTAAATAAAAACAGGTATTTCTGGAGAAGGTAATTCGTGCGCCCGTTCATCCGTGCATGGGGGCCCGGTTCACGAGGGACACCTGTGCAGCCAGGCCAGAAATTCCCTTCTCCCGCAGCGCTCTCCGCACGGTGGCTGGGTGATTCTCTCGCATCAGGGCACACGCCGGCTCTCTCGCCGGCCGGGAGATGCTGTGCCGGGCCCGCACCGGGGGAGCGGAGCAGCCAAGGGCCGGGTGCCCTCTCTTGGCCACCTTCACAACAGCAGCCAAAACCGGGGCTTCAAAATAGCGGCTGGCGCTGAGGCGACGTGACCGCTTCAGAAACGGAGAGAGGCTTCACGTCGTGTCTCCCAATTAAGAGAAATGTTTATTTAAATGCAGGCGCAGGAGCTGAGGATGCTAATCTAAACCCACAGTGCCTCTCTAGCTTGGGGTGAGACAAATGACTCTTTGGTCCCTGTCAGTCCATCCCAACAATAGGGCTAAGGAACCTCTGCGCTGTTCCTCAGGCACTGATAATAACTACAAAGGAAAGAGTCAGGGTTCCTTAGCCTGATCCCATGCGGACTTTCCTCTTTGGCTCGTGTCATTTATCACAGCAGTCTTTTGCCATGGAATTTACATTTTGATGAAACACCGCAGCTATCATTATTTCAGCAGGATTGCATTTGAGTGGCAGCTGTGGGGTTAAGGCACACATGTGCCTGCATGCTAATGTTAGAACTTTAGTGAGGCTTACTGGGGAACACCACAAAATTTCTAAGGTTATCCACTTTATCAGCAATCAAACCTACCAGGAAGTATGGTAGGTCAATCTTCGAGAAAAGCTTGTTCTGATACTAAATAGTGGTTTCTCTGTGTGTAAAATAGAACCAGGACCAGGAGTTGGACTTGGATTATCCATGTGAGTCCCTTCCAGATCAAAATATTCTGTGAGTCCCATGATTTTGCAAATAAATGATCATTGAAACAGTATTTAACATATGAATAAAAATAGGGTGGTTAAGTGAAAAAAACATTTGATAAACATTTTAACAGTCAGATAAGAATGACTGTTAACTAATAAACTGACAGTTTAGTGAAAGAGATTTCATCTACACAGAGTCCTTGTCACCCTACTAAAAGAGAGCATTCTACAAAGGATCTAAATTGTATTTTTGTGCTTGATAGAAAAATTTAATAATAATCTTTTAGTTATGCTGAAGACCAAGTTAGCTACAGTTTGTAATGGAGCTCAGGTGGTGTATCCCTGCTGAGGATCTAGCCCCACCTTTTTTTTGAGCTAGATTTCTCAGCAATTTACTTAAAAGGGAACATGGATTAGAGCAAAACTGGGTCTACGCACAGAAGTTGCATCCTGCTGCTGTTCCAGTCAGGTTCCGGGTTTAAGACAAGATTGTTAAGTAGCAAACACCATGCTAGGAGTTGGATGCATACACTTTATTTCGAGCTCTCTTGCTATGTAACTTTAAATATCTCACTAAACCTCACAACTCATAGAAAACTATTGTCTGAAAACTGATACCTGTCACAGGCACATCTGCATCTGTGTATAAGCTGTGGTTTATGAAGCCCCCTTTAATGCCTAGTGGAAAGACACTCTTTGAAGGCTAGGTACTGGTTTGTTGTGTGACATTGATAAAGACAGAGCAGGTGCCATTACAAGACAGACAGCCCTTACTGGTGGGATAATGCTGGCATTTGCCTGGGTACATCCCATGTTAAATCTTTCACCTTAGGCGAAACTATTTGATGCTCAGAATTTCAAAATGAATTTGGAAAATGTAAGTACTTTGCGTCTTCTGAAGTGCTGTGTGAATTTCCTTAGAATCAGATAGCAGAATGATTCAGAACAAGCTTCAAGCCCAACAGAATGTGTATGGATGTAGAGAGGAGAAAGACGGACCACAGTGATAAAAGAGAAGCTCACAGTGAAATATCTGAAGCGTCCACTGAAGAGTGGACAGCCATGAATCAGAATCAGTTGCGATGTTTAATGTGAGAACCCTTGATATCCTTTGAGCTGCAACAGGCATTTAGATCTTGTTGCAACCAATTCTTGTTCTTCCTAATTAAAATCAGAACGCATTCAATACTCCAGTGTGAAATGCTCATATAAATTACTTGCATTCTTCTACTTGAGTTGAAAAGTCAAAACAACCCCACATGAAAAGGGACTGCAATATGCTCTGACAGCCTATGCACAGTGCTCATTGATAAGACAAACATTTCCTGAGATACATGATAAAAAACCAATCTTAAAAACCCTAGTAGGCAGGACAGAGTGTGCAGGCTGCCTGCTCAAGCTACCTATTCATCTTGTATGGAGCTTATAAACAGTGGGTGACATGGTGCTATATTTTCATGTGGTTTTATTATTAGTTAACAAAAGCAGGAACAACATTTGAATAGCAATTCTGTGTTTGGAAAGGTAGGCACTTTTAAGGCACATAGAGCTGACACGCCTTAAGGCTATACCTCATTAGTTTGCTTATGTTACCTAGCTATATATCTCTGGGAATGGAGTAGGTGCTTTACATACAAATAAAAGATGTGGGCGGAGGAGGAAAGAGGGCTGAATTATTCACTTTTCTGCCCTGCAGCTTGTGTAATTGTGCGTGCTATGGCAAAGTGAATGTAAAATACCATAAGCAAGGTTTGAGGCTGGTCTAAGTTCGTACAGCCCTGTTGAGGTTGACAAATATGGGCAGCTTCTGTGAAGGCTTAGTCCTGCATTATATTCACTGCTGTGAATGACTGTAAGGAATCAGGTCTGAGGTCCCAGGCCTTGTTTATACATACTAAGTAAGCATAGGAAATCAGGGGGGAATGATCTGAAAGCAAAATGTCAGAGTTGTACAGGTTTCTAGACATGTGAGCAGGTAACTGGACTCCACTTAGGCAGATAGAAGTCAGTGGCTGCTCTTGAAGAGTAGGAAAAATAGGTGTCAGAGAAGAATTCCTGTTCCAAGCCATTAATTGACTCTTCTTTTTTGATATTTCATAAGCAATCTAGATTGGGAATAAAACTCTTAGTCAGCGTGACAGTGGCATGGGTTAGTACACAATACAAATGCCAGGAAAATGCGTAAAAAACCAAATGCAGTTTCTGAGTTAATTAATTGCTCAGCGCTGGTAAAGCAATGTAACCATTTATTAAAATAGACAAGGTTTTGTGTGCAAGTCACAGCTGAATTGCCTGCTAATTAAGAAAGAGCTAATACTCATTTAGATAATAGTCTTGTCAATAATTGTGGACAAAAGGAAGAAAAATGTTATTAACTGGAAAAAAATGGAATTGATGACTTCTGGATATTGAAATCTGAAAAAAATTAATGAGCTTGAGAGATATTGATACTAAATGGTACCAGACGCTTTCTGTTCAGTTACTATGTTCTATTAAACACCTGCCAGGACACTTTTATCTCATCACTCATCATTATCATTGGTTATGGTTTTATTGTGTATTTGATAATGTACTTAAGGGAATATTTAAATACACTGTGTGGGAGTAAAGTGCATGGGAATAAAAGTTTGATTATAATAATTTCTTTGTTTGCCTACTGATAGAAATTCCAAACTTCATAATGTGCATAAAGAGGCAATTTTGAAACATCTATAGACATCCTATTTCCAAAACTCAGTGGAGGGATGGTCCAAGCCACAGATGGAGTTTGGGCTACATCCATGAAAGGGCTCAGGTCTCACAGAACATACCTGGTGACATGAATGGCTTGCAGAGTGATTCATGGTGGCTTTCCTGGGGAGACATGGCAATCCAAAATGAAATACAGAAAGGGGAGCTCCCAGTAGTAACAGTAAGTGCAGGGGCATTCTGAGAATTGTCCTTTCAGTGCTGATGGCACCACCCTACTATGTTTCATGGGCCAGGATCTTGCCTTGTTCTTTCAAAAAATCTGGTCAGTATTGGCTCTTTCCATTTACATGACCATCAGTCTCTGTCATGACCATCTTAAAGGATTATTTAGAGATTGTGACTTGTCTGGAAAGTGAGATCTGCCCTTCTCAGCCTTCCAAAAATCCCTTTTTTAGATTTATGCCTTAGAGAACAAATACCTGGGCTTTGCAAGAAGTAGATCTGAGTTCTTCAGGTCAAATATGCAAATTGCACAATGTGAGCCAGATGTCACCTTGATTGCAGACATCAGACAGGAAACTTCATAGTTCTTTTTCTGACACACTCCTGCTATCTCCTCTGGCAAAGATTTCACTTTCCTCTATACCAGACAAGTTTGTATGCTTTTCTATAGACCCTAGGGGTAAGCTTTGGCATATCTAATCTTAGAGATCTCTAGTGTAAATTTCAGCTTCTGAGTGAATCATTGAGATTCCAGTTATAGACAAGGAAAAGGACTGTCTTGAACAAAGTCTTATTGTATTGTAAAGCAGATGTGCAAAATAGGTTGGGGAATCCTGCCTAAAACTACATATTTCATTCCTCTAGAGAGCTTCAGGTACCTAGCTCAAGATATACTTCTAGAGAGAAGCATGCTTAGCAGTGACATCTGTATAAGATAAATCCCTCTCTAGAGTTCAAGGTCTCCCACCTCTAAAAGCCATTGAAGGATGTAACAGAGGGTGAGAAATAGACACTGCTCCTGTCTCCTTCGACTTCTCTGTCTCAGGCTTCTCCTTTAACACTTACAGAAATTATACTCAATTGTAATCTGTTATCCTACTGAGATAACCAGAGAACGAGTTGTGTTTTGTTACTGGCCTTTTTGTAAGGATCAATCTGGAAGCCTGCACGTCTTCTGTTTTGCTCTTCTAAAAGGGCTCAAGGAAGAGAATCAATCATTCTAAGTCAGTTGGAGTTAGCTTTTTTTTTTGGAAGATTTTCATGTGTTTTACCTATTCCCCTTTTCTGAAGTTCATTTCTTATATTGTTTGTGTTTGGAACAGTTTCCCCTTGTAAACTCTGAGCATAGTATAATCATAGAAAAACTCATTCATGTAATTCTTTCTTTTTTTTTTTTGCTTCTCCACATCTGCTGTTCATCTGCGTTCTGAATGTTCTGGGTTTAGGGACTTGTTCCTTGTGGACCTAGTGAACTCACAGTTAATTGACCTTGACATTGATCAGTGAGATGTGACCAGTTAATTTGACTCTAAAACATATTTTAGCTGGCAGCTTTAATTTTCAGCATTTTAAATGGAAAAATGCAATAACGCGTTGCAAGATGCTGGATGACTTGCAAACCCATAACATTTGCAAAATAAACACCAAATGTAAAGAAATAAACTAGTTGATGACAAGTTGTGGCAAAGAGGAGACTTGATCAAGCTTCACTTCAAACTGGAAGATGCTGACTGTATCATCAAAAAGTTATGAATGTGTGTGCTGATAGAGGGATTTCAGTCCTGCATGCCTATTGCTACATAGCTTTAGGTTGTTTTTCTTCAGGTCTAGGCCAATTTTCAAGAAACTGAAACTGTTCTGTAGGCAGATAGTTCTGCCAAAAAACCCCTCAAACAAAACCAAAATAACTCATGTGCCTAATTCAATCTTTACAATTCAGACTTTTTGGAAAATTAGTATGTTTATCACAATTTTAATTTTCAAGTCCTTTCCAGTGAACACCCATGTCATCGCCTGTCGACAATCTCCACGTAACAAAATGTATTATTAAAGAGGTTTCACAGATGGCAATCTACAGAAAAATCATGGATAGTCTGGGAAGTGGGAGGTCATTATTTGTCAAGCTCATTCTAATAAACACTCTTTCACTTGTGGTGCCCAAGCTGAGAAACGCAATTTTGTGGGATTGTTTATTTTGCAACTTAATGCTAAATCAGGAGGGAGAGGCCTTTCTTGGCAAGGACTGCAAACACTTCTGAATCCAGAGATTAAGTCTGCTTGTCTCAGACTGTACTCGATGATTTTTGATTACTAGTGCTGATAAATATAAGGACTTAACTAATGGCCATAGAGTGAGGATAAAAGAGGTAATTTGCTCAAGGGGCTTAACACTAACATCTTGAAAAGAGAATCCTTGGAATGAATTCAGCTATATACTCATGTCAGGGCCATCTATTGCTATTTATTATAACTTCAAAACCACATCTCTTTAAATCACAGAATCATCAGTGTTGGAAGAGACCTTCAAGACCATCTTGTCCAACTGCCAACCCAGCGCCACCATAATCACCCCTAAATAATATCCCCAAGTGCCACATCCAGATGCCTCTTTGAACACTTCCAGAGACAGTGACTCCACCACCTCCCTGGGCAACTAATTTCAATGCCTAAGCCCTCTCAGTGGGGAAAAAAAAAAAATAAAAATCTAATATCTAATCTGAACCTCCCCTAAGCACAATTTAAGGCTGTTTTCTCTCGTCCCTTCATTTGATACCTGTCAGAAGAGACTGACCCACACCTTGCTACAATGTCTTTACAGGTGGATGTAGAGAGAATATAAGGTCCCCCCGCACCGAGCCTCCTCCTCTCCAGGCTAAAGAACCCCAGCTCCCTCAGCCGCTCCTCACAGGACTTGTGCTCCAGACCCTTCCCCAGCTCTGCTGCCCTTCTCTGGACACACTCCAGCCCCTCAATGTCTTTCTCATTGTGAGGGGCCCAGAACTGAACACAGGATTCGAGGTGTGGCCTCACCAGTGCCAAGTACAGGGGGACAATTCCTGCCCTGGTCCTGCTGGCCACACTATTGCTGACACAGAATGCCAGGATGCCATTGGCCTTCTTGGCCACCTGGGCACAGCTGGCTCAGGTTTTGCTGTTAAGTGGCACCCCCAGGTCCTTTTCCACCAGGCAGCTTTCCAGCCACTCTGCCCCCAGCCTGTAGAGCTCTGTGGGGTTGTTGTTACCAAATGTTTTAATAAGTTTTGTCTTGAACAGTATAGAGGATCTATTAAACATTGTTTATATTTATATAAAGACATCCAAGACATTGCTAGGAGGAATGTATTATCCAAAGATGGGAAAAATTGAATTGATGATGATATTATTTTTCATA
The DNA here is from genome assembly GCA_013397055.1 of Pachycephala philippinensis. Taxonomy (NCBI): domain Eukaryota; kingdom Metazoa; phylum Chordata; class Aves; order Passeriformes; genus Pachycephala; species Pachycephala philippinensis. The sequence goes on from VWZT01013317.1 coordinate 456,295, forward strand.
ATTGTAAATATTAACAGTCTTAGGTTTCCTAAGACTGTGGGGACATAGTTCAAGCTCATGAATTGTCCATTGGATTAGAAATCCTAATATTCAGGTCTATTTTGTTTTCCTATATTTGAACACATTTATGTTAGACGTGGAAGTTCTTTCAGTCTTGTTAGGTATTTTTATAGAGACCATGTGCATGCAATAAAGTCTAGTAAAACTAATGGCCCCTAAAGTCTGTGACCAAACATTCTGAAATTTTCTTTGATTTAGGAACATGAACAAGCATCAAACTTACAACAAACTTCAATGCAATTCTCTCATAGTTTATTCAGTGTGAGCGCAAAACTTTACTAAGTGCTTGAGATTCACTTGGTCTCTGTCCCAACCTTTGTCTCTCATCAGGTTCATCAAAGCTTTTAGGAGATACAGAAGCTTTTTGATGAAAAGCAGACTAGGACTGAATTGATAGCAGGATGATACTGAATTTTGTTTTTTTTTTTTTTTTTGGCAACTCTGAAGTTTTTTTAAAGCAAAGTACAGTGGCTTTTAACAAAAAAAAATTGTGATCATAGACAGTTTAAAGTAGAGCATCTAGACAGGAAAAATAATATTTCTCTTCATTCCCCCAAGCTCTTAAAAGCATCTGGTAGCTGATGAACCTTTCAGTCTAGAGGGGAAGTAGAAGTTCAATGTTAAACTGGAAATGTCATGCAAGTGTCAGATTCGTTATATTTTGTGGTGTCTCACAGCTTCTACCTACATTCTGGCCGAGCCATTTTCATGAGATGGTGATGGCTCTGAAAGGCATTAATGTTTTTATTTTTGTCATCAAGAAACTTCCTCTCCCTTTCACTTCTAAGTTAAAAATAAAGATGAGGAAAACTAGCCAAGCAGTTCTCTCTCTCCTCCTAAATCACTTTGATGTTTGTTGTTCCAAACAGGCTTATTTTCCAGCTTTGCCTGGCTGTTTGGTAGGCTGGTAAAGAGATGAAAAAATTACTTTTGTAGAGTGAGACTCAAGGAGAAAATAGTGAACACTTCTTTTAGGCTGTTTCCTCTTAGATTACTGAACTTTCTTTTCAATGTAGGTATTTGGATAACTGTTCAATCTGGCTCTTTCTTAGAGGCCATTTGACAATAGAATACAGATGTCTCTGCCAGGGTCACCTCACTCCATTTTCACATTTCTCCTAACAGCTTCACCATCCCCCTGTATCTTACTGCAGCTCAAATCTCCATGTAGACTCCCCATAGCTGCCTGTCTCTCACCTTTATCCCTTTAGGTTTTGTCTGTTCAACAAAGCTCCTCCCTGCTATTTCACTCCTGGCTCTTCCTCTTCTGGTTGCCCACATCCCTGGACAGTGAATCACAGACTCCTAAAGGGGAAGTGAAGTGCAAAAATAGGGTGCCTGGATAGTTGCTGCTTTTGGGAATGACTCCAGCCCCAGCAGAGCCTGTTTTTGTGCAGTCTCACCATGGAAAGTAGGCAGGAGTTGGGTGTTTCATGTCGCTCCAGTGCATTTGATTCAGGTCTGAAAACAGAGCCTGGCTGGCACTCAACCCTTCCCTGCCCTCCTTGCTGACAGATGCACTCTTTTTCTTTCTTGAAAACTACTGATCATCCTCCTTCAATCCAATGGCCTTCAGGAAAACAGTGAATTTCAGGCATGTGGTCTGAGAAATTCCTTCATTTTCCCATCAGTTTCTGCACTGACTGCAGGAGGGCAACAACACAACTGCACTTCTCTTTTTCAAACAAGGCACCTAGCTGGCAGTGCCCTTAAACACAACCTTTTAGAGAAAGATGCCCAAAGCATAATAAACAGGCTGAAAATATAAATCCATTGCTGTCACAGAGCTTACAATTCTTAGCTGACTTGCCTGTGCTTAGCTGGTTGTTTTCTTTTTGCATAACAGCATGTAATTAAAATATTCATATGGTAAATTGCAGCCCATTTAGGGCTGAATCCTGCTAGATGCTGAGCAAAATTTGAACAGTGCTGAGAGATCTCAGCTGCCAAGGAAGAGAGGAGGCTTAAAGTAGTCTGAGTGGGCCAGCATCTGGCAGACTGCCTTAACATTGATTTGTTCTTATGTTAGGATAAAACTGGCAAGGAACAGGAAAGCAGTTTAGGGCTCAATTAACAAACAGACTTTAAAAAATGTATTTCACTTTATGCCTTAGGCTTTGCCTTAGGGCTAGCCTTGTTCACAGAGCTAAGACTAAAAGAGAAAAACAGCATATATGCATAATATCCTGTAAACAGTTATCTCCTCTATAAGGGCCATTCAAAACATCTCAGTGTCACAGACACTCTGGTACAGGAATCAATCAGGCTGGTATTAAGTCAAATTATTCAGTAGAATAGCTAAGATTTATTTGTAAAAGATTTGTTTGTTTGTTTGTTTGAAGTTTTCATAGTGTTTGAACTGGAAAAAATAAAACAGTCTCTTTTGAATTTGGGCATAAATTAGGCTGGGCTGAAGAAGTTGTATGGCACAAGAAGACTGCTGCTTTGCCCTGGTCATGGAGAACATTGTGGTGAAAAAAGTAAACCTGCTGTTGGGACATTTATTAGATAAATATATTAATTATGGCTGTGGCTACTTCTTTCCTGTTACACTTCAGAAATGTGCAGAGGGCCTATGCTGTAACTGTGGGTAGTTTTGACTAACTCACTTGTGTTACAAAGGCTTATGTTATAGCAAAGAAGAATGGTTTTTTTGAGAAGTGTTTTTGGAAAAGCAGTGGAAGTCGTCTCTGCAGAATAACTGTGACTGGGGCCATGGCACTGTAATCACCTGCTAGGAGCTACTGCCTGGAGAGAGGATGGCCCACTGCTGCTCCCCCTATCTGCAAATCGTCTAGGAGACTGGGGATTTGAAACTTCAGTGCATCACAATTCTTGTACTTCCTTAATGGGGTCAACAGCCATACCATCCTTGGCTGAATTTTCTGAGGATTTGCAGAGGTCTTTGTGCAGAAGTTAAAAGCTAAATCAATAAAACGGCAAGACAAGCATCCATCTGCTTTATCTTGTTAAATTTATTTCTGATTATCTGACTTTATGAGACCTTTTTGCCTCTCTTTCCATTCAAGGCAAATTCAGGTGGTATCAAGAGAGAATAATTCCTTCTAGAGCAAAGTGATTCACTTTTAGTCTACATTCTGTTTGTCTATAAAGTTTCCCTAAGTTGCTATGACAGTGCTGATAAAGGAGATCTATTTCACCCTTCTGTATATTTTTTTTCATTTTGAAGAGTAGAGAAAGAGTGTGTCTGATCACATACTTTATTTGTTCCCTTTGGAGAAAGGCACAGAGAAATATTTCTAAATTAAGCTTATTCAAGGTTTCTTAGCACTGTAAAAAACCTGATCTTGCTGCCCACACGATTGAGCTTGGGGCTGCTTATGTTACGGGGAAGAAAGAGATAGCAGAAAGAATATGGGACAAGATGTTGCACAGTGAGATAATGAGCTTTGGAGAGCCAGGCTTGCTGGTTTTGCTTCTGCAGGAGGAACAGGATACAGGGCTGACCTTTGGGAAGGAGGCACACTACCTCTTTTCTTTAGCAAGAGAAGCCACAAGAACCAGCCCCCAGGAGTTTATACAGGCTACCATAATTCTGAGCAACTCAGCCTCAAAGAAATACAACAATATCATTGCATTCTCTCTTTCTCAATGGGAGCTTCTCCGATGAACTTACGTGAAAGGCACAGCACGGGATGTAGGCTGAGGAATGACAGATGCCCCTCTACCGTTTTCTGTTCACTGTTCATGTTCAAATCTGTAACAAGGAGCTGATCTAAGGGTGATAGTAAGAGAAAAAACATTCAACTAGCCTCTTATAAAGGTTAGACAAAATATCATATTAGGATGTTTGGGTTTGGTGGTTTTTTTTGTGTTTTGTTTTAATTTCATATCAGCTGCACAAGTTGAGGCTTAAAAATAAGGATGCTATGTAATTTTTGTAAGTCTGAAGAGTCCCTTTGAAGGTTAATTTATCATAAGCTTGTAAATGACATTCCTTTTTCATGAAAAGCTGAATAATGGCCATAAACAGGTACAGGATCTCCTAATTGTATCCAAATGGTAGTAACTGATAGAAGTATATAGAATGCTTTAATAAATAGCATGAGTAACTAGTTCTTAAAGCAAACTTCTTTTGCAATCTGACAGTGCTTTTTTATATTTATTCTTGCTAGGGAATTGAAACTACGGTTGTTATCTAGATTATGTAAATTCAGTTTTGCAGTGGAAGTTTAATTTTATTTTTTAAAGACGTATGATACGAAAAGATACTAGAGTATTTAAAATTTCCCCTTGGAAAGTCATACAGATTTTAAAGAGCAGTCACTGTTAAATATTACACTCAGTTAAAGATGGATAGTAGTTTTTTCATCTTTGCTGACACTAGATTTTTCCCTGAGGTCCAGAATACTTGAGTGCTTTGTCTTCTCTGGGGGGTGAAGTCCTTAATTTTCTTACTATGATATATTTGAATGTGGCACCTGCTGCTGTTCTTGGAAGTCTTGGAAGGCTTATTCACAATCTTGTTTTAAACACAGGTCAAATAAGAGGGGTATTGTCTAATTCTTTTTCTCAGATCTGTTTCATTGTCTACCCCTATCATTTCATACCTTAAGATGACAGGGCATGAAATTGTCTACCAATTTGCTTGTGTGGTACCTGGTAGATCTGAATTCAAGTGGAATCCCTCAGTATTATGTTCCTCATGATTAGCCATTCATGTTGCATCAGCAGGAACAAGTCTTCTGAAGAACTTTCAAATGCTCTTGTTTCTTGCAGCCCTTTCAGTCATAGACTGACTACCTCATATTTTGTTAATCAGGCAGAGATGTTGCAGATCTTTATCAGTAATGCCTTCTTCAGCTCTGCCTGTATAATCTATTCCTTTAATTTACCTCCTTTTTTCTGCCTTTCTATTCTGTTCTGCATGTCTATTTATCCCTTCTCAAATAAATAGTTCACAACTTTTTGTGATATATTCCACAGAGTCCCAGCTGACAGTCTGTGTTTGGCTTTTATGCATATTTGAGTGGACCTTGTGCAATTGGAAAAAAATCCTGACTGGGTTTAGGTGGAGTTGCTTGTGGTATAGATAAAGACAAAACTGGTTTGTTAAGTGTGTAAAGTCTCCGAAATTCAGTGCAGGATAAGGAAAGGAGTGGATAAAAAGGAGATCTTCTTGGTATTTTGAAAAACTTCCAGCTAGTTATTCAGTACTGTGATATTTCCAAATACTATCTCATTTATAAACCAGAACCACAAAGATGCTTGCAAATGAGTGAGGCTCATAAAGAAGAGAATCATTACAACATTTCAGCTCCTCAAGAAATGATGTCGTGCTCTGTGTGTGTAAGGATGAACTTACAGTTAGAAAGCACTGTTGGTAATCATAACCTGTGATTCTTTTCTACCTGTACCCCAAATTGCTTGTAATTCACTTAATTTCTCTCTTTCTCAGCGGTTATAGCAATACAAGTTCTTCACCTTGAAAATAAAATTATAAGGCACAATTTTTTTTCTCTTGAAAAGCAGTGTAGTATCCATTTGTTGAGAATCAGTTTGGGATTTATGGACTGAAATAACTTCTTTTCTTTTCCTTTCTTTTTCTCCTTCCCATAAAAAATATTTGTACTCCTGACCCCTCTTCCGTCCTCCTCATGTTCTAGTTGCTTGTCAATATATAAAGTTTTGGATATGGCAATGTTTCATGCAGGGCCACTTCACTATCTGCAGCTTCTCTGTGACTAATATTCTGTCCTGTCATTTAAGTCCAGTCAAATGGTTTTGTTCAATATGACCAGCAAGGTAGCATATGTTTCCATGTTGAGTCCCACTGCCATTTCTGGAGGTATCTCCCATTAATCAAGAAGGTTGCTTTGTCATAGTGCAGCTAAAGTTATCACCAAACTTTAAATACAAATTTTGAATAATAATGATTCTTCTTTCATTAAATGGAGTTAACACAGATGAATAGCTTCCCTGATGGTTTATTGTATTAGTCTTTCAGAACATTGACTGATTTGTTTTTATTACCATGAAAGCTTTTGTCTTATGAAAATTACTTGGGACCACAGGTCAATGTCTTTCATGTCACATCTCTATAAGAAGTACATTGCTTTATTTTACTTTGTATTCTGCCACTGCAACCTGTATGTCACTTAAATTTATTTGTCATGATACCACTGCCAGGCTGCCATTAAATTGTTAAAGGATATTCAGGAAATGTTGTTGCAGTAACCTTTAGAGGAAGACATATGGAAATGGACTTTATCTGTTAATTAACATTTCGAACTGCAAACCTTCCAAAGTATAAGGCCTGGTATGGATCACTACACACGAGCAGAATACTTAGAGGGGTGATGATCATGTTTTTCCTGAGACAACAGATGCTTCAAGTTCCAATTGCCTATCTATCTATTTAAACTAGGAGACTAAACTGTTAAAGAACAAAAATGAAGTCTAGAGAAAGATTGAAATGTATGTCTCTCTTCTGTCCATCCACACCAGTCTCAAAAATAAAATGGCCTGTAATTCTTCTCTGTCTCAGCAATGTTTAAAAATTGCAGCTCACAGAAGGAGAACAGAGAGCATAAGGGATGCATAAAAAAGAAGAGAGCCCATGGGAGAAGCTCCTGAGGGTTTCAGGTTAATCTGAACCAGGGATCCCAAGTCTTGGATACATCACACTCCCCACTGGAGAAGGTGCTGGCAGAGAAGAGGTTGCTATCTCTGAGCTAACATGCTGTGATGCTTCCCAGACATGTCCTGGGAATAAAAAATTGGACTGCATGCAGATAAACTGAAGCTGGGGAGGATTAAGCTGTCCTGCTCCAGCACCGTGATCTCTAAAAAGATTGGTATGTTAAGGGATGTTTAGAACATTAATTGTTCATACTTCAGGGCTGGTCAGAATTCCTGAAGCTAGAGTTTGTAATGCTGATCCCATAGTAATACAAGTACCTGAAGATGACATAATCCAGCACTGTTGAAGAAAGAGCCTCACTGCTTTTCTGCTTGTTAAACTTTCATCTACATTGATTCCCTGACGTGGTTTGGTGTGGGGCTAGCTGCACAATTCCTTGTGGCAGCATAAACTATCATAGGAACATGCTGGATTTTTGAAAGTGGTGGAAACAGGGAGCTGTGTGTACCAAAACAGGTTTGGAGTTACAGTGGGAGCAGTAGTCCCAACAGGCAGCTGCTGACAACACGGAATAGGGATAAAAATAGAGTGAGGTTGAAGCAGGACATGCTTGTAGCCCAATCAAGTATGCTTAGATGAAAATAGACATGGATAAGTGTGATATGTGTGAAAAGCAAAACGATAGATAATGAAAGGAAATCCACAAGCTAGAGAAGACAGAATTGTTTGCTCTGAAAGGAATGATGTTGTCCATCAAATCTGGCAGAAACCCCCAGTTTTGCCAGGTTTGATCTACCTGACCTCACTGTATGTAAGCCAAGAGCTGCACAATGATCTGAAGAGCCTAAAAAATGGGAGGGGTCAATTGAATACAAGTTTTTTCCTGTGGACATTAAGGTAACTGGAGGAAATTGAAAATTTGTGGTGAACTCAGACTGATGGCTAAATCAAATTTTTTGTACTTACTCAAGCATTAGATTTCACAGATGGCACTGTGAATTCAGGTTATGTACATGTTGCTAGGTAGCTATGCTCACAGCACCTCTCCAAGTATTAGCTTGTTTTCCTTCTTTTGGGTTATCACCTGGCACAAACATTATAAAACAGGTTGCAGGAATAAAGCTTAAAATATTCAGAGAATACAGCTGTAGAATTACATATTTGAGAGGAAAAACTATTGAAAGACCAGAAATATAGGATGTCAATATAATTATTGTTTCTGTTGTTCCATTGTTCACTGTTGTCTCACTCGGTGAAAACCAAAACAGAGGCTTTGGAAAGAACTGCAGTGTATCTTTCATGCAGGTTGCTTCTCACTACAGTGTATTTCAGCATCCAAAATTACACTTCTGGAAAGGTTCTTCCTACTTTATCTGCTGCTTTCATTAGAGTTATTCTTTCTCATTATTCTTTATAAGCTTAGGGCTAACCAGAAAATCTCAAAATTTCTTGCTTTTCTGAAAGCAGTTTATCTATGAAACAAGTGTGGATGTTCACAAGTTTTTCTTGAATTTTGGAGTAGCAGTAAACCCCTAACTTCTTTAAATATTTGAAGTTTTCACTTGGCTTGGATGAAATAAAATACATTGTAACATAGACTTAGAAAAAGAGAAATTGCTTTAAGGAATATTCCAATGCAGTTCACTAACCATTAAGTATTGTTCTACTTTTCTGAGCTTAAATCTCTACTGACATGAATCTTTTATATCCTGCAGTGCAAGTTGTACTACTTGGATAACTAATACAGTTAAAGCAGTGATTTCATTAGACCTGAGAAAGTTTGGAATTGGTTGTGATTGTTGAGCAATTGAGTCTCCACTTTGTGGCAGTGGAAAGTTTTTATGTTTTAATAAACAAATGTTCTTGAATGTATTCCTGAACTTGATTTTAGCTATCACTGGTTTAAAAAAAGAAAGAAAATGTACTTTGAAATGTGTTTTTGAGACAGCAGTTTGAAAGTACATTTTCTGTGTAGCAGTAGATGTTGGTTCCTCTTTTTAACTGTGGCTTTTAATGTGACTTTATTAGTATAGAAATTAGAATGAATGACATTAAATAAGATGAGCAGACAATGACAAAAGAATAAAGGGGAATTGTGACAGTCACAGAGGCAGTTCTGACAAAAACATGGCCAAAGATTTTATAAATATATATATATAATGCTGTGCCAAATTCAGCCACTGTTCATGGAAATTATGTGTACTGAAATATTACATGGTTTACCTGGAGTGGGACAAAACAAGATTTTTGAACATTTTATTTGTTTAGAAAACATACTTTGTTTAAAAAACATCCTAAAACAAATCACTTTTTTATCCCAAAATGGGCCAAAAAGATATGAATTTATTTTGCTTAGAACTCCAAGTTGATACTTTGATGAACTTCATGAGGTTTCTTCTGTCCTGCTGCCTGAGTTTATTAAGGTCACTATGTATTGGATTGTGGCTTGGTATCTATTGTAGCCATCACTCCCCTAAAATGGACATGTGTTAGCCTTGTTTCTACTCAGTAGGGCTCTGCTCTGATTGCTGCAGTTTTTCCCAGGTGTTGGGCAGTAACCTCACAGTCATGTTGGAGACCTCTGTGGACAACCGAAGGAGCCCCTTACACTGAGTGTGTCCAATCTGTAGGCAGCTCCTGGACTACTGCTCCCCTGATGATGATTGCCCCTCTTCTTTGCAGAAACACAAAGGTTCAGGAGCAGGTTTTGCCTGTGAAGACAAAGGCAAAAAAGGCATTTAACCTTTTCAGTGCTAGTTCTTCTCTGCCCTTTAGCACACCCACGTTTTCACTGATCTTCCTTTTGCAGGCTCATGGACCTGTAGGATCCCTCTTTGTGAAGTCTTTGAGCATCAGATGGTTTTGCCTTTCCTGATTTTGTCCCAAAATACTAAGCTGTAATTGTTTTGCTCCCTTTTCTTGCTTAAATTCTTGTACCTTCACTTTTTGCATTTTAGCCATCGTCAGTGTCATCAGGCTTCATAAGCCAGCTGACATTTCTCTTTTTACCTGTTTCAGAGTTCATGGTGTTTTGCCTGTTGAAAATATCCTGTAGATAATATCTTGTGTAGTCTTTTTCTCATAAATTGATTGGAAAAGAGGAAACAGTCTGAAAAAGAAAATTTCGGTACAAACAATCTGTTTGACAAAATCATAATAAAATGCAAAAGTTATTAACAGAAATTGTAAGGCTACAGTCTTTAACAAAAAAGTTTTACTGTTGTTGACAAACTGAAGTATTTTTTGGTCAATTTGTTTGTTATTAATCTCTTCTCTCCCCACTATCCACAGGGAATGAATACTGTGTACCTAGACAGCCATAAACCTTCAGCTGCAGACCACTGACAGAAGTCTATAGACCACCAGTCTGGGAAACCTCTGCTTTAAACTCCAAATGATTCAACATTCGTGTAAGTCAGACTCATTCTTCTATTATGTAACTGAATAATTTTATATCCATGTTCATTGTAATGCTAAGAGGTTCAGAGAGTCTATGAACTGTTTACTCTTACAAATTGTCTCTCTAATAATAAGGTGATAAAATTGAAAGTGTTTGTGAACTCTAAATATGTCCTTAAAATGTGCAGGAAAAGCTGTGTGCTGTTTGCAGGCTGTTAAAGAAATCCTTGCTACAGTGACACATTTTGTAATGCTTACATGGTTTGGGTTGTTTTGGGTTTTTTTTTTTGATATGAATCTTTGGCTGAAAACAATATTGCTAAACAACTAAGGTCCTATTATATCGTTATTTAAGGCAAGGCTCAGATATTGTTGTTTATAAGCAAATGACATGTAGGAAATACAGAGCTGACAAACACTCAGAGAATGGTTTTTCCCTAACCAAGTTGAGTATTTCAGGCAAAGATAAATACTGGTATTTAAATTTTTACTTCCTCTGTTGCTCTGCCCTTTTTTTACTTTACAACGAGAGATACTATAGAAATGCAAAAGCATTACAAGGGGGAAAATTTGACTAATATAGGTTGAAGTGTTTTATGAATGGAAATGAAACACAAGCTGTAGAGAAATCACTTAAGTCACTGCTGAGATGCATTCATCTCTGGTACTGCATAAAAGTTAATTAACAGTGCAGTGAACTGGAGGCAATTCAGAGAGAAACATTATTAGATGAGGATGTACAAAGAAAGTGAAATGTCTTTCAATTTACTGACTAAGGATAGATGAATATCTACTAATGTCCATAAGTGACCTTGACAGCAAGGAGGAACAGTCTGGCTGGAGATGTTCCTTGGGGTGCTCTCTCTGTGGGATTAATAGGATAAAAGAACAGGTGATCAGGTTGTGATGTGAAAGACTAAAGGCCTTTTCCATCCTAATGTCTGGCAGCTATTGAGGCTGCATCCATATAGTCTCTATATGCAGAAAAGAGAACATTTTTACTGATTGAGCACACTCATATAGGGCCACCTAATATAAATTGCAGTTTTCTGTTGTATATACATCAACTGAAAGTGGAGAAATGCAAAAGCCACTGAGGACTGGATACTGAATTCCAAACTTGGATAGATTTCAAGACAAGGAATAGTAAAGCCATTGTTTTGTGTGTTTAAAGCTAAACTAGAGCTACTGCTTAGAGTATTTTGAAAACATTTCTGCCCTCACGAGGGGGTGGACTTAATATTCTTAATCAATCCTTTTAGACTGTATTTCTTGTTGTGGGACGACAGAGTTTCCTAGTGCCAGCCCTGGACAGGCTCACAAGAGTTATTAACCTCAAACATCTCTTTGCATAGGCTTTCCTGGTTTTGTTCTGGTTACTGCTTTGTTGGGACAATTGTGCATAGAACACTTGGTGGAAAATAGATGATTAATCTGTGCCTGCTCCTGACAGCTGAATTTCCCTATCCTTAATTTTCTTACAGTTTTCTAGATAGATTTGGGATATGGAGTTTGTGAACAGTAACAGGCTACTACTGGTATGATCAAGGACAACTAGGTTTCAAGAAAAACCTCAAATTTCCCTTGATTGCATGTCTTCTGCTGTGACTTTCCTCCCTCCTAGATTTTTCAGGATTTTCCCTTGCTGTAGGTTCTCCATGGATGTTGTACGAGTTCCTACATCACTGTCAGAATTATGCGACTTTAAAACTTTAGCCCTATTTCTTCTGTCCAAATGGTAAAATGAAATGGATCTATCTGCATCTATATTCAGGTTAAGAATAATTGATATTCTAAAAAATCATTTCCATTCCCTCCACGATCAATTAACAACAGAGAAGCTCTCTTTCTCTATCAATATCCAGAATAAAGGTTAAAACATGCTACATCATATTTTGAATATAACAAAGTTGTAAAGCTATGAACATGCTCCTTGCTTATTTGAACTGACCCCTTGCTGTATGCCTCATTGGCTAACCAGGCATTCAAAGAGTTCACATACAACCTTCTGATGTTTTGATGAGTGACTGAGCTCTGCAGATGAAGGTCCAGGAGAATTCCTGGGAAAGTGAGCTCTGTAGCAAGAGGAAGCAAAGCTGTGGTAGCTGGATGCTTTCACTTACCCATTGTTCTAGACTGTGAGCTGGCAGTCAGTTGGCAAAAGGAGACAGAAATACACTATTGAAAACATTTCTGTTCAAATGAGTAAAAGGATAGAGTAAAAATAAAACAAGAGTGAGAGACAGGAAGATAGCATGAAAATAGCAATTTGAGTTATTGTCACAAGGGAGCATTACACATGGCATCACATAATGCATGAGTTAATCATCACAACATTCTTTGGAAGTGAAGCAGAAAAGTACAGAACATGACAAGAATTATATTCAAATGCAAGAAAATCTTATTTGACAGTTGTTTACATTTTAAAAAGTAGATCAGTAAATTAAGTGTAGATTAAACTGGTTTGTGAAAATTCCAGGAATGTGGCAGAATTCATTCATACGGTGAAATAAATTCAAGGCTGATATATTTTCCTCCATAAGGTTGATTGCAGCAGGCTCCCCCTCACTGGAGACTTGAGTTTTGTGCAGCATTCCTTAAGAAAGCAATGCTGGCAAACCAGACTCAGACACAGGGAGTCAACTTAGCTCTTTGTACCTTACATGGCTCCTTCATGGGTGTAATTTAGAGAAGTGCTGGCAGAGCACAGTGGCTGCACTGTTACCTGGACTGCAGCAGCGTGACAAATTATCCCCAACCTGTGACACCCAAAGCAGACCCTCCCAGCAGTTCCCCACTGCTTCTGATAAGAATGTCTTCACTTAGCCAAGACTGGGTGCTGTATTTAGCAGAAAGGGGCCAAGTGGGTCTCCCCATGGGACATCCCATCCTGGGGTTAATCTAGAAGTAACCAAGAGAGAGAGAAAAAGGAGGAAAAACAAGAGCAATAAAGGAAATGATGTGAGGAAGAAAAACATGAAAGGAACAGAGGCAAACCAATTAAAACAAAACAAAAGAAAGAACAGGAAGGTTAAATTCACTCCCTGGGCCTGGTGCATCCCTGGAGCCTCAGCAATGCAGCCCTGACCATAATGGATATCCTAGTGGAGCTAAGGCATTCCCTGAAACACGACTTTTGTTGTGATGCATGATGACATCTTCTAAAAAGCAGTTGATGTGTGCTATCCAACCTTCCCTGAAAAACTGGGACCTTACAGTTGATATGGGTCATGATGTGGTTATGGGACTTAAGTGCTAAGAGTTACATATACCCCTGAAATTAATTTGACTGCTGTGTACCAAAATCTAATTTATTTCCTTGTCATCTTCCAACCATTAAATTGCTAGAGCTGAGTTGTATAAATGCTTTAAAGAAAGGCAGCTTCTGGTCACCAAGGAATACTGCAGAAAATTTGCCTTCCAAGCATGGTTATGTAACGCCCACTTATTTTAATTAGACTTTAGCTCTCAAAGTCCCACTTTACCTAAGTGGCATGATCGTTAAAACACAGCAGAAATCTGTGATAGCAAATGCAATCTATCTGCTCCTTTCAGCAGTGACTTCTCCTTTAATATTGTGTCTCTCAGGCATGTGAGCCCCAAGCAGCTACTTGCAGTGTTGTCTATTATTAGTGCTTACTCAGAATGGGTCTTGTTCTCCAGCAGAAGTGCAAGAAATGTCTGTGTAAGCATTGCATAGCTTTAATTCTCCTACAGAAGAGTGGTCCTCAGGGAGGAGAGTCAAATAAACAGCAGCCCAAACTGTACTCCAGGTAGCTGAACACCGGGAACAGGACCAAAGCCAATTACTCACAAAGTGATGCTGATGTTAGTCTTTTCTCAGGAAGATACACCAAGCAGAGACAAGGGTTTTTTAAAGTAAGTAAATTCCAACTAATTAAAGGTTTCCCTTCCCTCCATTCTTACTTGAAATTTTTGCTGCAATAAAGTCGGTGGCAAGCATGAAAAAGGTATCGTGATTACATCCATTAACTCCTTTAACCCTGCAGCCAACTGTCTCTTCTTCCTATGTACTTTGTGATGTGTCTTGTTGCAGAACATGGAGACCCATTTGGCCAGACATTGAATGAATACAATTTCAGTGTATAAACCCCAAACAAAAGACAAACTGTACATTTGTCATATGCTAAAAGGATGATTTGTGCATATAGGTGGCAACAATCCCTTTCTGGTTTTTGCTTCAGTATTCTTGCACTTCTAACTGAGCAGACAAAACAATTTGTTTCCATGTAATCATGGCAAGTCTACAGGAAATTCCTGATAATTGTGCTATGCTTTGTTATGATGATGAATTACTGCATATGTTTCTGCCATACTCATTAGTCTTACTTTGCAGTCTTCACCCTGCATGTGCACTGAGATAAATTGGACATTGAGATTAAAAGGCAGCGTCTTCATGAACCAGATTGTTTTAAGGTCACCTTTTTTATCTTGCTTTCTGACATCAGCTGCTCTTACAAATCTGAAAATGGGAGACATCATGGTTTTTTCTCTCACTGTCTGATTTATAGACTGAATACTTATAGAACCTGCCATTCCTTAGTAAAAAAAAGCAGGAACTAATTCAAAAAATAAGTACCTTACAAAAACAAACAAAAAATCCAATCCTACATATAGATAAAACAGCCTTGGAGCAAAAAGGAAGTGTGGGCTCTGCCTGGAGAGAAGAGATATAGCTGATAAAAATTCGGGAGTATATAGATTGGTAGGGGAATTTGAATAAACGTGTTTAGGAAAGAGAATAAGCAAGGCAATAATCAAATGATACATAGTGAGCATTTGCAGCAGTTTGTTTTACCGGGTGGATTGTTTACTTCTCAGAGCAGTCACTGCAGTCAAGCAGGAAAAGAAATGCAGTCGAGCATCTGCTACATGTCTTCTTTCTCTCGGTGGACACTACAGTTTTTGCCAGACATGACGCATACACACAAGAGGCACGTTGGGAAGAAGCTCAAAGAACTTGCTCAGTCATCTGGCAATATCTAGTCTAAAAGAATAGCTAACCACCAAATGGATAAGTTATCTCAGGAACTATACCTGTGTAAACTGCATCCATAATCACATTTATTATGGTCAATTCCTACAAAAATGCTGCAGTGGACAAGTTAAAAGGCGACCAAATGCACAGAGATCACATGAGTAATAAGATTGTCTGAACTTTTTTTAAGGAAATTGGTCAGGAAACTGATATTTATAGAACATTAAGCTGCTGGAAAAATTACTAGTTTTTGTTTAGATTCTCTTAATAAAAGGCAACTTCTCTTTAGTCAAAAATGGACTGTCAAATGGTGAACATGTGTTTCTACATAGATATGCTCTCTCAGTGCTTCATTTGTCAAAAGATGCCTGATGTTTCAATGTACCAAATTCGTGGTAATTTTGGAGTGAGGGGGTCAGCACCAAAGCGTCTGAATATACTTAAATACTCAAAGGTTAGTATCTGATGCCATCTCTGCCCAAGATTCTGCAGCACAGGACAGATCCAGCTTGGATCGTAGCCAAGTTTGCCATCTACTGAGCCTGCATGAATAAACTGAGAGGTGTGAATTTTTAGTTCAAATATTATCCTGTGATAATGTGTCTAAATGCGTTGCGAACCTGAGGTGACATAAAATGTGGAGTTAACTTATGACCATCTAAATCTGATCATATAGCTATGCCTTAAAATGACCCTTAAGCCCAAAATCATTCTTCTGTAACTCTTGTGAAAGTAATTGCTGGTGCTTTCTGCTTGACTGGTTCTGAAGACAGAGTATGCATCACATCCTTGTACTCCTAAGGAACATATATGAATGAGTTTGTGCTGTGCTTTTCTCCTGTCAGTCTCTTGAATAGCAGGGAAACTATAATAAGCCACTTCTTATGAGTGCCACGCATACTGTGGCAGTATCTTGGCCTTTCCAGACAAACCTGTTCAAATTCCTAAATTCCAGAGATTCAGCTGACAACCAAGTTACCTAAATTTGTTATGCCTACCTGCAGGAGTCTGTTTGTGGCCTAAAGGCTTGCTTCAGTCACCCCCACACAGGATCTGCTGTCATTTCAGATGCCCTGGAGTATGCGAGGCACCTTGACAGCTCGGCAAGATGTACTGCCAACAGGACAGGCGGGTTATGCTGTCCATCTCAAATGGCACTGGCTCCTTCTGTGTGGGCAATGGATTGAGCCCTCGGTATCAAAGCCCTTATTAGAGTCAATAAAGATCAAGGTTGGAGTCACTGGAGCTGAGTGATTCAGCTCAGCAGCTGCTGGTTCCCTTGCTGGGGTGAACTGAATTGTGCTCTAGGTTGCATTGGTTGGATTTCTGCTGACTGCAGCAGGCAGATGAACAACTGATGAATGTGTGCATGCCTAGATGGAGATAACTGTGTTTAAATAGCCTAAACAAAAAAATAGTTTGAATGGTCAAGAATTAACTTTTGGAATTTGAAAGGATAGTGGCAGAAGCTTCTTTTCAGAACCAATACAGAGCGATCAGAGTACCTATAAAGTTTAAAGGCCTCATGGGTGTTTTTCCCATGGAAGTTTAGAAGGCGAAGCAGTTATTTACCTGGTATACAAAAATTAACGTATAAAGAAGACCAAATAACAAATGACCTCTCAGACAGGTTCCCAAAGAAAAGCAGTCTATTTCTTTGTGTTTTTTAAATGCTAGAAGACACAGTAATGATTGGTGGGATGTTTGCAGGAGGTGAACTGGAGCTAGATAACATCACAACAGTTTTTGGCTGCTCTGATCCCAATAGTTTTGTGGGGCAAGATTTCCCATTCCTCATTAATGAAGAGCTAAAAGGGAAAAGGTGTGCTATTTCTTTCAGTAATAGATTTTTCAGGGACTAAAGGCTGAGCTTTATGTGCTTTTCTCTGCTACAGGGCTGGCCTTGTTGTACTGAAGACAGAGGTGCAATAGCATTCACATGTGCAAATTTTAATTACTCTGATTTATCAAGCAATTATTTTTCCTACTAGTTTTATTTAACTGTGGGAGATCTCATCCTTTCTTTGAGCATAATGAGTGCATTTGCTTCGGGAAGCAATTTGCCATTCACAGATGAATTCTCTTTAACAGTGACTTTGCCTTTATTTTTCATTTTCAAATGGAATTACATTCTCAATTTGTTAGTAAATTTGAGCAGTAAATTTCTTAGTATATGGGAAGAGTGAATTCTTTATTGCATGATGACAGAGCTTCTGCAGCAAAGCGATTCCCATCCAAAGCTTCCTTCTAAAATTGGTAAGCCATGCTGGTGAAAGATGGAAATTTGAGTTTGAACCACCAGGCTGGGGAAGATCTCATTTTCAGGGTTTCTATTTCCTGCATGAGAGCACTTAACTTCTTATCTGTAACATGAATTATAATCACCGCTTCCATTTTTCAGCCATTTAAGTGAATTAAGGAGTGTTCTGTTTCCAAAGTACTTGCTATAAATGCCAACATCCAGGAGATGGTTTGAGTCCCTAATTGTCGGGGTTGCACAAGCTTTTAGTTCAGAGTTTCGGTAAGAGGACACCATGTCATCTTGTTACTATTACTCTGGTTAGCATAGTGCTCTCTGTGTTTACTTGTGATTCTCACTGCCATTTAGAAGCATCTATCTCTTCCTTGCATCATGAGAAGGGTTTGTTTGCACTATCTGTGTCTGTGGTTTCTTCTGAGGGATCAGATAAATCAAAGGAGGTGAATCTTATTCTGAAAATATGGGCTCAGTGGAGAAGTGGGTTAGTTAGGTTGTCCTGCTTCTGCTGTCCTGGGGATAAAGGCAAACCTTCTTTGCGAGCATTTAAAAAGAATCATTACTGAAGAACCCTCATTCACAAAATGGTTGGGTTTATATCAGTCAAAGATGTGACTTGTATATGACAAAACTCAGGATTTCAATTGTGAGGGCCTAGAACCTGACAGCAGCCCTCACTGGGCTGTGGAAGCTGATTCCTCCTGGTTTTGCCTCTATTCCCTGTCTTTCTTTGCACATTGAACATCTTCCAGTATTTTGTCTGTTTTTCTTTCAAGCATATTCCATTGAAAACTTCTATTTTTCTCATTTAAAATTTAATATGATCGATTCTAAACTATTGTGCTAAATTGGTCTTTATAATTTCCAATTCATGTGGAGCATCTCATCATGTTCTCCATTTTACCAAACCACCTTCTACTTTTTTGCATCACTGCTTATCACATACATACAGGGTGGCATCTCACAAAGTCTGTAACTTTCACCAGATTCATTTCTCACACTCTTAACAGCAGAAAACAGCCTAATTTTCATTAGGAAAGCAACCCAGTTGGAACAAGAATAAGTAGGATACATCAGAAAATAAAAAGCCGTGTGGACTGTTACAGAGGAGAAAATGCTCTTCACATGGATTTTTCTTCTTTTCATTCTTGAATGCTTCAGAGTTTTCACTTGATTAATGGTGATAAGATTCACTTAATGTAGTTGCAATCTAGAAATCACAGGATCTCAAAGAATCACAAGAGCTGAAGCTAGAAGGGGCCTCTGGAGACTGTGCAGTCCAAACTGGTGCTCAAAGCAGGATCAACTACAGCATATTGCTCAGGGCTGAAGATTCTATAACATCTCTGGGAAATGTGTTGCGCTATTCAATTAATCTATTTATAACATCTAGATGGTAAGGCCGGAAGAAAGCATTAGAACCATGTAGTTTAATCTCCTTCAGAAAAAAAATAATAAAGACACTGTCAGTCATTTCTGCATAAAGCTACATACATTATTTGTTGCAAGATAGTATATTTCATAGGAAGGACTTGTATCTTCAAATGCAACTAGAAGTAATTGAGACTCTAAAACATTGACTGTTGATTTGTTCTAGTAGTTACTTGCCACTGCAAAAACAGAGATAAAAACAACTGGAAGGACACAGAAAATAAAACAGGAAGAGACTCAGATAACTCCCTTAATCTGAAGCTGTGTCATTTATGCCTAAGCATTTTTGATAGGTGTTTGTCTCTTTTTTCCTTGATAAACTCCAGTGATGGAGACTGAGCTGTTTTGTGATCAACTTTGGTTGTCCAAAAGTTTTTCCAAGGCCTGGCTTTGAATTTTGCTTTTTGGCATTTATGTGTGAAACTTCTTGCTTTATTCCTAGTGTTCATGGAGAATTGCTTAGTCTCTTCCTTACAGCTACTTTTTTCACATCTGAAAACTGTTAAAGTTCCTTTCAGATTTCTTTCCTTCAGATTATATGACCCATTCAATCCTTCTTGAACAATATTTTATTGAATTCTACCATTCGTTCTGCTCTCTTAACTCATTTCAGATGACCTAGAGTATTCTTGAGGAGCAGTGCTTGTGACTGAAAACCTGCTCCAGCGGATGCTGCACCAGCTCTTACAGCCAGCCTTTTATTTAGGCAGTGTGTTTGCTTTTGGCAATGTTATTGGCACATGCTCAGATCTGATCCATTTTAATCCTCAGATCTTTTACAGCAGAGCAGATCTGTCATTCCCTATCCTCTATCTGTGTAGTGTAATCTAAGTGTAGAACTTTTCTTCTTTTTGCTCTAATATGAATCCTGGTTTTGCAGGAATGTTCTTTAACCTTTTAAGATTATTTTATTCCTAGACCTTTCAGTGCTTGAAACTTTTGCAATTTTGGTGTGATCTCTGTATATAACTATTATATTATATCTATAATGTCATATAAGTGATTTATGAAAATATATTATAATATCAGATTCTGCAATATTGTATTTAAATATACTTTCATTTTGAATGGAATATCCCAAAAGAGTTGATGCAACTTCCAGCTCCGAAATACTTGTGAAACCAGGACAGCCTACCACATAAAAGTTAAGTATATACTTACCATGCTTTTTTTTATGTTCTTCCTTGACACCCGCTAGTGGCTTCTGTCAGAGAAAGGATACTCAAATCAGTGAAGTTTAATTTTGACTTACAGAATCAGAGCATCATTTACAATGGAAAGGACTCCTGAGATCATTAAGTCCAGTCATCAACCTAGCACTGCCAAGCCCTCCCCTAAACCACATCCATAAGCGCCACTCCACAGGTCTTTTAAATGCTCCCAGGAATAGTGATTATGTCACATCCCTGGGAAGCCTGTTCCAATGCCTGACCACCCTCTCAGTGAAGAAGTTTTTCCTAATATCCAATCTAAACCTCCCCTAGTGCAACTTGAGGCCATTTCCTCTTGTCCTGTTGATTGTTGTTTGGGAGAAGAGACTGACCCCTACCTGGCTACAGCCTCCTTTCAGGGAGTTGGAGAGTGTGATAAGGTCGCCCCTGAGCCTCCTTTTCTTCAGACTAATCACCCCCAGCTCCCTCAGCAGCTCCTCACAAGACTTGTGCTCCAGACCTTTCCCCAGCTCTGTTGCCCTTCTCTGGACACACTCCAGCCCCTCAATGTCTTTCTCATTGTGAGAACTGAACACAGGATTCAAGGTGTGGCCTCACCAGTGCCAAGTACAGGGAGACAATCCCTGCCCTGGTCCTGCTGATCCAGGCCAGGATGCCACTGGCCTTCTTGGCCAACTGGGCACAGCTGGCTCAGGTTCAGCTGCTGTTGACCAACATCCCCAGCTCCTTTTCTGCTGGGCAGCTTTCCAGCCACTCTGCCCCCAGCCTGTAGAGCTGTGTGGGGTAGTTGTTGACCCAAGTGCAGGACCTGACACTTGGCCTTGTTGAACCTCATAGCAGTGGCCTTGACCCACGGATCCAGCCAGTCCAGATTCCTCTTCAGAGCAGCAGCATGACACTCCCACCCAACTTCATGCTGTCTTGTGACCAACAATTCCTCTTGTGACCAGTTATTTTTGTTTTATTTATTTTTCACTGTTACACCTTAGCAAATCTGATCTCATACAAAGAATTAGGTTAATATACTATGATTTGATATTGATCCATGCAGGCAGTCATGACTTTTCTGTCTTTTAGGTGTTTGTGAATGGTTTTTTGACTCTTCATTGCAGGATTTTTCTAAAACTGAAAGTAGGCTGAGTGGCTTTCTCTCCTCTAGCCTGTCTCTCCTCTTTTTTCCTTTTTTTTTTTTCTTAATTAGATGTAGGAGTGGCGTTTCCAAGTTTTGTGGAGCCCAATTTATTTTTGACAGGTTTTCAAAACATAATCATTTATCATCCATGGAACAAAAGGCAGGCTTAGGGAAAATACCTACAGAGAATTTCCACTGAGCCTATCTTAGAGCCTCACATTTACCTATTTTCCAATCTGTTTGTCACTGTTCTGGTTTTATTACTCACCTCTATCTCTGCAGCTCATTTTCTTAGCTGTAAGATCACAGTTGACATTTTTAGTGAAGATAGAAGCAAAGATGACATTAACACTGTGACCTTCTCAAGATTCCTGTTGAGGAACAGACCAGCATTTTTCTTAATATTCTAATACTAATGACATAAATATGCAGTATTTTGTCCTGTGTTTTACTTTCTCACAATGTTTTGCCTTTCTCATTTAATTCCTAGACTGCTGACACTCTAGTTCGGGATACTTTGTGCCTATGAATTGTCCTTTTTCTGTTCCTTTTGGTTTTGTTTGTTTTAACAGCACTACCAGCTCTTTCCAATTCCTACTCCCCTTTTTACTGACATTATGTAAAAATCTAGCACTTCCACCTCCAAGTGTTTATTGCACTCTGCTGTCCTAAGCTCCATGATTTATGATGTTTGTGTTCTCCCTTCTAACCGTCTGAGGCTTGTTAATTTTGTCATCTATTTCATGGTCACTCTGACAGGTTGCTTTGCATCTGCACAATCTCAACCTGTTCTTCCAGGCTGGCCAGAAACACAGTCAGAGGCCTTTTCCTGTACTTGCTTTCTTTAGCTTTTGTGCAAATGGGTATGTCACCATAAGACTTTGTTACGATATGTTCCTGCTCCCCTCCTTTCCAAGTGGTCTGGGTGAGGAAAGAGTCCACCTCAAACCTGTCCTGTGTTCTTTATATTTTTGCTGGTTGCCCAGAAAATGCATCATCCACCTTATCTTTGTGACCAGACCCAAAACATGACAATTTCCTTTCACCTTCAACATTTCAGCAGGTTTTTATTCCTCCATCACCTGGGATTCAGAATAATATCAGTTATCCTTGATACACAGAGAACATGTCACTTGTTTTATTTTTCAGTGAGAGCCGAACAAGGTATATAGACTTATGTCTGCTAAATAACTAAATTAGGCAATATTGAAGCATTCGAAGTCTGGTACCATCTGAGTCAAATTATCTGTTGGTATAAATCCCACAACTTCAATATGGTTTCTTAAGCAGAAGATGACCTATATTTTCCCCTTGAAAATGAACAAAAAAATATATGTATTTTCTTAAAACCTGAAGTTAAGTTTTGATTTGAATTTAGGAAATCACAAAACATTTGGACATATTTTCTGATCCATGTAATTATTACTTTAAATGTTATAGGCAGGGTAGTTCATAGACCAGAAGTAGTATCATTACAGAGAAAAATAAACAAGACCGTGAGAGCAAAGACAAAACCCAGCACAAAGAAAATCACTTTTCAGATCTTGTGGCTACTACATTATAAGGCAATGAGGATTTCCCTTTTATATGATTATTTCAGATTTTAATAAGTAAGTTCCTCTGCAAAACTGCAGCCAATTTTTCATCATTAAGGTAGAAGTTAAAAAAAATGTTCTTTCTCAAGATGAATGGAGAAAAAATATAATATTATTGACTTTCTTAAACCTATCTCATATGATGGATTTATGAAATGAAAATAAGATAGAAATTCCTTAGGCTGTGACAGGAAATACAAATCAAGTGAATGGAAAAGCAGTTGCACTGAAATAAAGACATTTCAGAAGATAATGGGTTCACTACAAAAGGATCTTCTGTTAAGTACTTCCTATAATTCTGTTTTCAGTGGAGCACCTGACAAGAGACAGGCAAAGATGCATGTGGATACATCATGTTTTTGTTCACTGGTAGCTGGAGATGTATTAGGGCTGTAGGCAAACCTAATGCAGTGAGGGTTGGATGGATGGAAAATTATTTGTCCAACCTGGAGTACTGTTTCCTGGTTAGTACAAAACCAAAAGAAACCAAGAAAAACCTACATAACTGAGTTAGGAATGCTTTAGTTCTGATTTAACTCGTTTAGCTAAAGGGGAAAGGTTATCCAGCCGCAGTGATTAGAGGCATAATACCTAGAAAGATCAATCAGTTGTGTCTTCTGGGTCTCAAATGTGATCAGGAAAGGTCTGCTAAGTTGTGCACAGGTGTGTTTAGTTCTATATTACCTTTTTACTGTTTCAAATAAATTTTCTGTAGAAGAAAGCCTTGTGCCAGCGAGAGCATTTTATGGCTTAAGGTGATCTGCTGACTGGAAGTCTTGGAAATACATGGAAAGGATGACCTAGGAATCAGCCACATCTTACCATGGCTTTGAAAAAGGTATTCACACTCAGTGTTGATGTCCAGGCTTGTGGGTTTGCACAGCATCATGGGTTTGTGCAAAGAATTATAGAAGAAAATTCTTTCATTAAATTCAATGAGCTGATGTCAAAAATATTTTTCAAGGAATACAAGACATTATCTTTAGTAATGACAGTAGGCCTGAACACATAATTATTTGTGTTCCCTTGTATTACTCAGTGTGGGAATTGCTAATATTTCTTCTTGCTGTCAAAAAAGAAAAAAATCCCTTTGTTTTCTTGTAAAAATTTTCCTCTACACCATTGTTTTTCTCCTTTTTATTTTAATAAAATTTAGGGCTATAATAGGAAGGAAAAGGGACGGGCAGAAAATTCTAACAATGTTATTCTTAGAATTGGTGTTTTTTTACTCTTCTACTCTGAGATTCAAATTCCCGACACCAAAGAATGAAAAAATAAGGAAAATTTCCCAAAGGTCATAAAACTGGAGCAAAATTTCCGATGCCTGCAAAAGCATCACCCCAGATAGGCAGAAGTATGTCTCAAATAGGCATTCACCTTTTTATGTGGAAGGAATTGGTTCAGACTATTTAAAACCTGTCCTAACAGGAGAAAAATGTTAAGTCTCACTTGAATTCACAGAAGTCGATTTCAAAAAACATGTTCACAGAGCAGCAGATACCAAAACTGAAAACATCTTCAGAAATTCCATTTTAGAGCACTTGAATAAAGCCCTTCACTATGTTAGAGCCTCATCCCTGTTCTTTTTAACTAAAGTGCATCTTGTGCCTCGTGCGCTGGAAACCAAATACAAGAATTATATAATTTGCTACAAGAGAAATGGGTGGCTGCCTTAAGGGGTCATCTTCCATTCTGCTACTTCACAATAAATCTGAATGAAATCCTGTTTCAATGAAAGTAGTCACTAGAGGGAAATAGAACAGAATTTTGTCTCTAAATTTTAATGCTGAAACAGGAAAACAAAGTCACCGTTCTAAAAGTGCTTTTGGTGCATCTGCCCTACTTTACAGTAATTTAGAAATTCATGTGTTTCCTTAAATTGAGCAATTACAATTTTTTTTAATAAATGCAAAAACCTAAAAAACTCTGTATAATCATTTTCGAGAGCATGGGAAATACCAGACTAGAGGAAAAAGTGTGATTTATTTGCTATAATTTCCTCAGGCATAGGCCAACAAAACTGCTAAGATGAAATTTGTTTGTTGCCTTATTCTTTGTAACATGCCCTTCTGATGGAAAGCCGTACAGCTTTCCAGTTGTTGATGGGCAAGGCATCTCTGCTGTGCGTCGAGTTAGGCTATGCATAATATGAGCTCTAAAACTGTGAGATTGATAGAGGGGATTTTTTTTGGAGTGATTCCTTTTTTTTTTCTTTTTTTCTTTTTTTGTTATAGGAAAAATAGCAATTCTTTTTTATATAGGAAATCCATATCAGCATTTTTGACTTTTCTTTCTTCTTGTCTAATAGGTATTCTCTTATGATTTATTAAGAGGTATAGAACATGTATTCTGTTAAAACTGTAGAGAAATCAAGTACTGTAACAATGAAATATTATATGAAAGGATAGAGAAATATTTATGCAGATTCTTGTGGAATTTTTATGTGTTTGCTGCATATAAATTAGTCCTATAACTTCACCAAGGAGAGACAAGAATAAATAAGTTCTTAGAGCAGAAAAAGTTGAAGTTTTAAATAACTTGCTGAAGGACAAAGCTGGGAAAAAAAGATAACAAAACAAAAAATGGAAAAATATCTATTTTCTTTGCTTTAGTTATGAATACTACTGTTGTTTCTTATATTTATGCATTTGAAAGTGTAAGCTCTGTGAGATGAACAGCATTCCAAGAAATGGGCATATTGGTGGAAATATTTCTGTAAATTTGATATGAGTGAGGGTTCTCTCCTTGTTCTTGATTTCATCACAAAAGCTTTGTGGAATTCTGCCAAATACTAACTCATTAAGAAAATTTGGCAATACAGTATAAATGAGAAAAGAATTTGCTTTATTTTGTTCAGCTTGAAACAGTTTCAATCAGAAATAAATCTCTTAATAATGATCACCCATACAATGGTGTTGTATTTTATGAGAATTGTTTGGGAAAAATTTGTACAATGGATTTTAAAAAGAGAAGTACCATGTCAGAGATGAAATAAATTACAGAACTAGGTATTTGTTCTTGGTATGTGTTCATCCAAATTATTCTTCACTCTATGAAACAAAATATATTTTTGTGAAAATATTTCTAGTTGGTTCTCTTCATCTTAATGAGCATGTGTATAATACATTGAATCACAAAGCAAAACAACAAAAACAGTTGGAAGACCATTAAAGTTGCAAAGAAAAAAACCAACCCAAACTTGGGTATAGAAGATTATTGAAAGAACGTGTAAACACCCAGAATATTACACTTCCTAATAACCTCAAAGAGGACTCTTGAGCATGCAACTTACTGTGTATCGTGGTAGGGTTGCATTTATGGGCTGATGTTTTCTAGTAAACGGCACCTTCCTCATAGATTATCAATTTTCTAAAATATAGTTATTATCCCATGACCCCTCCAGTTCTTCCTTCCTCCCCCCACCCCAACCTCACTTGCACATATTAGATGCTGTTATTTATTAAATATATGGGATTTCAAAAGACATGGACAAACATTTTTCCACTTCCCATAATTTATCTGTGAAAATACTACCTGGTCTTTATTTTCTGCTGAGTTTCACGTATATTTTTAAGGTCATAAGGAGATCCTATATTGAGGAAGTAGTATATGCAAATAGCATTCAGAACTGCTACACTCATGCTTGTATTAAGATTGTATATGCAATTATAATGCTGTCACTGACTGACTTTGAGGTTCTTAATCTTCCATTTTAAGGCTATTTTGTGGCAGCTGTTTGATAAAATAAGTACTCGATATATCATTTGAAAAACTTAGCAGAGAATAATATGATTATCTAAAACTGACTGCAGAAAAAATATGTGCAGTTAGAGGGAAATAAGCCTATGTAGACAAGAAGAACTTTACAGGCCGTGTCTTCACAGGAGACAATTTTTCTTCACAGAATATAAATATATTTTTCATCCACTATTAGGTGTTATAATAGAGAGGAAAACTCACAAGTGAAGTGTGGGAATTATGTTTTTACAAAATGGTGTAGCCTTTAAACATACATCTTCTAGGACAAAGTCATTCAACATTTATGGAATGGTTTGAGCTTTCCAACAGGTCTAGGCATGTGCCTGCAAAACAAAACCTATTAAAAGTGATTTAGTGTGGCACTCCTGTGCACCAAGACAGCCAACCCCTCCTTCACTGACTGCAGACCTCTCCCTGTTCAAGCTCCTGGAACAGAGCTGGCAGAGACCTGGGGCCTCCTCCGAAAGGGTCACTGCCCAGAGGCTGCTGTTGGAGAGGGGCAAATAATGTTCAGCCAGGAAATGACTGTGGGACAGCAAGCCTGGATCATGGTTTCTGGCATCATTGCTGAGTTAAGTTTTTCCAAAACCTTCAGCTGTGATATTCATAGAACCTTAGTCCTAACGTTTCCCATAAATTTCAGGCTCATAATGGCATTACAAGCTAATTCAGGGACTCTGCTTATATTTTCAAGCAGCTGAAAGTATCTAACCTTTGACCATTGTCCTTCTCTAACTAATTCAGCTTAATGGTAAACAACTAAAAACAGACTGTTCATTAGACCTGCTACGCTAAAAACAAAGAAACAAGTTTTTTCTTTCCATATGCTAAGAATTCCCAATCAGACTCTAACAAGACAGCTTATAAAAGAAGTTATTTTCCAACATATGAAGGAGAAAAATATATAAAAAGAGTCAGAAATTACCAACTGCAAAGTTAAATACAGAGTTTAAGAAAATGCTGTGTTAGCACAAGAAGTTAATTCTTCAACATAAAATGGCAATAGAAAAGCTTGACCTTTTATGGCTCCTTTGAAACCAGTTGCTAAAATATTTCATGGAATTTAACTATTTAAGAGTATTTAGAATTCAAAACAACTCTTGTGTAAAATGTTCGTGTTACTAAAGGCTGCCCAACAACAGGAGCTTAAGATGGAGCGCAGAGAAAAATACATTACTCAATTCAAACTGTAGAAATTATTTTATGTAGTTAGAAGGCAATTTCCTGAGTTGGATTTTGTCCAAGGTTCTGTATTTGTCACCTGAAGCTTATGGGAAAAGCCACACGATCTTTCATGAGCACAAGTTACCGTGACCTTTGCTTTAATGCCTCAGGACAGAAGATTCAGAATAGCTGCTCCTGACAAAGTGCTGGTACAGGTATGGGTACTCGGGTACTATTTATTCCTTACTTAAGGAATATTGCTTTATTCCTCTGATTTTGTTTTTCTTGGATAAACATAAGAGATATTTAAAAAATAGAGTAACTATAAAAAAATCTGATAGACTAGAGTCAAGTAGTGTTACTTTTCAGTGAAGATTGTGAGTTTGCAGACCTAAACCCCCCCATTTTGTAATGTATATGGTACTAGCATTTCCAAAACTGAAATTTTGCTTCCTGACTTCACAAAATGGTGGGGCTCTTTAAAATTCAGCATGGCAAATGTGCAAAGCATTGTGCCAGAACCCAGTGTGATTCCAAGGATGAGGATAAAAGTCCAAACTGAAGACCAAACAACAGAATATTCTCTAGTAAAAAGAAACAGCAAAACAAATCAGTGGCAGTCTGTGGACTGAAAAGCAAAAACTTTCTTATGAATAGAACTGTTTGACTTTAGACAGTGTTTTCCATCTGTAGATTGCAAGGCATTTTATTAATTAAAATGTGTGTTTTTGTGGGAAGTAAATGTTATATCTGTTTTGCATATGGGTAATGATGATACTGGCCCTTATCTTCCAATACTGTTCTTGACTGCTCACTTCAAAAGCTGTGAGTTGAAATGAAATTGAGTTGTGATGATGGAAATAATAACCAGGTTTTTGGACTGAAATCCTTTGAACCTTTCCAGGTTATTTTTTATATGACAGTCACAGGAGTGTGCTTACACAGTGAGATTGCTCATTGTGTCTAGTTAAGCCATGTTAATTAGAAATAGGACTACAAACTCATTGTGCTATTATATTCCTCTTTATATGTAGCTCGATTGATATATTATGGCTCTGTCAAGTTAATGAGTCACATGAGATGCAAACATTCTTTTTGTTCAAAGTTTAAAAAATGTCACTGCACGAACTCTTTGAAGTGCTCAGGAGAAAGAACTGATCACAGGTGCTCCATAATGCAAATGTTGTATGAATGGATGACTGGGCTGAATTTTCCATATGTGATCTTTTCTTCACAACCCCAAAAATCTTCCTCATGCAATGCATGAATTAAGACAGAAACTGATATAAGATACCTGTGGTTCATTTATTTTTGTTTTATGAACTTACGGTCTAGCATGCAGTGAGAATGATTGTAATACATTCATAATATTTAAGCACTGTCTTTTGCTGAAGGAATGCAGTCAGAGAAAAATTGAGAAGAAATAAAACAAAGTCTTTCCCATCTGTTCAAGACGTGCAAAAGTAAAAATCTTCTCTTACGGATAAGCTTGGGAGCAAGTTGGGTACTTCTGACAAGCAGGCAAAACTGAGTCAGAGTCAAATATTGATGTCCTGAGGTTCCTTCCTACCTGAATTAACCTAGAAGCTTATATTTGTAAAATATAATAGTCCCACACTTGTTGCCATTACACCCCTGGTTGTGATCCCTTTGGGATTCTAGTTGGACAGCACGTACACTCATGAGGCCTTGAAAGAATAGCACTTGGTGGAAAACAGTGCGTGGTATTAAAACTGAAGCAGGGGAAAATATAAACTGGTGTGGTTTGGGGAGTCAAAAGAAGTTAAAAAGCTACCACTCTCAACTTTTGCATACTTTTGGGCTGGAAATTGCCATTCTGGTCGTATGAGACAGAGTAACCACCCATAAGATCATAGCTAGTACATATCAGTGCAGTGCAAAACTGCATAGCTTAAACAGCTCCTTTGGCAGCCTGTTGGTGGTGACTTTTAATTTGCAAATGGCATTGAAATGGGTGAGGCAGTATTTTCTGAAACTGCTCCAGCCTGGATTTCAAGAACTTGACCCAGTCCTCAGTGAGAAAGTGGTTTGGTTCTAGGTATCCAGATCCCAGGCACCTATACGACATGTAGAAAACACAGAAGAACTGAAACAAGTGCCCTCAGTAAGAAATCTTAGTAAAATCTTAGTGCAGAAAGACTGGCTAAAACTGTTTAAAAATGTGAACAATCGAAATAATGCTCACTTTATTTTTTTTTTTTCCAATTCTTGCCGGGGATTGGATCCTGGAGAGTAAATCAGAAGAGAATTTGACCCAAGCAGTTAATTCCATGACATGATCAAATTGCAGTTTGGGGAACCTTCTGCCTTCTTACCTGAATTCAGGATCCCAGGCTGTTTGCTTCACACCTTTCTCCTTTCTACATGAGTTTCAATGCTGTCATACGTTTCCCTCTTCAACCTATACCTCTGTTCTCTCTAACTCTCTTCCTATAGATCTTTTTTTCCCCCTGACATGTCTATTTTTTAGCACTGCCCTTAGCCTTTCCACCACTACTTTTATCCTTGAGTTGGCCTTCAATCATTCTTTCTGTTTCACCTCCATTTTGTAATTTATCTTTTGTTTTTAGGGTTCTGAGGGGTGATCGAGCAGTTTAGAACTTTTTTTTTCCAAGAGCTAATGGACTTAGCTCACTTCAGAGTGTAATGTACTTTTGGATCCTATAGAGTTCATGAAAGTCTGAGGAAAAAAATGGCATTATATCGATATATCCTGGCAGCTTATTGCAGTATTCCCCCATTCATCACATGCACGATGTCTGAAAGGAATGTGTTGTAACCTTCTCTTAAAGCAGCTGAAAGACCAGAATAATTTTCCTTTGGTAAAGGGCTTCTGTCTCTGAGCCATGAAAAAAATTCTGCCTCTTTCTCAAGCTTGACTTAGATATTTGGGCACTTACAGTGAGCATAGGACAGTAAATGAAAAGTTGTTTGTCTGTTTAGATTCATATTGACACATGTGTTGGCATGATACAGATACGTTTAAATACAGGTTCTACTCTCTTACAGGGAACACCAGATAGCCCAATGGCAGCCTGCTCAGCTCTGCAGTGTTAGAACTGATTTCATACCTGACATAAAAGAACTGTTTGAGCTTAATCAAAATTAAACACAGTTCTTTAATTTCTTGCTGATGCTGATACAAGTAGAAGTGATCAAAAATTTTTATTTTAAAATATGGATGAACTTAAGCCAGAACTGAATCCTGAGCTGCAGACTCAACTTCCTCGATCTCGTGTATTGGCACTTGTTCTTTGAGTACAAATAAATTTATTCCAGATATGAATATGGATATGCACAGAGTGCGTCAGGATTTATGTTTCTGGCTAGAAAGAAAAGTAATGTTATCATTAAAGACACCAGTTTCCACCTCTGTTTATCTTTGTGTTTCCTGTTTATTGGTCCTTCTCACAAGACTTTGCACCCTGGACAGTGCTAACTTTTAGTAGTTATGTGTTTTAGTATTTTCTATTTGGTCTTGGGACTGTTTTACCATTTGATTACATTTCACCAAGGAAATTGTGCGGGATATATTATTTAGTGAAAACAACTTGCAAAGATGCAGAGAGAGAATTGCTTTGATGAGGATTCTCTGAGCAGGGTACAAAGAAAAAGAATATTTGGAGGTCTTTGGTGCTTGGGGAAATGCATGTATTTCATAAAATTAATTGATCCCAGTCTGTCAAAGGCTTTTATCATGCTAGAATAGTATATAAGAAAATCCAGATGACACAATACAGCATTATATTGAGCTTGTTAGGATCCTGGCTCCTTGAGGAGACTGTATACCCTTACTCAGTCCCTTCCGACCTTCAAAAGCACTGAGGATGCTCAGAGTCCTTCCTGGGATAGTCAGACTCTCCCAGGATGAGAGGGGAATACCCATAAGTCCTCTGCAAGGGTAGTGTCACCTTCCTATGCAAAAACAACCCTTGGAACAAATTCAATTTTTTACAGTCAGTAGCTGAAATGCCATGTCTCATGGAAAACTATAGATCCTCCAGTGTTATTAATATCCCACCTTTGGGACATATACACGTTGACCTCTATTCCCAAAATGTATCTTTGAGTGCTGGAAGTATTTTGTAAAGAATATAAGGCAAATATCTTTGCACAAAGATTATTGTATCTGATGGAAGAGGGATAATTCAGACATTCAAAATAATTTCCAGAGGCAGGTGCACTTTGTAGTGTCAAAACATTGAAGTTCTTGATGCTTAACAAGATAATGACAAATTTCATGGCCACTGACCTCTGTTTCTGGAAGAAGCTGCTGATATCTTATATCTGTCTTTCTAATTTTTTTTTCTCCTACTGCCCAATGTTAAAATGCACCAGTCTTTCAAAAGTTCATTCAACATCAGACCTCTTCAAAGATTTCTCAGGCTGGTAACCCAAAATAGGAACCCTGGGTGTGCTAAAAATACACAATGCATTGCAAGCATATTTAGAAGTCAAATGTGAGTTGAAAACAGGATGTGCATTGAGATTTCTGCCATATGACACCTGAGACTTTATTGCAGTGGCAGTGCTGGAGTAGCCCTTCACCTGTAGTTTCAGTCCAGTGTATTGGGAGTGCAAAAAGCACTGCATGCTGCACCAGTGGCAGCTCCTCTGTGAGTGGAAGTGCTGTTTGCTTGCCTGTGCTGTGTTAGATGATGCAATTGCTGCTTTGCTGCCTTTTCATAGCAGGGGTGCTGCATGTGGTGCTCTGGAAAGCAGCCCTGTGCCACCGGGGAGGCTCAAACACCCAACAGAATGGCAAAGCTGACAAGGGAGAGGGAAATTTTCTTAGGGACCTAGTAGGGTCTGAATGGAGTTGATACAACTCAAGATGTCACTGAAAGTTGCTGGACTGGGCCATGGGCTGGGATTTTCTCTGCAATGCTCAAAAAACTCTGTTCTCACCTTCCTGTCTGTGGCTATTCCAGGGTCGGTGGGGTTGCTGTGCATCTAGAAAGAGTATTTGCCTTCCACCTGGGCATCAGATATAGAAAGAGAGTAGTTAGCATACCTAATGCTCAGGGACATAAGAGCAAATGCTTCCCCTACAGGATCAGCAGCCAAGGCTCCCTCAAATGGAAGGCAGTTTTCCATGAACTTGTAAGCCTAGAATACTCAGATTGCACCAAAATGCAGGATTGTGACTATGGAAAAGAAAAGAATACACAAACTAAGTTCTACAGCATTTTGAGGCAAAGCCCTGAGCTATCAATGATTTGTTCTGTGCCAAGGATGTGGTATTTGCTGTATCTGGCATGTGCAGTTCCCCAGAAAATATGAAACATGGCTCTGTCTCTTTTCCCCATTCTTCATATACTCAGTGTATCACTCCAGCCTCTCTAACAACAGGGATAGTGGAAAGAGGGGTTAATATTTCTTTTGTTTTGTTTTGTTTTGAGTTGTTTAAAAATATGATGTTTATACTGATTGGAAAGAGCTAGATCAAGCTCTTCTAAGGGGAAAAATGACCCAAAGTAGGGCAGGGTTAATAACTAGAAAGCTTTAAAGTCAAGAACACCGTGTTCTGCAAGATTTGGTGGCACTGCAGGTGGGTGGTATGTGTGGAAAGTATGAAAGGTGACAGCTGGACAGTAAATTCGTGCAGTTGAGGAGTTTCTTTGTTTTATGCTTGAATAGCATTTGGCTCAGTGGCATTTTGGTCTGTGACTGGACTCATCATACGAATAAATGGACTGTTTTCTTTTTGGCCCTGAAGGGAACAGGCATGTGTTTGTGCTGCATATATTATCTGAGCAGATTCAGACCCAGCATCACACTGTCACATCCAGGACAACTTCAGGTCAGAGCAGGGTTTCAACCAGCTCCTTCCAAGTTGTTTTTGTGACTTTGTGATCTAGCTGT
This sequence comes from Pachycephala philippinensis, assembly GCA_013397055.1. NCBI lineage: Eukaryota > Metazoa > Chordata > Aves > Passeriformes > Pachycephala > Pachycephala philippinensis. The sequence continues at coordinate 489,753 of VWZT01013317.1, forward strand.
GTTTTGATGCCCAGGGACACAGGAGCCAGCTGGCAAAGGTCCTCATCCACAGCCTCTCAAAATCTATTTTCATGGGCTTCAGTGAGATTTGCATTAAGGTTTTCAGGCTGAAGTTCCCATTGCTTGGTGCCAGTAATTGGGTCAGTTACTCCAAAGTGTTCAGCACTTATGATTCTTGTAAGAGCCTTCATAGTCATATTTTCCAGAGAGCCCAAAGACCTGTTTAAGCTATAGAAAGACCAGTCACGAATGTGCTGTTTGCATCTAGGGGATACAGCATTCTTAATTGTTCATCCTCCACATATGCTCCAGAAAATATTGATAATGATAAAATATTCTGTGGTACTGATAAATACTGCTTTCACATACACAGCCTCAATAGATCTGATACATTTCTCAGGAGAGGAGAAACAATTACAGTAGTTACATATACTGAATTTTCTTTTCTCCTTCCTACCTGTTTGCTGTTAATAAACAGAAAGCTACCAATTTCCTTTGCATGCTGGCATGCTGGAAATTAATGGAGTAAATGCACATGCTGTTTTACTTTGCCAGAGACTGGCTTATACAACAGATTTTTACTCTGTAAGACAGATTTTGCTGTATTTGTGCTTTTTTCATCTCCCCCTGAGGAGTATTAACTCAAAGCAATCACAAGACACCCAACCTTGCCTGCTGCTTCTTGAACTGCTGTATCCTCTTCTTTTCTTCTTGCTTCTCTATTTGAATCTTTTTTATTCTTTTTTTCTTGACAAGGAAACAGCAGCAACCAAAAAACATAGAGGGTGTCTTCTTTCCTAAAATAATAACTATTTGCTGTGAGAAAACAAACACGTAGAACATTTCTGTTCACATAGGATTTACTTTCAACAACTGTGTTCTTTCTACCCAAATGAAGATAGGTAGAGTGCTCTGTGAAGTACAGTACTGGGAAAGGAAGACGTGTACACGCTTGGAAAATACTGAGCTGCTCGTGAAGCTGTAGACACTGCATGTTTATGACTTGGTTTTCTAAGCAATCTCCAGACCTTGAACGGATTACAGTGATATTTTAACAAGGCTGCTGGCATCCATCACCAGCTTTCACTTACTAAGAAAGCTAAAAGATGGAAGAATGTAATTATTTCCACATAAGCTAAGTGCTAGTGGCTGATTGTCACGAGAACTTTGATGCTTTAAACTTCATCTTCTGCAGGCAAACAGGTAAGTCTCACAGGCTTCTTTTCCAGTGCTCGTTTTGGTGAGGGAGCAGGGGCTTGCAGGGGACCGGTGCCAAAGGGAAACGTGTTTGATATGAAGGCAAACTGTTTGTCTCTAGATTTTAAACATGCAGTATTGCACATTGTCGTTTTCTGTCTGTCAGGTTACAAATCCATTACCTATACAATAGCTGTTATTTCTCTCCATAGCCAGGATATGAATCTCACTCCAAATTAATCCCTAACTTTTATACATTTGATACTATTGGAAGAGAATGTGTATTTCAATCATCTGTGCATACTGAAAAGTCTGTTTCTAAATCTCTTTCAGTCATCCTATAATTACTTCTAGATTGATTACTCTAGTTAAAATAATGTTATTTCATATGAAGAATGAAATAATAAATATAGGACTGTGCTTTCTAAAGATGATTTTTGTTGAACAGTTTTTCCCTGAAAACAGGATTTCCTGAACTGAGATCTTTGGGCAGCTTACTTTTCAGATGAGGTCTGCATTATTGTAGAAATACTGTGGTAAACAAGGGATTTCCTAGCTTGCAAGTGGGAATCTAACAGCATCAAAAATAGATATTTCTTTCCCTTTCACCCTTGAAAGAACACTTATTCTCTTTGGGTAATGGCACTGCTGTGCCTCTAGAGGTGAGGTTTCCTATTTGAAGACTTTTAACAAAAAAGCCCTTATTACCGTTTAGAAAAAAACCCCAAATATTTGACCATAAATAGGTTTTGTCTTAATTAAGTTGTTTTGTGTCCTCTGAGAACACTTGCAACCTTATCTATTATTAGTATTGAAAGGCAAAAATTTTACATGATTCTCTAAGATTTTTGTTTACAAGAATGACTGTCAGAGAAGGAAGTATTTTGAGTTAAAAATAAATATTAATACTTCTTGTTTGCTTGTTTTAAAATATGGTTGTTTACAGAAAGAATTAATTTAAGCTCCATTTCCAATCTGGCTGTGATAATTGAAACAAATCCTGCTGGCAGGCACAATTATAAATAAACTTCTAAGAATAATTAGTAGTGTAATTAACATAAGACTGAGTTATTATCACTTTCTCCTCTGTATTGTAATTCTGCATAAAAACATGAGAAATGGCTCTCATTAAAATCTCACGGCAGAGAAATCCACAGAAGGGAGTGAGACATTAAAAGAAAGCATTCAAGATGTGCAAATACTGTGATTAATTAATTAAACAGACACCAGCTCCAAGGAAAAGCCGAAAGCAATTGGGATATTTAAGAAATGGATATATCATAAAGAGTTAACATGTTCAGGCTGGTTTTGATTTGTCTTGTTTTGCTGGGTTTTTTGTTTTTGTGGGGTTTTGTTTTTGTTTTTTTTTTGAGAGGCAATATATCAGAGTACCTTGTGGATCTATATTTGTGTATTGTGCTGGTATCATTTAGCTCTGTGGAATCCTTCTGAGTACCAGGAACTTATTCATCAGTAAAGCTTTCAAAATACCAATTAATGGAATGACTATTTAGGAAGGACTTAAAAGAGCCTGGCAGAGGATTGCTGATGGAAATTTTTCCCCCACCAGCTAAGGGGCATTCTCTGTGAAACTTGAGAGACTTTCTGAGCTGTTCCCAGCGACTTTCACCAGAAAGATGCTTACAAAGACACCTCTGCAAAAAGAAAACCAAACCGGCTGCTGAGTCTTTTGTGAAGCAAAGAATGAACAGGCATTTGGGTGGTTTTACCAGTCAGAATACTGCTGTTCTGGAGATCAGCTGTATGCAGAATAGAAATGCCAGCAGTTACTTAAATCTGGCTTCTCTCAAGTTCCTCAAGGTGCGTTTATTCAAATACTGTGCATTATCATGACAACACCCATACTGCATATTTTGGAGTGTTGAATCATCTTTAGGACTACTTTGGCCGCTATGCAATGTTAATTCTAGCAACATCCTGTGTAGTAATTAAGAGGTTTAGGTGTGAATCATATAAATATTCAGCTTATGTTACTTTTCTTAATGCTTGGAAGTTAACCCAGGAAAGGAAACCTCCACCTCTTTTACTAAAGGAAAAAAAAATATACCCAAACAAACAATAAAAGATAGAAGAAAGGGGAAAAAAAGAACAAAAAAAAAAGAGGGGAGAGATAGAGAAATTTTTGTTCTATGGTATTAAATTGTAATGTCATGTAATACACACCCAAGTGCTTAACAGAACTGTAGTAGGACTAATTTAGCCCATGTCTGTCTAATCCTTCATTAGCATACTATTATTTTTTTGCCCAGTGGGTATATTGCCTGTTGAGAAATAATGTGAATATTTATTCAGCAGTAATAACTGTTGCTGCTTGGGAGCTTTTTTTGCCACGTGTGAACATGCTTATCTAGAAAAGAATTTCAGGCAGATGATCACCCTTGGGATTCAATGAATTCATGCGTTGCATGTCCTCTCTTACTACACGGCTGTACAGCAAGATTACTGCTTTTCTAATGAGATTCCACTTTGAGCACAGACACTGCAAACACATCACTGCCTCTCAGAAAATAGTACTTGTCTTCTGGAGTGGTTCAATGTAAGCACAGAACTAGTCCATTTCAACAGCATTAGAGGGGCAAGTCTGCCTCTATTTGGTGCAACAGGCTAAGCAGTTTCTGTCTGAGATTGGAGGAGTCTCCTAAGAACACAGCTCAGTCATCTCCCCATAAAAATCAGGTAGTGTTTTTCTACCTATTTCAGAGGATTAGGATAAAACTCTCTATTTTGACATCTAACTTGTGTGCAATATCAATGACTTCCCCCAAAAAATACAACTGCCACTACATATTGCATATACAAAATGGAAGTCTAGGTCAAGATATCAGTTTTAAATGTGTTGAAATCATTCATTTGTACTTCATTTGTATCTTAGGAATTTTATTTCAAAACAGGTTTTCTTTTTCTAAAGAAGAAAAGATGCTTAGTGTATATATTTTCTGCAGTGAAAATGGCTGTGCTACTAGCCAGGTAGTCACATTTTTGTGCATACATTTTTGATACAGCTGTATTGAAATGCTATTTTTAGTGCTAGGGTGATGTAAGAAAGCAGTGCTATATTGCTGGTACATAACAAATTTAAACTGAAGCTAACTCTTCAATGAACAAAAAATTAGTACTGCAATCAATTGTACTGGCTACACTGATGTAAATTAAGGGTAATTTCATTGAAACTGGTGAATGTAAGAGGTTTCCTTTTCCATAAACGAAATACAAGTCAGATCCACTAATATTTGTTTCAGACTAACTTGTGAAAGTATGAACAAACCCAACAATTACCAAACACAAGCTGTAACCTTTTATCATTCTTTAGTCAGTTGGCAGTTAAGTTGTAGTAAAGCAACATTTATTTAGAAAGAAAGAGAATAACAAATCTTAAATGTTTTTCATTTTATTGACTTTACTTGCCATTTACTTACCATGTACTATTTTCCTAGTGTGGCAAGTTTTTGACAACTCTGGTATTCTCATCTGATTTGCATTGATGGAAACCAGAAAAGACAGAGACCAGTTGCCATATAGGATGTGGAAAATAACTATTACAAAAATACTATATTTAAAATATGTTAAAAATAGAGGTTAGGGATGCTAAATATTTGGCAGATAGATGGAACTATGTGTACATCCTCTGTCATGCTTTGGATTTTTTTTTTGAACGAAGGTCTATTTCTCATGGTTAGATTTTTCAATTAATTGCTGATGACCTGGAAATACACTCACTGAGGCTCAGACTCTCCTGCATGTATTATGGCATTTAAACTAAAAAGGCAAGAAATCAATTCAGTTGTTTGTGCTGTAATTGACTGAACAACTAATGTGACTCAGGATATTGAAAGGTCAAAATGAGGAACACACCCAGAACACTTACTTGCAAATAATTTTCACAAGTTTTTAATCAAAATGTGGTTAATAATTGAATTACACCTTTTATTTCATATGTTAAATAATTTTCATGATCTGGGCACACCTTTGTATTTCTAATTAAATTACTGTATCCTTTACATACAGTACTGCATTGAAAAATCTAATTCACTTCTCAAATCACAGGCACTGGAAAAGATGCGGCTTGCAAGGAATTAAGTGATGGTCTCTATATTATTAAGCTGTGATTGTGATGAAGGCTAATGTTTTGGGTAGAAAGCTGTTTCATCTGCTTTCAGTGTCTGGACCATGCTGTGGCAGGCAGCTGGGGCAGCTGGGGAGGAGGTTTCCCGTGTCACTTGGTGCCCTCTGCACCGTGCTGTGGGAAGGCACCTGCTGCTGACAGGCACTGCAGAAGTGGTCTGAGCACACAAGGAGCAAGGCTGGTGCGCCTCTGCTTCCAGCTCTCTGGTCTTCCCTGCTCCTGACTTGCAGGGAGATTCCCAAGAAGCTTTTCTGCTTCAAATTCTTAAATGTCTGACAGTCTGTGCCCCCATCTTCCAAGTCACCAGGGGCCTTTGCTTTGCTTCAGGTTAGAGGAGAGCAATTGCCCAGCACAGTAAGGACCCATCCACCCTGCCTGCCCTCTGTCCCTGCAGCACAGGCATCCAGTCATCCAGAGAAAGGAGCTGCTTCCCTGGCCTTGGCCACCACTTCGTGCTTGCTGCAGCACCCACTTGCCTTTTCCAAATGCTATCTTTCCACTTGGCCCTTACCTACACTCTGGACTAGAACATATTGACAGAAGTGTCTTTTTTATTCCCGTTTGTCTCCCTGGGCACTTTCTCTCACTATCAGGTCCTGGCAATACAGTTTAAGATCAGAAATGGGCTTTTGCCCAACCTGGTGCCATGGCTTGTTTCACATCCCTGTTATTTTGGTGCCCAAGGTCCTGTAGTAGGGGGCACCATGGAGGGTGCTGCCAGGTTTTGATGGTTCACCAGCTGTACCATTCCCTCAGGGAATGAGGGCTGACTGGGTCCTAGCTTGCTCTGGTCCTTAGGCTCACAGGACACCTATTTTCTCAAAGAGGATAATGCTGCTATTGAAAGGATATAAAAGTGGGAAGAGAAAGGATACACAGAAAATGGAACAGGAATAGAACATATGCATTAGTCAGCCTTTTCAATGAATAATAACAAGCATTTATATGAGATTAAATTCAAGTCTTGTATAAGTGAAAGAGAGATACTGTATTTGCTTTCTATAAGAGACTGAATTTTATCTAAGCAGCTTTGCATTTTCTAAAAAAAAGGTAAAAAAGTTGCACAAATGTTGACCTACCTCTCCAAAATCTCCAAACCTACCTCTCCTAAATTTTTTTTTGATAATCTGATAGCTGCTTCTTACATGCTAGTTTGCTTTCATTTTGAAATCACCTGTTGTTGACTCACTTTCTTGCTATAGTTGTTTTGTTTTATTGTTTTGCCCTTCAACTGCCCTTCCCTAAAAGTTCTAATGATATATTCTCCACTACAGAGAACTTCAACACTGTTTGGTATTCTGCCTTTTAAAAAGAAAGTACAAAACAAAGCACATTAAAACACTTTGTTGTCACACTTTTTAAAGATTGTACTGCTGGGCATAAAAATAGGCACCAGCATGAATGTAAAGGAGTAATAGTGGAAAGATAAAACAACTACAACTTATCATGCTGAAAGAAATTTTTCTTTACTATGTGTTTGGTGAAATACATTCATATCGAGTTAATAACTCCTTTTCAAGAATTTGTGAAATCTCTCCACCTCTCTTTTTTCCCTTAGTCGAAATGTTACCATATTTCTCTGGATGTTGTGCTTGGGGGATTAGGAATTCCCAGTATATGCTCATATCAATAAACACGTTGGATGAACTGAATATGTTCTGCAATCTGCTTCATACAGCAGCTCTGCTAACAGGATCTAATGGTTCTTCCTGAGCTTTGAATATATGTGAAGCATCTGACTTTGCTAAGAAAATGAGGCTAAACTGTAGATCTTTCTTTACAAAGCATGAAAGCAGAGTGTGGTGCAGCTAAGCTACTGTCAGAAAAGTTACTCTCTTCCTTAAGATAACCTTTCCCCTTTTCACAAAGACCTGGTGTTTGCCACTTAGATAGGTCTTACTAGATAGAGGTTGGAGTTTTTCAAGGGGAGGATTAGATAATTCTGCTGTGTGACTGCAAGCTAAGGCAGTTCTCATGGCCTTGCCCTTTAACTTATCCTATCACTATAATAGAATAAAGAGCTGATCTAGCTCAGAATTTGACAGTAATCATGCGTGAACAGTTTGGCCAAGATCTAGTGTTGCACTTACTGCCAGGTCACGGGGAGAGAAATCTTGAGGTCTTTTCATTTCTTACATCTTACCTGTGCAACAGAAAGACAGATTAGTCAGTGCTGAACAAATGACATGATCTGACTAAGGATGTATACACTACAAGAGAAATGTCCTGTTTCAGACACCATGGTGTTTTGGGGGGTTCTTTCAGACTCTAGAGTCACAGAAGTCAGTGGAAGCCCTGCCACAAATTGCAGAGGTCAGGCCCTTGGCATCAACCTTGCAGGAATCCTCTTTGTTGCTCCTACTGGGCCATTAGGCAAGGCAGTTTTTCTAGGAGAAACCCCTTTGAGCCAGCTCCAGTTACTCAGTTATCCCATCTCTTTTGTGGACCAAATCTAAATGGCCTCTGTGCTGCTTCACTCTTCCATGGAACATAAATGTATCAGTTAAAGCAGCTATAAGGTTTTGTCAGAGAGATCCATTTTTCAGTCTCCAAAACAAAGTGTCAAAGACACCTAGGCAATTCCTCTGCATGGTGGTCCTGGCACCCTTTCAGCCAGACAAGTGACTGCTCTGTCTGAAGTTTAACGTGATAAAGAGGTCAGGAATAAGTAATAGTTACTGTTATTGCAGGGACTGAGCTTAAGTGGCCACATGTTCACCTAGAAACTCACATAGGATTGAAGCAAATGGCATGAAGCTCTGTCAGATGAGGCTTGGATTGGATATTAGGAAGAAGTTCTTCACCCAGAGGGTGGCTGGGCACTGGACCAGGCTCCCCAGAAAAGTGGTCACAGCATCAACCTGACAGAATTCAAGAAACATTTGGACAAGGTTGTCAGGCACGTGGTGGGATCCTTGGGGATGTCCTGTGCAGGGCCAGGAGCTGGACTTGCATGATCCCTGTGGGTCCCTTCCTATTCAGGATATTCTATGTTTCTGTGATAACTGTGCAACTTTCTTGTCGTTTTAACATCTTGCAGATGAGCTTTGCTTTTCGGAAGGTGGCTGCACCACCCTGATTCACCTGTGGACACAGCTGTTTGGGTTTCCTGTGGCCACCAGCACCCCAAGCAGGGTGGCAGAGGGGCGTTTCTGTCAGTGTGAGGTGGGGCTGCTCTCCCGAATCCTGCCAGGGCAGTGCAGGCTGGGGGAGCATCCCACCCCTTCTCCCTGCTGCACTACTGGGGGCTTCTTCCTTTTCCTTACAAAGCTTCCCTGCAGGGCAGCTAAGGACATCGGGGCAGGGTGACTGATCCCGGGAGGAGGAGAGAGGCGGGGAGACCATCCCCTCTCTGTGCTGCTGCTGCTGAAGCTGTGCTGGAACCGGAGCTGTCGATGTGGCTCCCCAGAGTTAGTTGCTCAGCAACCAGGATCAATTAATATGCTTTGCAGAAAGTGCAGGGGAAGCCCGAGCTGCTGTCAGCGAGCAGGCAGGAGGCTGAGGGTGACTCAGGATCCCACTCCTGCCTGACACCCATTTGGTCCCACCCTATCTCCAAACACTCTGTTAGCCACCGTTCTTTTCCCCTTTCTCCTTCCCTACGGTACTTAATCCGTGGGTCCCCAAATTCTCCAGGCAAAATACCTCGTTGCTTAAGAAGCCTCCTGCTTCAAGGGTTTTGCTTTTAGATCTGATTTGTATTTTTGGGTTATTTGTCAGACCTTCTCCAACACTTTTCTAGAAATTCTAATATTCATGTTCTTTGGGAAGGGAAAGGGATAGCTGGTGTTTTTGTCAGATGGTTTTAAGGATGCCTCAGGATGAAAAGGGTTGTTTGATAGTAAACAGTTGAGCAGCAGCAGTGAAAATGCATCATGTGTAAATTGGGAAAGTTTTTGCCTCTTCCTTTGTTACAAATGATCAGCACTGCATATATAAGACCAAAGAGGTAGTACTGATTGTTGTGAAACACCTAGATAATAGAGTAAATGAGGGGGTGTTGTGGGATTTTTATATCTTCTCCTTTTCAGTATAGTAATTTCAGGGCTCTGGTAAGGTATTATTTTCTTTTTTTCTTTCTTTCTTTGATTTTCTTTGGAGTCCCTCTGATGACACCGCGAATCTGGGAATGAAGAACTTCTTAGAGCTGATTGGAAATGGCATTGCGGAGCTGAAACTTAACTGGAGGAAATATATCTCCTGAAGAAGAAAATATAATGCACTGTAAGGATCTGTCTTCTGGTGAAAAATTCAAGCCTAGAGAAAACTTGTCCGCTTTGTTAGGAAGAATGGGTTGGACAATTTTCTTCAATTCCAGAGGATATCTGAATGCCATGCTGAGCTTAATCTCTGCAGCATGCTCTGTGCTTCTCATCTCTTCCTGATGCACTGCATGGTAAGGCCTTTTTCCTTCCTTTTAATAATAACCATGTTTCCGATACGGTGAGAGGTATAAAATAATAGCAATAGTGAAATTAAAATTGAAAAAATGTAGAAAGGTAACAAAGAATGTTTGTTTGCATGGTTGTTTTCAGCAGCAAGTGTCCTGATTACTGCAGCAGCTTTGTAAGATAATTTCTGTCTTTCTCCCTTGCTCTGTGACAGTGTGTGTGTGCGTGTGTGTGTGTGCACACCTGCGCTGTCATTTGCACTTGGACTGGAACATCTGCAGCTGGAACATCTGCAGAAATATGTATCGTACATATTTCCATGCTGAAGAGGATGTTTAGGAATTCATTTTACATTTCTCTCTCTTTTTCCCTCCCTCCCTCCATTTCCCTCCTCCTGCCTCCTCTTTCTCTTGCTCTGTCTGTTTCTCTGGGGTCATGGTTCTATATGTCCCCTGCACCTCAGTCGTGCACTGACTGCTAGAAGGCAAAAATGGGAGGTAAAAGAAATCCTATATCAATGCAAGAATGGTCCTGAATGATATTATTTTAGTAAATGAAAGCTACAGAAAGGTTTTGACTGTCTGCAATACTGGCAGGTACAAAAGATTTATTCTATTTTGTTTCCATGGGAAACAACTATCAAGTACAGACTTGGATGCTGTGTTTTAGAAACAGTGGGAGACAGATTCTCTTACACGTCAGAAAGCTGAAAATGACCGCTGTGAATTATTACCCAGGTCATAAAATAAACAAATCTAGTATGGGATGTTCTCATATCAAGTAATTTTTGCTATGTATTAGAAGAGTGTTGAGAATTATCAGAAATATTTTCAGTGGGCACTGCAAGATATTTTTTGTTACCAGCCGTAATGTGGTTTCATCTTTCTGGATTAAAGGTGCTAGGGGAGTGCAAGGAGATGTTATTAACTACCTGACTTACAAATACTTCGGGTCATTGTCAAGAAATTGCCAAGCAGATCAGGAATTACACAATGAATGTACTGAGCTGGAAGAACAAGTTTCTTTTCCAGGAAGACTGGTTTATTTGTGTCTCTGTTTCAGAAATTAAGGTAGAACTAAAAGGTGATATATTGGCGATGTGAAACATAAGTATTTTCTTACACCTCCTGGTTAATCACTGAGTTTGGAAGAGAAAAAGTTGAGTGGTTCTTGAGTAAACTGTGATAAGGGCCTGCCTCCACTCTGAGGGCAACCCCTTGGAAACCTGACTGCTTTCGATGGAGCTGGAAAAAGATCAGGAGCAGGTTTGTGTGGCAGCTGTCATGGACTGAGTATGGACATGACAGGCTCCTGGCAGCAGGTTTTCAGGGTGGAAAGGATGAATAAAGTCAAAGCACAAAAGCCAGGCCGCAGCAGGACTCATGAACAAGAATCAGAGCTTAAATACTATTCAAAATACGTAATTTTGTGGTAGTTCCCAATAAATTTCCTCCTTGTATGATGAAAGACTCCATAAGGCACTTTTTAAAGAGAGAATAGTAATGCAACTTCTTCAAATCACTGCAGCAGGAGGAAGCACGGATGAAAACACACACTGTAGTGTGACAATATTTCAGTAGGATACAGAAGAATCACCCTTGATTTTAAGAGTAAAGGTTCTAAACACATATACTTGTGCATTGAAGTAGAATTTTTGTGTATTTTACTATTTAAAATGTGTGACTAGTGTAAGAACCAGTAAGCAAAACTGAGGAAGAACAACACAACCCATGAATGTCATCTTCACTGTCAGAAAGAATCTCTTATTTGTGGAAGCCATCCCCTCAACTCTCTATGTCAAGTTGCCCGTTGCAAACCCCTCCTCACATCAGCAGTTCTATGTCGATCCGTGGGACAACTTGCATGAATGTTATTGTTTAACCCCAGCTGGCAACTAAACACCTCAGGGATGATCACTCACTCCCCTGTGGTGGGATGGGAGAGAGAACCAGAAAAGTAAAAGTGAGAAAACTCATGGGTGAGACAAGGTCTGTTTAACAGGTAATGCAAAAGCCACACGCACCCTTGCAAAGCAAAACGAGGAATTCGTTCACCACTTCCCCTGGGCAGGCAGGTGTTCAGCCATCTCTGGGAGATGTGTGTAATGGTTACTTGGGAAGAAAGTAACAGCCAAGCTCTGTTGTGTGTAATGGTTACTTGGGAAGAAAATGCCATAATTCTGAACATTCCTTCTCCCCTTTTCCTTTGTCTTTCCCCTGTTTTATATGCTGTTTTACATGTCTTATATGACACCAAATAGGACAGAATATCCCTTGGGTGGGTTGGGGTCAGCTGTCCCAGCTGTGTTCCCTCCCAGTTCCTTGTGCACCCCCAGCCCACTCTCTGGTGGGGTGGGATGAGAGGCAGCAAAGGCCTTGGTGCTGTGGAAGCTCTGCTCAGCAAGAGCTAAAACATCTCTGTATGGTAAATACTGTTTCTATCACCAAACACGGCCTCAAACTAACTACTAGAAAGAAAATTAACTCTATCCCAGCTAAACCCAGCACATTCTCTGTTCCTTATTCTATATCATTTACATCCTGCTCAGGTCCCACACTACCCAATACATCCTCATTAACCAACTGCCCTTCCCATATTTATATATAACATGCAGATATCGTTCCCTTATTCCATGTACCACCATTGTAAAATGTCTAGAAATGTTCACAAAATGTCCATTGAGTTCATTTATTCCACAACTTTGGGCTCCATCTCTTTACGGTGGTCAGTCAGAATGGGAGAGGTCAAAACTAGCACAGTGAGTAAGAACTACTCATCTGAATAAATTCCGAAAGATTTTATAAGACCAGGCTCTTTGATTGTCATGGCAACAGATTTATTAGGCTTCAGGCATAATTTGGATTTCCCTTCTAAACAAAATCATTTTTCTTTTTACCTATGTGAATCTTTTGCCTTGTAATTAGAGCAAGAAAAATAGGTTAATTACTTTCTTGAAGATCATGCAACTGTACAGATACCTTGTTAGTGAAAAATTATCAGAGTATGCAAAAAATTTACCTTTATTAGTGGCCTCTGAATCGAAGCAAAGTGTATTCTTATTGGAATCATTCATTGCCTTATTATTTTTCTGACATTATTAACATTGCTACTAGGTATTGTCAATTTTTCCAGGAACCCATCCTGGCTTCATTTGAAACATCACTGATCTTACAAAATACTCACTATTATTACATTTAAGGATAGTTACCCAGCATTTTACTACATTAAATATGTTCATTTTTTAGTTAATACATGATGTTTAGCTCTTTAGTTGATCCAGGAACATTTAACTTTACGGTATAGAAACACAATATGAAATCATAATTTTAGTAAACTTCCTACAGAATATAGATATATATTGAAATGGGAAGGATAAAATCGTCTGGATTTTATTTCTCTATGCAATTTTGCATGCTTATAAATGTCTATATTATTAGGATATACATTACATAACAAGCAATATTTAATTAATTGTCATTTGTAAAGAACAGTTCCTTTTCACATAGGATTTTTTTTTTCCACAAGGTTATGCATTGTGGTAGAAAGAAAAATATTACAAAAAGCAAGCATAGCAGCTTAATGTGTATCCAGTACACTAATGCAGAAATAGGTTCATTTGTTTATTTTATCCTTATAATATACATAGTGAGAATAGTGGATTCTTTTCTAAAGGGTGTGCTATTTCGGGAGAGAAGGGTTTATGTGATACAGGGTGTTCATTGTCTTTAGCATACATTTCTGTCAATGATTTGCTGTGACTTAAGACTCTTTAGTGACATTTTAACTAGTTTAAAAACTTGCATAACAGCAGCATTTGGCTTTCTCTGTCAATTCTAAAGCAAGTAAAATTAGTAATTTCCTTTTCTTTTAAGATACTGGGCAATAAAGGCTTGATGCTGCGAACATCTGTATTCCATTTCAGTCCATTGAACTCTTTCTTTAGATAAACAATGTGAATTAAAGCTTGAACCATCTGCATTGTCAGGGAAGTTATACTGAGGAGCGGAAATATTTTCCACACCTGCAGCAACTATTTCTAGTCAAGAAAAATGTGGCACATAAGCAGTTCCTGTACTCAGAATGCCTTGAGCTCCCTTGATTCAAGATCCAGCAGAAACCTGATTTTTGAAAGGCCTGCAAAAAATCCAAAACAAAGCCCAAATGAATCTTAAAGCTTTGTTGTTTAAGTGTAAATGTCTATAGAAAGAATATTTCTTGGTCAAGTAATTTCTGTAGATCAGCATCTGTGTTTTTCATAAACCAGGATAAAAAATTGAAATGTTTTTAAAAAATGAAAAGTTCTAAAAATCAATATATTTGGAAATACTGATCAGACTTCCATTTTAATCAGACTTCCATTTGTTACAAGAAATTGTACTGTTATCTGTTTATCTGTTTTTCTCAGTGAAATTTTGAAACTTTTTTTTTTTTTTAACAGGGAAGAGTTTTCTTGTGAATTTTTTTGCTAGATCTTTTATAGCTGTCCCAATATTTGTTGGCTCTCACAAGTCAGTTCTTTAACTAGAACCAGGTCTATGGTAGAACAGAATCTCTGATGGCGATTCCCTCCTTTAATTCTTCTTGTGTCTTCAACAAAAAGCAGGCCTCCTGCTTTTTGTTTTACAGATACCAGAAGTAGTACTTTTTACTACAAAAACCTTCAAGAGGCCTTCAAAAGGCATGCAGGCAAGGAGTAGAATTAATCGAGTATTAATACCCTTATTAAATAGATAAGGAACTGAGGAACAAAGAAACTGCCCAAAGCTATACTGGCAAGGGAAGAGTTCGGAATTGAACCCAAATGTCCTTATTCTCAGTTCATCACTGTCCCTGCAAGGTTGCTCTTCATTTTGTTCATTTTTTTGCTTAATGACTTGCATTTGGACTTTTAAGTTAATACTAGCTGAAGTATCAAATGTGAAAGGGAATTACTGATGCGTACTTCCTTTCCAGTCTGACACAGTTGTCCTAAAAATTCTTTTTTCTCTCCTGAGCCATTCTGTTTGAATGTAGCCATTAATTATGTAATTGCTTTTCTACACAGGGGAAGTAGATTCTATATTGAACAGAAAATTACTAAATAGAAACATCCTAAACATGCCATACAGGTTCTGGGGGATGTACATATGTACCTGATTATGCTGTCAGGGTTTAGGGACAGCTGTGGGGCTATGTAATGGTTTTGAAGGCTCTTGGTAAATTAATCAAATTTCAATACAGAAAAAAAATCCAGTTAAAACATAAAAAGACTGATGATTTGCTATCTAGAATTCACACAGGTCATTATTAATCCAGCACTTGTGGGGAAAAGAGGTGAAAGAGAGAATATAAGACCTAACAGGAATTCTTATTAACCCTGGTATGCCTCCTCTGTCCAAGGTAATCTTTCAGTTTTCTATCCTCTTCACGAAAAAGGAAAAGATGGTTTGTAGGGAAAGTACTTAGCTGCTAAAATTACATCTCAAGTTGGGGGAAAAAAAAATCTGACTTGTCATCTTAATACAAACTCAGAAAAATTTTGTACATGTCAAGAAGGAAAAATAGCTTTTTGCAAATGTGCCAGAGCTTTGGAATCAGTTCCAAATTCCAGCAGAATATCCCAGAAGCTTAATTGGTATCTGCCTTACTTTGTGCAGCTCCAGGTGTTCTATGCCTCTGGATGCTGACAAGTACAATACTTACCCAATTACCCAACAACGTATTAATATAGAAGAATACGAAAATTTGATTAAAAACAGTACTTTGCTGGAAATCTCATCTCACTTTTGTTTTATTACTGAGAAGTATTAAGAAGAGAACTTAAAATGGACCCTACTGCACCAAGTATACTCTTTTATTTTTTCTGACATTCTTTTATTTTTGCTGGCTTGTAATGGAAAAATGTTAGAAAGGAATGCTTTTGTCAATACATACTCCACTATAGTAAGGAATTGCACAACTTGCTTCAAAATAATGTTCTCCAGTGCACAGAGCTCAGGGCAGCCAGGAGGATCACCTGCAATCTAATTTCATCCACAGTGATGGTGCAGAGGGTCATCCTCAGCCCCTACCTCAGCCTTCCATACACAACTAAATCAAATGTTGTCTGTAAATATCATAAAAGAAATTCTGAAAGTCTTTTCTAGCTAAGCTGGCAATTTTTTTCCCTGGAATCTTGGATATTAGAGTACATAAAGGTGTTTAAGTTCAAACACATGCTGGTGCTTAATCACATGGCCTCTACTTATTCTTTAGATCAGCGGGGGTAAGGGATCCAAATACCTTTGAGGATCTCACTGTGGGATTTATAATATATACCTATTTTCTACAACATTAAGAGTCAGGAAAGTAAATCTAATTATTGTAACTGGGTAATCACTAAACTTTGACAGGTAAAGTGGTTTTTATTTGGCTAAGAAATATTGGAGAACAACTGAAGCCCATCAACATAAATAATGAAAAATAAATAATGAATTTCATTCTTTGTAAGAGCCCCAGAGGATATTAATGCAGTCCATATTCTTAACTTCTGACTTCTGAAAATTTGAGATTAATCATTTATGCATATGTCTTTAGATACTGAAAAGCAACACTTTCTCCTCCAGGTGAAATGGTGATACATTTGATGAAAAAATTTGGACTTTATTTTGACACATCCCAAAACCTAGCAATAGTGTCTGCAAAGTGAGATATTACTGAACTACTAAGAATGCCAGAAACTTTCCTCTAAGGAAGACAAGCCTAATCTTTGAAAACAAAACCATGTAACTTTTTGAATGGGAAAGCTGATGACAAAACTGTCTAAGAGCTGTGTGTTGGAATGCCTTTTTTTAGCGTGCATCTAAACAAAACACTGGGTAAATGGGGTTTTTTTGAGGTTTTCACAGTAAATGCAATTTTTTGCTGAATACAGCAGCACTACAAAATACTTAGCAGGAGAAGGTAGGATTTCAGAAGGGCTTTTATAGCATTCTTGAAAGTGGCTCTTAATTCATGACCACAATGGGCCTTAGGATAGTATTGTTTCTGTGCTGCTGAACACAGTACTTGTCCTCTATATGTATTAATGAAAGCCAGAAAACAAACCTTTCGTATAAGGAAGAGTTGCAGTGATGTCGTATCCATTTGGTTTGGGTTCCTGTGGCCTCAATCCATATCAAATGCTTTATGTTGCACCAAAATGCTCTGAAGCCTGGCACAGCTGGATGAGTTCTGACAACACTGCTGTGGAAATGTATGACAATCTACGCTCTACCTGCTCCTCTGGGGCCATTTTGAAGTATTATTGGCTCAGCATAAATGTAATGACATCTTTGACATTATTTCATGTAATGCTCAGCATGGTTTAGTGTGTCATATCACTGGGAACACCCTGACTGTGGTGTATCTCGCTGCATGGGTTTAATATCACGAGCACTTCAGAGGGGATTGAGGAAGGGCTTGTCTATTGCTTCTGTTCCTAATTGTTATCCCACAAATTCTGCATCTCTTCATGTGCTTTCAAAAAGAATTTTAAGGGATCACTGTTATCTTTCAGTCTAGTTGTTGTCCTCGTCCTGAAAACCATGCAATGGATGTTTAATGCTGAAGGGTCCAGAGCATCTGCTCCATTCCTCACTGAATTTCAGTAAACTAGTAAAATACCGCAAGTCACATCTGCAATGTTTCAAAAGAGGAGATAGATCAAAAGCATCACTAAAAAAAACCAAAAAACCATAAGTAGACCAGGTGTAATGGTAAAGAGAGAAACCTACAATGCTTTTGCTGAATCTACTTTGAAATCCATTTGTGACCTCTCATCTGGCTTTCAGTAGATATTATGAGTACATGAAGAAGACACACCAAATGGGCATCACAGGGATTTCAATATCAGGAACACTAATGTTCCCTAC
Organism: Pachycephala philippinensis; assembly: GCA_013397055.1. Lineage (NCBI taxonomy): Eukaryota > Metazoa > Chordata > Aves > Passeriformes > Pachycephala > Pachycephala philippinensis. Next base: position 507,356 of record VWZT01013317.1, read on the forward strand.
CTCACAAACTCTTCCTACCCACAGCCCTTTCCTGCAGCTTCACACAGAGGTGCAGCGTCTCCCTGCAGAAGTCATGTGTGAAGAGAGAAACAACCTTTCTGAGTCCCTCCGGGTTAAGCATGTGAATATCACAGTGTGAATATGATGCAAACAGACAGGATCAATAAGCAATTTCCTTCATAAAACAGAGACCTTCAGCTAAAAACAGTTAAAAATTTTTACCAAGTTACAGCACATGAGTTACTGTATATCTAAAGAATCTGGTGTCCTGTCGTCCTTGCCCATGTCTCTAGCAGATGCCTGTACAGATTCATCTTCCCTTGATCCTTTTTGTGTCTATCCCAGTCCACATGGACACACATGGCTGAACCCCGTGACAGTGCATCTGGGTACATCCATGCGTTGCATGTGGGTATAAACCACGATTCTCACCCCTTCAGTGCATACATGCACATGTCCCTCCTGTGAGGGGTCACACCTGTGGAATCACACCCTGTCCTGCCTCACCAGGGACCTGATCTCCCAGTCCCCTCTGGCTTACAGACAGCTCCTCAGCCCTCAGTAATACTGCTAAGATCAGACCTCTCAGCTGCATAAATGATGTGTGCACGAATCATGTCTCTCAGGAAATTAAAAAAATCAGCCAGCATGGCCTCAAGGGCCACTTTGTCTCTAGGTCTGTGAGCTCTGTCAGTATGGTCTTGTGGGCCGTATCCATCACAGATCCTCCCTCCTCCTCAATGCAAAGCCCAAGGTCTGTGCTCAGAATTCAGTTTTCACTCACATGATGACTGCTACTACTTTTATAAAACGATCCCACTGAGATGAGCTGAGATGCTTTGGTAGCTGTTTGGATAGGGAAATTGCAACCAGGTAGGACTTTTCCACTTGAGCCGCTTGGTTTGCTTTACGCTTTGGGCGTGAAACGCAGCACTTTGCACATGAACGCGCCCGTGTCCTCAGTGCCGGGGTGAGAGCCACCATCCTGCTCGTGATTGTCACAGCTGGTGTGAACGGAACAGGAGCTGGCACAGAGCACTTAAGAAAGTCCCCACAGCCCCAGTTCCCCACAAACACAAGGGGTTGGGCCAAAGCTGCTATCTGCTGCGCACTTCTTGTTCTCCTGGTCTGGAGGTATGAAGTCCCATCCTCTTTGCTTTTACAAGATGTAAAGATGCTGATCCTCCTGGAAATCAGGTTACAATCACTGTGGGAGACAGCTTCCAGATCTGTTTGTCAGGGCTACTGAACCTTGCTTGTGTGTCCCAAGGTGAGGATTAATCTGTTAATGTTTGTAAAAAGCTATGTAAATGATCTGTATCATGCTGACAGGTCAAGTACTCCATTGCTCAGTGGCTGCTCTTCCTGACAGCTTAAGATACATGCCACACGATGCCTACCCTGTCAGACCATGCTCACTGATGTAGTTTGACTGGCTTAACCCTCTCAGGATTTGGACTTAAGACTTCTAGCCTACTGATTGGCTGATAAAGCACAAATATGCAAAGCTGGTGCTTTTCACATAACCTAGAATCCAACACAGACATTGATTTATGCTTGTACAGACCATGGGCTCAAAGAAAACCTCTTGGATCTACTATAGTGCCTGTGCAGCTCAGGTCCTGAAGGACATGTGGAAAGCAGTGAGGACAAGCAGAGCTCTGTGCTGTCCTTGGCTGTGGGGAGGAGGCAGCAGCAGAAGCTGTTTTTGTGAGCCACTGGCAGAATTTGGTCCTTCTGCACCCGCAGGAGCTGCAGAAGCTCCGAATGGCTGTGAGGCTCAGCACAAGATCATCCGAGAATGTGAATCCTACCAAGAGGAGGATGTGCTTGAAATCTGGGAATCTTTTTGTCCTGTGCTTATCACATAGATTGCAGCTAATATCAGTTATTGAGATCATGGTCTGACAGGGCTAGATATTGAAAAAATGATAAGAGAAAAAGCCTCTTCTAGAGAATTAAATTCTGAGTGAATGCAACTCCCATAACTAATTCTGCAAGCACACAGAATGCCAAAAAGATAGTAACTAATTTCACTGGCTGCTTTACTACATACTTGGTCCCAGTTACCAGAATTACATGTGGATTTTTATGTTGATTTTTGGTATTAATGATTAATACTTTCACTATCTTTAAAGCCTTTTGCAGAGAGGATCACTTGCCACTGATCTTTACTGATATCTCTCTAGGTGTAACCATGCTTTTCCTGAACTACCTAAGCTAGAAAGCCATGCTGCAGCCTGATGCAGGGGCTGTTCTCCATATAAGCTGTAACTAAACAAGGACTGACAAGGGAATGGGACTTCCTGTGAATCTTCATTGTTGCATGGTCTTCTTCTTTTAAGTTACTGAAGCTGATAACTTACTAGGTGGGTCATTTTCAGGAACACAGGGCTATAGGGTCCGTACATACGCTAACAATTTGGGTGACTAGGTTACTACAAAGTATATTTTGTTTCTGTCACTGTTGCTCGTCTGGGCTACTTTTGATTTCAAATCCTAATCCAGTACCCGGTGGTCAGTGAGAATTGTGCCACTGATTTCTGCCACAGCTGGATCACATCACTGGCTGGTTTCATCTTCACCACTGGTACAAGTCGCTGTGGTACAAAATATGAATATACCTTGGCTTTGCACTTTGTGTCTTTACCTGAAAATTACTTTCCATTCCTTTCCTGTTTCAGATATTTATCTGCCACACACCTGGGGCTTCAGCAAATGTTCAGGGCATATCTCTCTGTCTGCACAATGCCTTTACACACACATCTCCACTGGTATGAGAATTGCTGCTCCACAGCTAGGTATCTCCAATTTTAACACACCTTCTGTTTTGTTTCTCTAAAGCAGACTGTTTGTGAGTCACAAAACTCCATGAAAATGATTGATAATGAAAGGAACTGATTTCTTCTTTCTCCTTGTAAAATGACAGCACAACTCCATTTTAGGTCTTTGTTTACACTTTCACTAAACAATGTGTATAAATGTGCCCAGCTGGCATTGATCTGGCTGGATTAAGCAACAGGCAGGGCAAGCAGGGTAGGGTGTGGGCTTCAGAGTGCATCTAAGGGTGTAGCAGGACTGTGGCTGTGGTTTCAGGTAGCTGTTCCTCGTGGGGGTGCAGACCTTTTATTTTCTAGGAGACTTCTACTCCCACCTGGCTAGGTGGGAGTTACCTTGGGCACAGTTCTGTGTGCAGCAATCCTGTAACTGCAGCAGAGAAATAGCTGATATCAATTGTAAGTGACTGCAAGTTAGAAAAGTTGGAACAGGATGAATTTATAAGCCTTGCTTAGGAAGTTTTAAATATCTTGTTTACTGTGCTGTTAAAAAAAAGGTAAAATTTTAAAGAACAATGAAGACCAATCATCTGTAAATCTTGCTTTGATGTGATGCCTAGTAATATTCTAGTGTTTACAGTTTTGACTGTAAAATGACACAGGAAAAAAATCAAAATTAGCATTTACAAGAAGTCAGGAATGAGAAAACAGAAGGAAGGCAACAGAGATTCGTGCTAACAGAGGGATTATGGCTTTTGAGAAAGGGCAATGTGCCATCTATAAAGCACAGTAATTTTTGCAAATCCCTGTTTTCCTGGCTGGCAATTACCACCTGGCAACAGTGAAGAAGATGCAGCCCATACACAGCTTTGACAAGATGGCAATCATGTGCTTTAATAAAATGTTTAGTGGCTCTGCACAGCATCGTCCCAGCAGCATATAACTGGGGAGAGAGTGCTAACATGAAGGGAGGACAAAGACACAGTTTCTCAGAGCCAGAATTGTTCATGCTGACCAAATTCCCAACTGCAAAGGGTTTCCCTGTGCTCATGAAGGTGACCTTAGGACCCCAGAGGCCCTGACTCCCCAGTCCTCACTTGGTGTTCTGGCCACTCAAACATCCTTCCTGTGATAGGCAACAGCATCCACCAAAATTGTAATTGCAAGTGCAGTGTAGAAGAGTTTGTTCTTAACTGGTTGTGCAGTGTACAGAAGGTGGCACGTGCTGGTTAAGCATGGTGTACATGCAGGCACCTATGAGAAAGCTATTCTGTTCTTAAATATTTGCAAATATCTGCATGTGGTGAAGTGCTGTGGATTTGTAAGTCATGCACTTTTTCTCCTCAGTAATGTTTACTTTAGCCCCAGGGACAGTGCAGAGTGTAGCTGTGACCAGAATGGATGACTTCATAAGAGGAGGGAACTTACCCAGCCTCACTGACAGATTTTTATGAAGGGTTTCCCAAAGCCAGCCTGCAGCAGCGCATCACTACAGATACGCTTCTGACATTTGTAGTTCAAGAAGCAGCAGTATGAAAAGTAAAACACTGCCAGTGGGTTTCCATAAAAAGCCTGATTCTTGGATTATTTCTGGGGGTTTCAGTGTAGCTATGAGCTGTACGACCCCAAGCTTTCTCTTGGAAGCACTTGACCAGCCTGCATCTGTGTTCTTTCCACCCCTGCCAAACAGAGTGAGCTGCAGCAGTGCTGCAAGCTCCAAGGAAACAAGGACTGGAGAAAGGAACAAGAATTTGAGAACAACTGGAAGAAAGAGACACATGAACTCAAGAAAAAATATTCAGGAGCCCTCTGAATGTTTACTTTCAGAAATAAGCCAGAAACTTCCCCTGACAAAACCTTAGATTCCTGAAAAATTGACAAAGTTAATTTATTATCCATAAAACAGATTATCCTTTTGGAAAAATACCTGGAGTCTTTCTTATCCATGAAGAATAGATTGCCCAATATTTCTATGGCTTCTGCCAGAGGTCCTAGTCTGATTATAGGCATGAAATGTAGGTAAATGTAATTATGATACCGGCAGATTTATGTGTCCCCAGGCAGGTTTTAAAATAACAACAAGAGTATAAATATTGGATCTATGGAAAGAAAATGTCCATTATTAAAATCAATCCACAAGCTAGTACTGTGAAAAGCTTTCTTCTTCAACACAACTGTCAGCCCCGCTGAGATTTTAAATTGGACTTTTTCTAGTGTAACTCTCACTTTCTATTTAAAAAGCAAAGCTGGAAACATTAAACTTTTGTCTCAGGTTTTTAAAGTGCAGGAAAGCTAATATAATTGCTGCACTAATGTAGAGTTATGAGCTTTTAGGCTCCCCAGTTTTTGGCAAAGAATGGTTGCATCTTTTGATTCATGGAATAAGATATTTCCCAGTACAAATTTGCCATACTCTTCACAAAAAATTCTGCATCCCTTCCCCTCCTCTGGACCATTTGGCATGGCTCTCTGGTTTGTATCCGCCTGCACTTTGCTCCAAAACTGGCTGCACTTCAGTCACCAGTCACTGTGCAGAGTTTCCATGTGAATTATTGGAGTGTACTTAACATCTGGAGTTCTAAGGAAACGAGAAGTATGGTTCAGATCTCAGACAGCAGCTTGAAAGGCTTGCAGAGATGCAGAGCCAGGTCTGTGGTCTGGCCGAGGCAATACCCATGCCAAACTCAACAGGAAAAGTCGCTGGGTGACAAAAGCTGTCTCCCCTTGGACCCGTGGCATACACAACATGGCTTTTGGTGTCAGGCTAAAAAAGAGTGGTTTAGAGGGTGACACAAAATCCCTGCAAGGAGCACAAGGGTCAGATATGCCATCTGTGTCAGTGAAGTTTGGAGCTAAGGACTGATAGGACAAGCAAAGTAGGACTTAGCTTGAGTTCTTAAGTTAGACAGGCTTGTGTGAAAGCAATTAACCAGCTGGGAATTCTTTGGAGAAAAATTACTTCAGACAAAGAGAAATCTTTGGAAGCTTGTATCAGGAGGAAATAGAGAGGAATTTTAAGGATGTTTTTCTGAGTTGTGTTAATTTATTTTCATTCACCATTTGCATTGATTAACACTGAATTGGCAAGGCAGAGTCATTATACTGGCTTTATTCATCATCTTCAGCAAAGCAGTCTGTGTAATAGCAAAAAGAAACCTGCACATTTTATTTGGTGGGTTTTTGTGCCCTTCCTTGGAGTCTCTAGAGCCACAGATCAATTGCTAGTGTTTAGTGACCTGCCCAAGAGTATAGGGTCTGCGGGTGGGTCTTCTTCTATGGCTGGCACTTGCACAGTGAATAATCTAAGATGACACTGACCATTTCAGCCTTATAGGAATAATATTCTCAGCACCATGAATTTTTCTTGAATGTTTTCTCCAGTGTACTGTGTTACATGCCCAAACATTTTTTTCATCTTGAGCCTATGTCCAACATTTCCCCTCTGCTCTCTTTGTTGCATGGGTTTGATTGTAGCCAACAGCAAAGGTCAAAAGACATTTTACTGTTTCTATTTCTATGTTTCTGTTAAGCTGAATTAAATTGTTGGTGCTGCAAAGTGACTTCTTAAAAAGCTTATGCTGCAAATCTTCAACCAGTATAAAGCTAAGCTGAGCTGCATCAGTTTAAACCAGATGGTGCAGACAAAACATGGTCCAAAGAAGAGGGTGCTTCTCTGGAAACCGAGAAAAAAGGTTTGCTTCTCTGGAGCTTCAGTGGGCAGCTTCATGAATTTAGATAAAATTTTTCATCTTTGTCTGCCTCAGGTTTTCTGGATGGGTGGTAGAGTGACACTGTATTTTAAAGCACTTTGCACATTCAATTTTTCAGTCATGTAATCTTTTTCATTTCACATCTAACATTTATCAGTATGACTGCCTGCTTAATCTATGTTACAGATAGGTTTTAAAATCATAATATCTAGAAATGCTATGGTGTCCTCAAATAGGTTAATTATGTTTACCAGTGTCTGTGAGTATTCACTAGAAGGTGCCATTTCTCAGTCCAGATTTGGAGCAGCACTGACTTCTGTACATCAAGCAGCCTTCCATTTCTTTCTTACATAGGGAAGAAAATCCAAACGTTCACTTAGAGCATGAATTCAGATCAGCATTTTCAGGTTAACCTGAATTAATATTTAGTTCAGCCTTCAAATAACCTTTAGAGAAGTTTGGCCTAAGTGGTTGGGGGTTTTTTTAATCTTTGATTTTTTCTGTTTGTTAGAATTTCTTCAAATGTCATGAACTGAAAACATCTGAATATCTCTGCTATGATAAGCGTTCACTTCCCAGCTTTGTTTCCTGAGGAAAGTCCTTTTTTCTCACCAGAGCCTGAAGAACAGGGCTACCATTTTCCATGGGTTCTAGATGGTCCATGACCATAAGCTTTTTTGTCCACTGGTATGATCAGTTCTTCAAGGTAGCTCATCCCAGCACTCTTTGATGCTGCCTTAGAGCATGAAAGTGAAAGAAATGGATCAAAATCTCCCTAGAGGATCATCTGCCTTTAAAAATACAAGTAAAGCCAAATGGATACTTTACAAATGTGAACAAAGTATCTTAATGAAGAAAGGATCAATCCCATAGGGATGGTATGACAGCTGCTAGAATAAAACCCAGGTCTGTGTGAACATGCAGAACATCTTGGGCAACAATTCATAATACATAAACACTTTATTTTGAAAATAAATTTTAAAGAAACATTATCCAATCTACTGTTTCCAGGCAAGTTGCTATTTATTTACTTATCACACAGGTTCAGTGTGACTCAGTGCTTTCCCTATGTGTTATAAGGATTTTGAGACTTAAACACAATCATTTCCAATTACCAGTTTTGCATAATTCAGATATTATGAATATTTTATTTATTGTTAGCAGCCTCTTTATTGCAAGCAATATTTTTAATGAATCCATTATATGCTAAAAAAATCAGGATTAAACTTGGCTCTCTGTTCTGGGGTCATAAATCCAGATTAGCTTTCTTTTTAGCAGTAATTTTACTCAAGGTTTTGTGAATGGAATTTGACTTGGTGTCCATTGAAGAAAAATGTGGCAAAATATACATTCTTTACTCTAAACCCTTATGAAGAATTACCAATATTCTAGCGAATACTCCTAATACAAAAATTCCATGAAATTTGTGGTTATGTTCTTGGTCTTATTCACATTTTATATGGTCACTGTTCTAAATTACTAGCACTACATTAGAGTACGTCAAGATGCATCATATAAACAGATACAATTTACCATGACCTTGAGGCAACATGATGTGTACGTTGCATTACATTAGCTATCAAAATATGTTCCTTATATAGTACAGTACCCACTGCAGACAGAGATTTGGGTTGTTCAGCATGCTGTGCAGAGTTGGAAGACATATGCAAATAATCTCTCCAGATCTATGGCCACATCAGTTGTATCTTTTTAAAGAGAATGAGAATAAGCTATAAGAAAAAAGAAATGAATCCAAGTGGCTTTGCTCCACAGGCAAGGTGAAATCTTTTGCTACACCATGGAAGCTTCTGCACCTCAGGAAGCACGTAACCATGAGGGTGACCAAGTAGGGGAACGGGCTGCACAGAGAGACTGAGTCTCCATCTTTGAGATAATGAAAAACTCCCTGGACATGGTCCTGGGCAACTGGCTGTAGGTGATCCTGCCTGACCAGGGGGTTGGACCAGGTGACCTGCAGAGGTCCCTCCCAACCTCAGCCCTTCTGTGACCCTGTGACACCCACAACTCCCCACAGCAAACACTCGCTGCCAGTGCAAAAGCAATGCGCCAGTGCACAGCACTTAGGAAAATCAGCTCTTCCCATGATATTTTCTTCACTGCTCATCCCAATGGCTTTGCTAGAGCATTTTCTGAGTTAATTGTGACCTTTTCACTCCCAAATCCCGATTCTCTGCTGTGCCACAGAGCTCTATCCCAAGACGTGAAGAGGAGATGTGTCACCTTGCCCTTGTGCTTTCCCAAATGTGTTACTCCCAGCACAACCAGCTCATTTCCCCAGGAGCAGGGGATCTGCACAAGTCGAGCTACCATCTCTCTCCCATGCCATGCTCACTCAGAGCATGAGCCAGAGGGGCAGCTGCTCCCATGGATGGAGGCCCTGACTCTCCCAGCTGTGCCAGGTTTGTGCAAATCGACCTTCAGCAGCCCACTTCAACCTTCTGCTCTTCCTCCCTCCCTTTCTTACACTTCTTACTGCTGTAATTTTGCAAGCTGCTTGGGCTAGGTATCATTCTCGCTATCTGTGTCTGGTTTCTAGCCCAGACGTCAGCAGGGGTTGCTGCATGCTGCTGCAATATAAATGACTAATGATAATGATAAAAGGTGTGGGAGTTGGTTGCCTGGAGTGTTACCCTACTTTGAAAACTTTGTTTTAGAAACTAGCTTCTTCCTCAAATTATCTGCTATTTTATCTTATTACATCTAATATTTTACAAGTGGCAAGGGATTCTCGTCTGCCTCCATTTTAGAATGCTCATCCAAGGGCTTTGAAAGAGGCTTTGAAATTTTCAGAGTTTGGATGGCATTGCTGTGACAATGCCAGTAGCCTTCAGCATGAGTTGCAGGGTATTGGAACCTTTAAAAGTCAGCTGCAACTGTGTCCTAAAAGAGGCATTCAATAGAGAAGTGCGCTATTTTTAAATTTGGGCTGATACAGGTAATAATTACACACTAAACAGTATGTGAAAAGAACATTATCAAGGTTGCACAGCTCAGCACTTGAAGCTAAGAAATGCTGTAAGCAAAACCGTCTTTACTCCATTAATTTGCCACCTTGCACAGGTGCATCAGTCACAGACTATTTTTGTGCAGGATCCGAGTCTCACTTGGTGTGCATAATAAATGACTCCATTTGTGAGTTCAATACTTGATTTTCTTTTCAAGACATAGTTCAGACTCCGCTGTGAAGGCAAAATCATTTCCCGCTGGGGCATTCCAGGGTGTTCCACCGTGCGGGTCCTTGCCACGTGCAAACATTGACTAATTTCCTTTTATAGCATCTTAATAGCGATTCTGAGTATCATTGCTCCCTAGTACAGCTGGTAACCTAAGGCAAAAAACAGAACAAGATTACAAGTATCCACAAATGTAAATTTTTCAGAGGATCTGGCAGCACATTCTGCAGCTCCTGTTACCTTTCCCTACACTACTGGCCAGTAGTTGCCACTTTCAGATATTCCAACGCTCCAGACCCAAGGCAGGGTCCAAGAAACACAGACCAGGGGAAGAGATTTGAAAAGCATAGTGTGAGCAGCTTGTCCTGTTCCTCAGAGCAGCGTCTAACATTTGCAGACAAAAGACTGCTGTTCCTTTTCTCAGATTCTCCTGACACCTTTAAATTCTGACAACAACAACAAAAAAAAAAAGAAATTGAAACATTCTACAAGAAAAAGCTTTTTTTCCCTCCTCTTCTATGGCAAACGTGGTGCTCTGACTGAAGCTGAAATTTGGTGCTTTGTTAAAGGCTACCTGATAACACATGAACAGATGGAGGCTGAATTCATTCTGGATCACCTTTAATTGTGGCATTTTTGGGTGGTCTTTGTAAATTAATTACAAAAACCCCAAAGAATTTATTTTTAAAAGCAAAATGAAAACCTTCTGCTGTTCAAATTTTCTTACTGAGAAGTATCAATGTCATTTCAACCTATTGGAGTGCTGCAAGGATGAACTGAGCTAGGAGATTATTAAACAGGAAAAAAAATTACAAGAGAGGTAATTTCTTTTACAAAACTTATCACTTAAACATATTTTCAGGCACACAAAACCTTCTTCAGCACTTATATCAAGCCATCTCAGCCACAATATAATTGAGAATGCAGTCCTTGCTTCAAACTAAAGATATTTGAGTATTTCACAGACATGGTTGTCAGGTTTTTATAGGGATAAAACAAATGGTTTACAAATATTATTCTTATAAACAGCAAAACTGGGTGATTTTTTTCCAAAAAAATATTTTTCCTGAGACAAATGTCTGGTGAGTATAATTTCAAACCAAACAGTTATAATTTTAAAATTAGAAAAAAACCCCGAACACAACTTTCCTGAATCAAAAAGTGTCGGCTAGATTTATTTGTAGTGTCCCTTAATGAAGCCATAATTAACAATCAATTTTGGAATAAAAATATAGATGGAAGTAAAAGTAGAGATTTTAGACTTTATAGATTGTTGTTTTACCCACACACTAACAGCTCCTTCCTAGACAAACTCTGCTTCCATATCCCTCAGGCTTCTGAATGCTCTTCTGGTGCACATTTGTTTTGTAAGGAGGAGTCACATCTGAGCTAAAGGTATTTTGATCCATTACAGGCCAAATTATCTTCTGGCCTTGGCTGAACTTGGAGCTATTATATAGCAACAAATTAATATAAATTTATGTCACTTTCCCTTCTCTTAATATTTCTTAAATGTCTTTGAAGCTGCTCGGTTTCCATTCCAACATGCAGTGGTGAGGGCAGATCTTCAAATTGCTTATGACAGAGGTTATGTGCCTTCTGGCAGATAACGGAGACCTATCTTTCTCTGAGACTTGGATATTGCATTTTTTCTTTTACAGGGCTTCAATGTATTTTTGCTCCTAAAAGAGAAGACTGGAGATGCCCTTGAAATAGAAAAATAGGTCTGAAATTATAGGGATAATTTAGCATCTCCTTCTTTCACAAAGATTTTTCAGCTACTACTTTTATCTGAAAAAAAATTGCAATTTTTAGGTCTTCTACAGATTTTATCTATTTGGCTTTTTATTCATTTATTTATTTTTTATATCTGAATTTTTCAGCATCCAGATGTGCTCATGATAGATTTTTATTGTTCTGCTTTTTTAACCTCAGGAAAGATGAGCAAAAGAGAAGAAGATAGAATCTCTGGTTTCAAACTTCAACTCTGTATCATAACTTCTGCTGTGTGGCAGGGAGAAATGTTAGCCTTTTTTCTTTTCTTTTCTTTTTAAAAAATCTTTGAATGAAAAGTGTCCTTTCTGCCAACCTTGATATGTGTAAGGGACAAAATCTTTGGAGCAAGGACAGTACATCTTCAGCTCACAGGCTGGACATTAATACCTGAAGCCCAGAAAGGTTTTGCCATCTGCTGCTTAAAACTCCTTCATATTAATAGAAAAGCCAGCGAGAAAGGCAACAAAAGTAATCAAAAGCATGGAACAGCTTCTGTATGAGGATACCACCAGAGAGACTGGCATTTGTCAGTCTTGAAAAAAGATGGCTACATGGATATGGTAAGAGACTTACAGCATTCTAGGTGGCCTGAAGAATGAAAGCCAATTACTCATTTTGTCCTGAATTGCCTAATGAGGAATGAAAAACAAGTTCAAATAACAAGTGGGTACTTTTTCAGAAGTCCCTTAATTATCTTTTGACCTCGTTGCTAGAGAACACTGTAGTGACAGGGTCATTGAAGAGTCTAGATTGCAAAATACCAAACCAGAAAGACAACAATATCAGGTACCAAAGTCAAAGAATAAGACGCTACTAAAAATAGCTGCATTCATGCACTAATTTAACTACTGACTACTCCTGGCATAAAGTTGTTCCTTGCTTTTCATTTATTCAATCAATTTTTGTATTTATTCAGCTTAAAGGCTTTCTTGTTGCCTCCTAAAGTGAAAGGCAGCCCATGAACTCTAATTTTAGAGAATGTGAGAGAATATTGTCGCTAACTTCCAACAAGCAAGGATTTTATTTTCCTCTTAGTGAGCAACAAATAGAAGCAGAAGTTGAACCATCCGACTTTTTCTAATAAAACTGAGCAATACTTGCACAAGTATTACTGTGGAAATCTAAAGGTCTGAAAAGAAATAATGAGCGTTTAAAAGAAGGAAAATAGCAAGTGTGTGCTACAGTACCACTGAGAGTCAAACACTTTTGCTTCTGAGCATTAGCACTGAGCAACCAAGCAAAGTGCTATCAGGAAAAAGGGTTGTGAACACAAAACAGGCCAGTCTAAACCAACTAGAAGCACAATGAATTTTAACCACTCTTTAGGCTGAATCAGAAAATGAGTAACCTCTGGACTTGTTAAATTTGGGCTTTTAATCATAAATACTTCCTCCATTTGTGTTTTATATAGACTGTTAATTTTGATCTGTGACAATTCATTCTTCATAGTGCATCTCATACCCAGGGGGAAAGGGCTGTGGGTTAAAGGGTAACTTGCTCTCCCTTTGGTCAGGTTTGTTACTTCCACAACCTAGGAAACCAGGACTCATGAAGCCTCATGAATCCTGACGTGGGAAGCCTTGCTGTAGGTGGAGGAACCAAAGGCTGTCAGTGAGCCTGGGGATGGCACTGCCTGCACAGTAGTAACAGCTCGGGCTTGAGAATCATTATTCTGCTACGGATCATAGCTTTGTTTGTAAGATAAGGACATTTGTATGGAAAATGTTTGGTTTCTTTACAGTAGAGCCTAGGTATCCTGAGCATATCAGGGCTGTGGGTAGTCCCAGAAACATAAATGCAGAGAAGGAAGGTAAAACTGTAGAACTGGCTGCAAGTCCTTTCCCTGTCCTGAGTTGTAAGCTGCCTGGGGGACAAAAACTGCTGCCAGAACAAACTGGATCAGACCCAAGGTGGAGATCAGGATGAGCCCTGTAATACATTACTTATTTAAATTCTGCTCTCTCAGAGTAACCTCTTTGCTGCTGAGTGCTTCCCGTTATTCTAGAGGGGGTCTCACATTGCTGAGACCTTTGGAAATATCCTGACTGTAGTGCTATAAATAGCAATTCAGTATTTCCCACTGACTAAAACCTGCAGCATAGCAGCAGTCTGATGTGGGTTTATTTTCCTGCTTGAGGACTACATAAGTGCTTGTGTCCTCTCTCTGCTGAGACATCCCTTTGCTTTAGGCACTGGTCCCTCTGCTCACTGCTGGGGAGTGTTATTGAACCTGGCTCACATTCCGGCTCTTTCTGATCTTTTTTTCTCTAATGAAAGACCTCCCCATGGGCACCTTTCCTAGTTTCCCCTCTCCCTTCTCTTATGGCAGGTCTTTGCTTCTCTTCGGTATACTGATTTCTCCTGTTTATTAATTTCTGCTCATTCCGTTTCAATTCCTCTGCTATTCATACCTACTGTGCACTGCCTGTGCACACTGCTGTGTCTGAATGAGCTTTTAGTCAAGCTTCTTATGACCCCAGAGCTTCTCTTGGCCTTACCTTGCATTTACGTGGTGCCTTTCAGTTCCCTGAAATCCAACTCCAAGAATAAATGCAAATGTGTTTCCCTGCACCTACCAGTGCTTCTCTGAGCAGGATCTTGACAGATAGCTGACAGCATCCTGTGTTACTGGAGTTTAGGAGAGGACTGTCCAGTGAAAACAGCACAAGGATCAAGAGCAGATACAAAGTCATCACAGAAGTGAGAATGTGACAATGTAATCCCTAGAAAAAGAACAGCGAACAAGCACAAATGTGTGTGCCAAGCGTGCCTTCCTCCTGCACATCACAAGCAGCAGCACTTAATGCCCTGCTCAGCATCTTGCTTGGGGACCATCCAGGATTTGAGCCAAGCACCCAACTTCCCAAGTTTGCCCTTGGAGGAAAAGGAGGTTACAAGTACTTATAAGGAGGAAAGGAACAAAACTGTACTTGGCTGTGGTGTTCAAGTGGGGTTAAATCCTCGAGGAGCCTCTCCTCCCTGTTTGGTAATTCGAGCACTTGTTTGTGAGATAAGGGAAGGTGTCAGCTCCAGCAGCATCTGAACTCACACTCCGCTTTGTATGATTTCTGTGCCCTCTTCAGTTTGCTAATCAAAACAAGTTTCCGCTGCCTGTTTCTTATACCCAGAGGGTGGAACTATCCTCAGAAAATTAAAGCTCTCTTATCTCTTAATGTGTCATCACAACTAATAGCCTGGGGACTGTAAACAAGTTTAAATATCAAAACAATTTGGCTGGTGATTGTCTGTGATTATGGATTAAGAATACAAAATTTGTGCTCGTTGATATTCAAGGTAGATTGAAAACAAGGAGCCAGATCCCCAACTGGTGTAAACAGAGCTGGCTGAGCCGAAATGGGGGAGGAAGACTGCTTTGTACCAGCTGAGCATCTGACCCTGGGAGGTTTTCAGAAGTTTCCATTCTTGTTTTTCAAGGTTTTCAAGATAATACATGACAGCACGGGGCTGATGAGGAGGAGCACTGAGGGCCTCCAGGAGAGCCTGGACAATCTCCCCCTTCTCTGAGTTCCCAGGAGCTCAGATTCTGCTGGCTGAGTCCTCCACTCACAGCCTCTTTGGGGAGCTCATAAATAACAACTTAGAGGAGAAATGATTTAAGATTATGAAACTTTTTCAAGATCAAGTCAAGGTGCCAGCATATTCAAAAGCTGTCAGATATGTCAGGGCAGGTGCTTTGTGAGGGATGTGCTTTGTATCGTTGATGTGACAAACATACTGCAGTAAATTCACAAACGTGCACTTGCTGCTGCCTTTTCCACAGCCCTGCCATCAAGTCATCACCTTTGGACCAGTCACGCTGAGTAAAGAGATGCAAAAGGATCTTTTGCTAGAAATGCTGTTCCTGTTCATCAGACTGTTTGCAATGCAGTGATGTGCAGCATGTTCCACAGATTTGGGGAGATGGTAGTGGGTGTATTTCATAACACAGATGGATTTGAAACTTTTCATGTTAGCGTGTCCCTCTTTTGGAAATATTTGTGCTGCCTCACTTTTGTTATGGACCATTTTGTGCTGTTGACTGAATAACCTATTCTTCAAAGAATCCCACAGATGAAAAACTGAGGCAGAGAGAGACTAAGTGGTTTTCCTGTAGATATACAAGAAGTCAGCAGAAGTGCAAGGAGATGAATAGTGCAAGGAGTGTCCTAACCACTGAACTGTCCTTGTCTCCCATGTGAAGTGCAAAATACAGAGAATATTTATATTTTAATGGATAGCTTTTTGGAATACATATAGTTTCAAAAGGCTGGTGTTAGGTTAATGATGAATCTTACAAAATGAAGTAGAAAAGACATTAATTTTGATGTGGCAGGAAAGTGCTTTCCTAATGAGGTAGTAATTAAATAAGAAGGATAGTTATTTAAAAAAAAAAAGGTAAATTTAGCGTTCTCTAGCCCTCCTATCTCAGCAGTTCTAGTGGCAGTTCTGGGTAAGGAAAAGGAATGTTTCTGTCAAGCATGAAGTACCGCCAGAAAAAAATAAAAGGAAAAATGTGTCATAAGAATCATAAAAATATTAAATAATGTCAAATAAATGAAATCAATTTCTAGAAGAGAATAATAAAGACTGAGAAAAGGTACTCAGAAAGCCAGATGACTTTTCTGTTTTCTTAATTGGGGTAATTATACTAAAACTGACAGCAAGTATTTTCCCAGGAGCAAAAAACACCCACAAACCCCAGCCAGCAAAAAGACCGCTCTGAGCGTAAGATCTGTGAAGGTTAAAGGCTTGAGTCTGCCATTAGGAGAGTGCTACTCTTCTCCCAAGGTCAGTCCTTTCAGATGGAGAAGTAATTTTGATTCTAGTCTCCTCACTGTACAAAGTCAACGCTTACCTTGATTTCAACAGTGCTATATTTGGCAAAGTACTAATATAATTGTATTTGGTCCCAGTCATGTCCTGTTTGAATGTTAAATTCCTCTTAATACCAAGCCATTGTGTGCTCCCTCTTGTAGTTTAGGTGGTGTATAAAATAGAGAGCAGTGCAGACCCTCTGGAGCAATCCCTCCAGGGAAAGCAGTGCTGCCAGTGCCCACACTACGTGTGTTTGGGGGTTTTACTTCACACTAGCTTTTGTCTGGAACCCTACTGCCATGGGCTGAAATTTCTTTCATTGTTTTTATGGAACATTAAGAGCTCCTTCAGCCCTTTTTTGGGTGTAGTTTCTGCAAAAAAGATGCAGTTTATACAGTCCCAGGCTACACCATAGTGTGAGCCAAATACAGCACATAGAGATGACCTCCAACAAATCACACCGTGCATCTGCCCATGTGTAACCTCTCAACTGCTGATGCCCCCTTGTTGTTCCTTCATGTTCATCATGTTCCAGCCACCAGCTTCTCTGTGCATATTTCATGGCCTCACATTGAGGACTCCTCCCTCATTTAAGGCCCCTTAGTGGGACAGAAATTACCTGGCAGTCTGATTCATATTACCTGATTTGAAACCACCCACTATCTCCTTGCTAATAAATACAGCTTGCAAAGAGGAAAAAAGTGATTGTACAACCTCAGATCGGAGATTGTGCAGCCCAAGGACCTCTGCCTTTCTCATTAGCCAGTAATGGGTGCCTGGAAGAGACTTTAATAACAAGGTAAAGACATGGTGGTACTTCCTCAGAATAATTTCTTAGCTTAGAAAAAATTCACTACTCAAGGATTTGCTAAGCCAGAGGCTTTGTCTTTATATCTAATAGCCTTTGATATGTCTCCTTCATTTGTGAGTTATTTAGCTACTTTTTAGATTGATGTTAATTTCAGGATCTAGCGTTCTGCAGGAGAGAATTTGATATTGACTTCATGCTGCACAGTTTATTAAGAAAAGAATGGAGATGTTAATAACAGGAGATCAGATGCTTTCTGAGCCCCCATGCTGCCTCTGTTCACATTAATCCTGGAATCAGGATTTCCTAGCACATGTGGTGCAGGGTCACCGTACCAAAGGTAAGAGTGCCAGTGGCTGCAGTGCAAAGCCACCCCAGCTGGGGCTCTGCACCACCCTCTGTGGGTTTTTTGGTGTGAATGGGAAACTCTGCCCAAACCACGGGATGCAGAGGCAAATTGTACCTTCTCTGGCTTTTTTCAAACTAGAAAGTCTTGACCCACAAAATGCTTGGGTATGATCATATTTCTGTGGGAACCAGAGTGATGAATCAAGAGTGTTCAGCTCTTGTGGGAACCAGCCAGAAAGAACTTCACTTTCCCCTCAAATCCTTGCATTCCAGGCCTGGGATTTTATCAGACTATATTTGTAATCCTACTTGATTTCTCAAATAAACAGTGAAATGCAAACAGTTGGCCAGAGGGAAAACCTTCCAGTTACTGAAGGGGAAAAGAACACAATATCCAAATGACTCATGGCTCTGTGGGTGAAGTAATGGCTGCATGTCACAGCCTGGGATGTGGGTTTGTGGTCCGATGCCACATGGAGTGGATGCACTTAGGGTGTGACGTTAATGAAATGGCTTTGGGAGGAATTCTCCTGTGATTTCCCAGAGACAAGTTCCTTGTTAGGATACCACTGACTGCACAGTGGCAATTAACAAGATAGGGAGGACACCCACCAGGTGCAGCCAAACCCTCTTCTGGACACCAGCTGGGGCAAATACAACAAAACCCTTCTGCTGCTAGAAGGGGTAGGTCCTGCAGGAAGAGTTGGAGATGGCTGTGGCTGAAGGAACTCCAGAGACAGAGCTTCTGAGGGCTGGAAGGGAATCTGGAGAGGGACAGCAGGAGCCGTATCCCTGTGAGGTACCTGGTGCCTGTGAAGCTTTGCTTTCCTGGGGCAGGTTATCCAAAACCTCTCTGGATGATCATGCTCTGATGTTTGATGCACTGAGGTTTGATGCCCTTCTCCTTGGTGCCCCCTGCTCCTGCTGACTCCTGTGGGTACCCTCGGGTTACTGACTCCCTTGATATTTTTTCCTCTGACCCACTGGTTACAATTAGAAAAAACAGGTAGATGCTAATGCAAGTGTAAGTACAAAGGCCTCTGCAGAGCCCAACTTCTGCCTTACTTGCCAATAATCACTTGTACCTGCTGGGAATCAAACACTTCCCAGGAAGTTGCCAGCAGTTACTCGCTGTCCTATATATGAACAACTTGCAGATGTGACAAAAATACAGGTTGTTTTGTCTGGATCCTCAGTTTTTCCTCTCAGTTTCTCCATTGCAGGATTTCCTTGCCTCTCTAAGTCCTTTCCTTCCTTTCAGTACTCTGGCTGCTGCTCTGTGGCTGTGCAGTGCAGGAGCAGCTCAGAGGAGCTGCAGGTCTCCTCTGATGATACCTGCTGGAGGGGATGTGCCCACAGAGGTGGTGGTGCATTCCTGGGGAGCCCTCACCACCCTGAACACATGCACTGCCTGGGAGCTACTGGTTTTGCTCTGTGAGTTAGAGGAGGGAGGAATGAGGGTCCACTAAAGGACCAAATCAAATCCCTCTTTTAGGCAGGAGCTGTTGGGGAGGAATTGTTTTTTCAACATCCTACCACTGCTATCTGCTGCAGAAACACGATGGGATATGGTTTGCAGCTTGGGAGACAGCAGCAGGCCGTTGCTTGAACCCAGACTTTGGCAGATCAGTTGGCGTTGGGAAACCAGCCAACCTTTTTCAGTTTTCTGGGACACTCTGCTTTACCCATGTGATTGAAATTTGCAGTGTTAGATGAACACAGATACATAGAATTTATCCATTTCTAATTTGAACAATCAGATGTTTACCGATGGTGAGAAGACCAACAGAGCTTCTTTGTTTGTGGCTTCAGCTGTGCTGGGAGTCAGGGCTTGTCCCACATTTGAAGAATCTTCTTTTTTTAGGCTCGGGCTGTTGCTTGGGAAATGGCTGTATTCTCCCTGCAGGCAGATCGATACATTTCAGCTCACTGCACTGCAAGTAACTTTTCATCGTACATTAAGAATGAGGAAAATAAAAGCCAAGATGGATGTTATTTTGGTTTTGCTTTTATTTTGAATTATTTATTAAGAAGTCACTGCTGTCTTCCTTCTCGTTGGGAGACAAAATGCCTTTATCTTTAATGATTTTTTCCTATTAAAAAGAAGCAAGGTCTTCCCAGTTTTATTTCCCTCCCTCTCTTCTCGGTACTGGAGTGTAAATCTGGGGTTTCCACAGCCTGGCAAGATCATCTCCTGCAGTCCCAGTGGAGGCAAAGTCCCCACTGATGCTGGAGGAGTCACACTTTATGGTACATTTCTGACCATTGCAGATGAGTTATGTGTGCTAGGAGAGATTGCTGGCACATAAGCAGAGGGTTATAAGTAAACCACAGGCTAGCTGAACTATCATTTTAATTATTTACTAAAAATCTAATAAAAAACATTAATCCTTTTCAAGTGAATTCTTAATATAATGTGTTATGAGGCAAAAATTATGCATTTGGCTCTACTATTAATAAGAGTTTGGATACTCCAACTAATAATTTATTTTGATGTTTTTGTTCCTAAATCTAGGTTATCCTAAAGGGGAGGATAAAGAAACTGGCCACCAAGATGGTAATCACTAGTGGAAATGAAGAAGATAAAGGCAGTCAAGAAAAGGAAAGCAAAGAAGAAACCATCTTGGCAATGCTTGGAATTATTGGGACAATTCTGAACCTCATTGTGATCATTTTTGTGTATATTTACACAACGTTGTAAACTAGAAGGCATGCAAATAGACCAGATAAAACGGCCATTAAGAGTGACAACAAACATTGCTGACTATTGACAAGTTCTTTAATCAGAATTGACTCTGTATTATACTAACACATCATAAAAGCACTGCCTGCAGGCAATGAAGACTGAAGCACAATTAATTTAACAAGACTTTTTCACACAGTAATAAGCTTAATTCTTCTCTCCTGCCCTCTCCCTTTCAGTTTGGTTTTCAGTTTGGGGGAGAATGACTGCAGTTATATAAGTTGTAGCTTTGAAGAAATCCACCAGGGATATGTTGTTTTAAAACAATTAAAAAAAAAAAAAAGAAAGAAAGAAAAAAAAAAAGGAAAAGAAACTGTACACTATATATAATTAGAAATGTATGCTGTATACCCGCAAAGATTGAACTCAAAGATAGCTTCATAGCACAGATCATGTGTCTGTTAGGTCAAATGGTTTTTTTCTCTTGGTTTTTGCTTTTACTTACATTGAATCTGACAAGCTTTTTATTTAGAATGAACATATGGTACAATCATGAAAAAAACAATCCCATTGAGCAAGGTCTGCCTAAACCTGATAAAATGTTGGGAGAAATACATGATGTGGTTATTTTTCCTTTCTCATTTGCTTAACATCTGTGTCTGTTCATACCAATGTTTATAAATATATATTTTTAATAAATGTGCTATATTTTTAGCATGAACCAAATATTTGGAGACACTTGTATTCATGCAGCTAAATTTTGTTTGATGAAGTGCCCCTTTTGACAATGGATGTTATTTTTCTCGGCAATTATACAGCAGTCTTGTTTGCAGCCCTCTCACTGTGGTCTGAAGCAAGCTCACATCATGCTCATATGCATGACTTGAAGTTGGAATGTCAGCTGAAAAGCATTGCTGCTTAATACGGGAAATAGCAAAACATTGTAAGGTGACCTTTGGAGACTGGTTGCAGAAAGAAGGCTCTATTTATAGTTAAAAAAAAAAAAAGCAAATGAAAGGAATATTGAGGCATCTCACAAAATATTGCAAAATTCATAGAATTCATGGCTTTCAAAATCTGGTCACGCTCTCTAAGTACTTGTGCTGAGAGAAGCGAGCAGAGGTTTATACAGTTGAAAAGAGAAATTTATAGAGCCTATAGTGAGGGGCTTAAGTGAAATCCAGATTGTAAATACAGAGTGTATTTTAAATGTGAGGATCATTAACTCTTTACGCTTCTCTGACGTGCTTTAACTGAGTTGGTGCAGTGAAATTCTCTGACTTGTGTTTTTGACAGGAATGTACAATGATGATGATCACCATTTTTCTTCAGAGTTCAGTACCTATAAATATACAAAGCATTAAAAATATGAGACCTCAATTCTGCCTCAAGCTGCCTAAGTACATTGCCCACCAACTCTGACATACCCTCTTAAAAAACAGGTCAATTAATTGTTTACTGACTTGTGGTTTGGATTGCATCCTCAGATGCACAAGGAGGATTGGTATTGAAGTCAGCTAGAGCTGTGAAAATTTTGACCCTAGAGTCTCATTAATTTTAGTGATCAGACCTGTCCCTCTGGAATCAATAATGAGTTTTTCACCATTTTCCAGGGTCTAGGAATGGTCTCAAAAATACAGAATTTCATTGCAGGATATAAAAGCAAGCCTGGAAAATCCTGAGGGGCACCTCTTATAAAGAGAGATGTTTAGTCTCTTGTGGTATTGTACAGTCAATAACAAAACCATTAAGAGTAGAAAAAAGGTCAGTAAATAAATTACAATGAAATCCAATATGAAGACTGAAGCAAAGCAGAGCAAAAATAATCTCATGTTAATGAAAACATGACAGGGTGAGAGAGGTGAGAAAATGAGCAGAGATTTGAAGCAGAAAACAGCACAGAAAGCCAGTGCCATCCATGACAGCATGGCTGAGGAAACATTTGTGTTTGCACGGTGCTGGTAGAGCTGCAGCTCTCAGAGAGGACAAGAAACAGTAGTGGCACAGGACAGTGTAGCTCAGTGAAGGTGATCTTGTGTTTTAATTTATAGTTATTTATTGATAATTTTAAGGAATCAGCAAACTCTACTTTTCCATCATACTGATGGCTAAAATATATTTTATTGCACTAGGCATTTTTTCTTCTGTTTAAGCTACTGTTGCTCTCAGCCTGTGGCTCTGAGCACCTGCACATGCTCCAGGCACCAGCCTAACTTCAGCCAGCCCCCTGCCTGCCAGGATCTTCTCTGCAGATATTTCTCTTGAACTTCTGCCCCTCCTTTTCCAGCAAACACCGCGGCAATCTGCCTGAGGCTCATACTCATCTTCTACAGGGCCAGCCTCTGAGAAAAAAGATGAGGTCTCATGCCAGGTATTTCTTTGCCTCCCTCTGCATCAAGTGGTAATACCTGTCATCTTCTTGTGGGCCTGAAGATCCTTAATGAATCAAATTTCATTAAAGACTTATACTAATATCACGAATTAAAGCTCTGCATTGTAAAACAGCATAGCACACTTCACCCACTAAAGTAAAGTAGGAACTTCTGCTGCTCATCACAGTTGCACTTATTCAGACACGGGCCAGTAACAAGACAGGCACTGCAAATAGCCCGAATAAGCTGAAATGGTGGATCAAGAGCCTAAGGGTTCCATGTTTCCTCTGCTGTACTTTGCCTGTTAGTCTTGATGTAGGCAGTGTGTCCAGGTGTGCTATCATCCTACACTAGCAGCAGCTGTGTGCAGTGTGCTTTGCCACAGGATTTTTATTCCTCTGAAAGAGGAAGAAAGGTTTATCCTATTCCATAAAAAGTTTAACACTTAATATTTTAGTTTTACAGGTTTCTGTTCACAGATAGTTCTAGAAATATCCTGGGGCAAGTTCTTCTTAAGTAGATTCATTAAGTATTCATTTAAATAAAAATGAAGAGTTTCCTTCGAGGGCAATTTCTTTACCTTTTATTCGGTATTCATGAACACTGATAGGGGAAAAGTATTTTTTCAAGGATGACAGTGGAAGAGGAATATTTTATACAAGGATCTGAAGGTGTGCCTACCCATGCAGCTGTGGGCAGGCCTGCTCTTGGATCAGTGACAGCTGAGCCAAATTACCCTCATGCTTTTTTTTGAATGCACCTGTAAGAAATATTCAACTAGGTAACATATATGTCGTGAATACCTTATAGTCAGTAGCTGCTCTATAAACAGTTGAATAAAACTTCAAGAGTTGAATGGCAAATCTGCCTTGGCAAGGAAAAATCCAACAGTCTCATTTTTGGCTTGACTTGTACGTAATGCAAACAGTTTCTAAAGTAAATTTTAAAAAATGAAATATTAGTCTATTAGTGACAGGAACTTTCATCTTTGCATTTGAGTAGAAGGAAATTAATATCCAATATCATAAAAAGATATTAACGCATCACCTTTTGCTTCCGTCAACTAAGAATACAATTACATATGCTATATAGTTTGATGGTTTGTGTCATGGGAATGAAAAATACTTTCCTGAGGTGACAGAAAGGTGACATTGTCCTCCCTGGTATCTGGTGTGTTGGCTGGTGGGTACAGAAGACTTTCAAGAAGGGAGAAGATAAAACTATTTATTATGCACACAACAAGGTGGGGAGAAAGAAGACAGACAGGCCACTGCCCTCCTCTCTGGTTCCTACAACTGACATTGAAAACTCAACATCTCAGGAACCACATCTTTATACTGGAATGTATCATCCTGTCTGCTGGCTGTCAGGGCAGTCCTTTCAGTTATGCACCTTCTGCTCCTTCCACCTGCACCTCTGCAGCAGTGCATGGCTCATTGTGCCTGAGGAGAGTTGGAACACAAACGCAGCCTGGCAGCCTCTGGAAGCAGTTGTTCTGCTTTACTGTGGTGTAATGGTCTACTATGGGCCTGAGTTTTATTATTTTAAGGAGAGTCAGTAATCATCATCATGTTACTGTCTGATAATCTAGGGGATACATCACTTGTTGAATTCCCGGACAAATCCCACCGCTGGCCCACAGGTAAAATTTTGATTCAGTAGGCATCAAAATACAAAAGAAAGCTTCAGTTACATCACAACCAAACTTCAGCATGAAGCATTGCTTAAGTCAATGGGTCTTATATTTCCATTTAATCTATACACTGGAGCTCACCCTAAATGCCCCAAGATCTCATGTGTCAAGAGGTCTCATATCTTCTGAGTCAGAATTACCATTTCTGTGTGAATTATGGCATATGCAGAGAACTTGGTCCATAGAGGGAAAGGATAAAAATTAACTGAATTAAAACACCAGGGAGGCAGCACTGCAGAATTTACTAATTAGTTTGAGGTTTAGCTGGAGTACTTTGTTTCTGGATAGCCAATATTTTGGAGAAAAGATATTATTGTTCCTTTGAAAATTTCTGGAAGAAATATATCTAATTGAAAGAAAGAACAACATTGAAAATATTTCAGCAGCAATCTTCCAAAGAAAACACTGACCAGGACTGTGAGTGGCTTGCTTCCCAAGAGTACTGACTGGCAGCCCAGGAACACAGTGCACATGTATGTAAGCACCTCTTGTTTCCTTAGAGGCTTTGTCTTCTCTGGAACAGAATGCACAGATTTACAAAGATTTACAAATGTGTGAAATAGCACATTATGCAACATCAACAACAAAAAAATCTGTTTACCTTTATTTCCAGCAGATAACCATGCAGAACCTGCACTGCTTCCATGCCTGCCTGTATGTTTTGGAGGCTCATCCCAAAAGGTCTTGTAAACTCAGTGCAGCTTTCTTTCCCCACCACTGATCCAAGAGAAACAAAACCTATTCAGTGTGGAAACCTCCACACTGGACTGAAATCCCACAGGCTTCCACCTGCATTTATCTACATATGAACCACCTGGTATCCAATAAGACTTTCCTTGTCTTAGGCATTAGGTTTGCTTATCTGCATTTCACCTGGGGACTCAGGCAGTGAAAGGCAATTTGTAGGGCTGAAAGCACCCAACTGTTTTCAATGATCCAGCTTTATATAATGGAGCTGTCACCTGGAGGGTACCTGTTCATGTGCATGGCACACCACCCACCATCCTCCTCGTGTGGTCTCACACTGACACAGCCTCTGTGACACCCAGGGGGTGGGGTGGGGCTGGAATTGGCCCATACAGCCAAAAAAGTGTGCAAGAGAAAGTGTTCTGTGCAAAAACCTGGATCCCAAGTCAAGCTCTGTAGAGTGAAAGGACATCCTGCCTTGTTCATAGAAAGGCACTTCGCTATGTCCACCGGGATCCTTCCTTCTGCAACCAGTCCCAGCTCAGCTCAAGGTGACCCAGGCACCACCCTGACCCTCTCGTGGCAGCTGCAGAACTTCCTTCCCCCTGAGGGAAGTTAACAGCTCTGGACTTCCCTGATCTCCCAGAACAGGGAACAAAGTTGCTCTTGCACAGCAGAAATAGCAGCAGGAGCATCCATTTCTGGCTCACAATGACAAGGCCACTTGCCTAGAGCATTGATGGGAACCCTTTTCCCACCCATCATCCCTCATAGTCTGGGAAATGCAACTTAATTACCTGGACTCCAGGTTCTTCTCCACAGGCTCAGTCACCATTTAGACTCAGGCAGACTTCTTTTATGATGCTGAGACTTCGTTAAACTTAAATGGCTCCTGGAACCAAGTCTTCAGGAGCATATCAAGTATCATGATACCTTAATCTGGCCTTGATATCGTGAAGGTGTCACCGTAAAAAGTCTTGGGCATTGTCAGTCTCTGCCAACAAGGTGTTAAGGGACAAGCATTAGCAAGGGACTCCATGTGGGAGCCATGGGCAGCCAGGGGTAATGCACTGGGGCTGCTTTCCCCAACACTTACCTTCCTGAGGAGCAGTGGTGTTATGGTGGATTGATATTGGTGGTGGGTAAATGTAATAAAGTGTTTGTGCAGCAGGGCGTGATTTCTCACCTTTAATTCCTGAAAACTTAATGGGAAAGGCTTTATAAATAATTCTGGCTTTGTCAATTTAAAATATGGATTAAAATTTACTATATATGTTTTCAAATTTTAATGTGCTGCTTTTTTTTCCCCCTTATCAACAAATTCAATTTCAGTTTTGCAGATGCTATTCTTGTTTCTCTAATAATGATGGCTAATGCAAAAGCATTGGTACTGGATGCAAAAGGAAGGAACAAAGATTATATTGTCAGTGTTCTATTATTCTGTTTTTGTGAGCAGAAAAAGATAGTGGTTTTCATTGCATCCGGTGCACATAGTTAGCAGTATTTTTATAATTTGATACCATTATTTCTGGAATTCTGTGGGACGAAGTTCCATCATTTAGAGCTGTGTACATTCAAACAAATGTCAGCAAACTGAGAAGTATATGAAATGTTTGCATTAGCTGAAAGAAAACAATGTCAGACAAGTACATTTTGAGCAGATTCAAACTCAAAAGTGAGACCACAAAACGATCATTCTTGCACCCCTGCTGACATTGTATAATACATGCCAGGACATAATTCAGAAGCTCACTCTGCTAAGACTATTCATGTACATAACTCAGACTAAGGGGCTAAGTTCCTTTACAGTTAATATGCATATGGATATGTATTTGCAGGTTTGGGGCATTAATTGACAGTTAGCTGACAATTCAGCCACAGCAAAAATGCAGCTAATCAGACCGGGAAAAATAAGAAATTTCCTGTACAATGAGCTATTTCTCTTTGTCTCATTGACTTTACCTTAAATCAGCTGATTTGTTTCGGACTACGTGATGGATGACAATGATGCTAAAGCCTGCCTAACCAATGAAAGAATAAACACCATGGAGGAATATTAAATCTACATTTTCTACCAGAAACTAAGCATTTCCCTAAATGGCTTTAAAAAAAATCTCATTGCTGAATGTTTTACATTTTCCTTTCTGTTTCACCATCAGGCAACACACTATTTCTATTTGATTATATAATATTATTTATGTACAGTTTCACTGAGCTGTGCAAATACCAGCAAATGGATTTTGCATCCTTTGTTGCTTTTTAAGTTTTATAAGCCTCTTTCTAGTACATACCCATCTCTGGTTTTAAAGATCAAGAGGAGAAATATACCACATCCTAAAGTAGTATACAATTATGCAAACCTCACTACAAGCTTAGATTGAAAGTGTATGACCATTTATACAAAACAGGGGTGTTATTTCTTGAGACTGTTCATATGGCCCAAGCAACCCTGATATGGTGCTGCAAACAATATTACATTCTTTTGTTTTTGGAAAAAAAGAGTCCAGCTGTGAAACTCCTTGAAGATGTGCATTGCACCATATTTGCAATTTACAGAGCAAGGCAAAAAATCTGATGACCACAGCCAGTGCTCAGCTCCTGGCTGACCTTCTCCCATGGGGCAGCAGCCCTTGGTGTACCCTGACAGACCAAGTGTTCAGTGCCCTCTACACTTGATGAAAGGAAATAATAGTCAAGTAATTAACCTCCCAGAATTTGAAATGTCACAATTTTCTGTCTGGTTTCATTGGTCCAGAGAGAAAAAACACCACCAAGCAGTAGCCTGACATAAAACAGAAAAGCAGACAGTCATTTCTTAAGGTGCTCCTGAATGTGTCTCCTCAAAATATATTTTTTTAGAGAAGCGGCTCTCAGGAGCTCTGAAGGGCCCTTGGCAGCTCCTGGTGCCATCCTCATTCCCAGAGTTCACCACTGCTTTGACTCAAGTGGCATGGAAAGGCATCTTCTTAAATGGGACCGTGCCAGCTCCCCAGAGGATGTTGTGTGATGCTGCAATCCCCTACTCTCCATATTTTCCTGTATGTGTACTTTCCTATAGAATAGAATAAAATACTTTAGTTGGAAGGGACCTACAACAACCATCTGGACTGTCCAAAAGCTAGAGCACATTACTAAGGGCACTGTCCAAATGCCTCTTAAACACTGACAGGTTTGGGACATCAACCACCTCTCTAGGAAGCCTGTTGCAGACCTATTCCAGACCACCCTCTTGGTAAAGAAATGTTTCCTAATACCATCTCTGGACCTCCCCTGATGCAGCTTTGAACACCATTCCCAGGCCATATATCACTGGATCCCAGGGAGAAATGTTCAGTACCTTCCTCTCTACTGTACCTCCTCAGGAAGACGTAGAGACTGATGAGATCCTCCCTCAGCTTCCTTTTCTGCAAACTAGACAATCCCAAAGTCCTTATCCAGTCCTCAAAGGGCTGCCTCACTTCTTGGTAGAGTTTGAAAAGGGAGCAGTTTTCTGCATCTGTTTTCCTCTGACTCCTGCCACCTCCATGTGACAGGGTGGGTGGGAGGACCACAGATGAATGCCTGGGTATCCAGCTGATACTCTTCTTCCCTAAAATTTGACTCTGTTTGGTTTAAAATTCTTAGATTGTTTAAGGATAATTTTTAAGTGCAGCTCAGCTTTTAAGAGTCACTTATATGAGTCTTATTTGACTTGTGAGCCCTTCCATGACATGGTGTTGTAAGGATTGCAGTAGTGGCATGTTTCATCCACACTGCCTGGAGTGCTCATAAATCCTTCATGGAATTGCTGGGATATTCCCATCATCTCAGATACTAAATGAGATACAAAACTAACAATCAGAATAGAATCATAGAATGGTTTGGGTTGTAAGGTTATTTCGTTCCAACTCCCCCTGCCATGGGCAGGGACACCTTTCACTAGACCAGGTTGCTCAGAGCCCCATCCAACCTGCCCTTGAACACTTCCAGGGATGGAACACCCACAACTTCTCTGGGCAACCTGTTCCAGTACTTCACCACTCTCACAGCAAAGAATTCCTTCCTATCTGATCTAAAACTTGCCCCTTTTCAGTTTTCGGTGGAGGCACTTAGCTCCCCAGTCCCCATCCTGCTGTCCATCCACTAGAGGGGTGTGGGAAGAGAGGTTGCCACTGAAGACTAAGGGAAAAAAGTTGTTGAGTACCTCAGCCTTCTCCTCATCCATTATGAGTTTTCCAGCATTGCTTAAAAGGGGGATGACACCTTCTTTGACCTCCATTAGTAGAGGTTAGTAATTTGAATTGATTCAAACATTGTTGCTTGTCGGAAAATAAAGGGTCCTTACAAAACTAGTGGCAAAAGTAGGATTCTTTTGATGCCATGAAACCTGAAGAGGATAAAAGTCACATGCTATTAAAACACCATAATTAATACCAGCTGAAACCCACTTTTAGTTCTGAGACATCTCTGCAATTGTCAAATGAGCTCAAAAATTTTGTATAACTTTTTGTCATTTTGCAGAATAAAGTAAAAGGTCTGAAAACAGTGATCCTTGTGCTGCAATTCCACCGCCTGGAAACTAAGTAAAGAAATCAATAGGCATGCAGAGTGTTCTTCCATCAGCCCATGCTTGGTTTCCAAAAGGATGTACTGAAGTGTGGCTTAACAGTAAAACAGAATCTGACTGGTACTTTCCAATATCCTTTCAGATCAGTAAGTTTTTATTTATAGTCTTGTCCCCTGTACAGAGGATGGATAGTCTTCCTTTCAACCAGATGGTTTCGTCCTTCTGTGTGTGTTTTTACTCATCAAGTCCTGAATGATAACATTGTTGATATGCCATTACTGAGAAGTAGTTTTAAGAAAAGAAATTAAATAATCCAATTGTAAAAATAAAATGTATTTGTTTGTATCAATCAATTCAAGGTCCGCAGACCAAAATGTATAGAATCCTGTAAGAAATAAGTACTTTTTAGAAGCCATGATTTCCTGAGGAGTGGTAGAAAGAGAAGGATATACAGCATATATCCAAAGGCTCTTTGAAAACTACCTTGAAAATTATAAGTTTATTATGTAAAACTTAAATATATTAGTTCAATTCAGTGCTTTTCCTTTGGTAAGATCTTTTTCATTACATTCACGTACACGCAGGGTGGTGTTCCCCAGCTGTCAGTCCAGCCTTTATTGAAGTTACATGACTGGAGCTGAAGGCAGACTCTAGCTCCCAGGTCTGAATCCAGCAGAGCGTTTATATTCATAATTCTCTCCAAGAAAGTGCATGGTCCTGTCGGCTTTCTGGGCTGCCCATAAGGCTGAAAGTAAGTATGTGCTTAAGTGCTTCACTGGAGCAGTGCAGTGTCCTGCAGCCGCGCTGAAACACTCAGTCCATTTTGCTTTTTAGGGAGGCTATTACTGCTTGAAAGAAGCATTTCTCTGAAATAGAAGGGAACAAATGTCCCAGAGCACTCATTCATTTCCCTCTCAGTCCCTTTTCTCCTTTCTGCAACTCCCTTCTTGTTTCCTGTCTCATAACATCAGCCATGTCCATTCCTTATGAAACATCACAGCTATACAGTCTTGCTTAAATGGCTACTCTCTCTGCTTTATGTGCCTCAGATTTAAATTGAGAACCTCTTCCTTGCCCAAGGCTCCATTTTATTTTCTGATCCCATTTCAACCACCAGTGTCACCAGCTGTGCTAAGCATCATCATTTCCCACAGCCAGAACAGCTGTGGGGTGTTCCTACTGTATACCTGGCGTGCTTTGCCCTTTCTACCAGCTCTGCTCCTTCCCTCACTTAAAGCTTGCCAGAAATACATCCCCATCACATAGTGATAATACAGCTACCCCTCAGAAGAGCTTTTCTGGCTGGGAGCAAAAAAGGCTGGTGAGTGAGACCCAGTATCAGGGCAGGTACAGAGAGGACTCTGCAGGGTGGTAAAAGCTACCAGAACTTCTTGGATTGAAGCACAAACATCAGAGCCTGTGGTGAAACACTTTGAGCCCTAAAGGAAGATCAGTATACAGGAATCTGTGGCTGAATGCTGCAATCAGTGCCGCATTGCAAGGATTGTCTAAAATTCCTTCCTTACACTCTTTGCTTAATAGAGAAAGAGCTGAAGGGTGGAGATGTCAGAGTCTCTTATAATGAGGCCTCTGAGGTTTTTGATAAAGCTGCTTAGATACAAGAAATCACTCTGGTTTATTGTCTGGTACAATCCCATTATTTTTGCAGTGCTAGTCTTACAGAACTAGTGATGGTGATCAAGCTAATTTCATGCTCATGAGGTCACAGCTAATCTAACTGAATCTTTGCAGCAGTCTGTAAAGAAACTGATGTCCTAAAAATCTGCCTGTTTCTGCTTCTGTATGAGTTTTGGGCTCTTTTTTTGTTTCAGGGGATTGGAAAAGCCCTGGAAGACACAGGCAGATCTGTGGTTGGTCTGGAGATAGATCTTATGTGCTCCATTACAGCAGATGTGGCCATGCTGGTGGTGAAGAGGATTTGGGTTCAGGCGAGCGCCCTCCATGAAGACAGCATGATTCTGTGAGCAAACACACGCTCCCCAGGATGACTAAGAGCAGGCCTCAAGGAAACACTGGGAAAAAAGCAGGGAAGTATGAGTCATCTGTGGAATGTCAGTTTGTATGTGTCTTTATGTAACATGTAATTATTTTTATACACACGTTTAATTAATTTTTCCTTGTGTTTCATTGGGGACTACATTTGTTTGTCATGCTCCTTGCCGGGTATATGCTGCCCCCAAAAGCAGTCCGAGCTGGAGACAACAGCCTAAAGGCATTCTGTGATGAAAATTATATATTCTGTTGCACAACTCTGTCCTACACCTGTGTCTAAGGCCAAAGCTCATGGTCAGGGCTGAGCCAGACATGCTCCAGCTTTGGGACCGGCTGTGCTGGCCCTGGCCCTCTCCTGGCTGCAGAGAGACAGAAACCTGCCACATGAGCACCCTGCCTGGCAGGGCAGCCTGGGGAAGGGCAGGCACATTTGGGGCAGAGCTGAGATGCTGCTGAAGCCCCAAAGCTGAGGTAGCAAGGAATGCTTGGGAAAACAAGATGTATGGAGCCAGATTCTACCAAGTGCAAGCACAGGGAGTGGTCTCAGAGGCGGAGAGCTGCCAGTGTGATGCGGTAGCTGGAGGTCCATGGAGGCAGCTGAGGAAGGGGCAAGGGCAATTTCCCTGCTCTTCCCTGTTCCTTCATCTCCACAGGGATAAACCTGAGGCAAACATTTAGGCTAGGAAGAACGAAAAGTGTTTGGTCCTTGACATCAGGAGAAAAGCTATATCTTAGGGCATTGGACATTTGTTGATTTTATGGGTTTTTTTTAATCCCATTACCCATGAGAAAAAGGCTCTGATTTTTCTGGAGAAGTAAGTTGTTAAAGCTGTTCCCTGAAGATTTGATTTGCTCATGCAAGGTGAAAGCAGCCCATGGCTCTCCTGTGTAATAGAGCCTAGAACATGAAGGAGAGAGGAAGTCTTCCTGCAGTAAACGTCAGTGTTACTTTTAGCTATTAATATACTTATTGCTGTTACATATGAGTTTAACTCATTAAAATCTTTGGCTTTTCCATATTTATTATTTCCATGGTTATTACCATGTGCCATTAGAGTCCCCTGTGACAGCTGCCCTCTGGGCATGTGGTGGGTAGCAAATGGGAGAGGGTCTTCTCTGCCCAGGCTGGGACACCACTGAAGCAAAGGCATGAGGGTACCTCTGGCCAAGGCTGTGAACCCCCTTATCTCACCTAGATAACATAGTTCAAACCAGTGCCATTAAAACCAGTACAACATCTGACAGAACTGGGCAAATTAAGGAGCACCGGCCTTCTGTCAGAGGCACAAAAAGTTTTTGAGAATGCCCCTGCCCTCAGGAGTAAAACTGAAATAACCCTGTTCAGCACAGTAGAGTCTCTCAAGGAATGAAGCTAGTTTAAGCAGAATAAAAATCCTGTTTACCACTTGTTTCTGGCATTTTCCCAGCATGTCTTCTGAGCACAGGATGCTCACTGCTGGCCACCTCCCCTTGTCCTCTCTCTCTACCATCTCATTGGCATTATTTCAAGGTTTGCATTGCTTTTTTCAACCCTTTTTTGCTGGCTACTTTAGCCTTTCATTTATAAGAGATGTGAAATTTTGCCATCCTTTTGAGTGTTTTTAATTTTGGTGTTTGTTTAGCCTATGTGCTTTGAAGTATATGATTTTTCTTATAAAGTTTCTTCATTTGCAGTATTTGAAAATTAAATTTTGATATTGTGCCTTTTAAGAAAGGCGTGATGCTGTTATTTCCATTCTTTATGGCTACCTCATAACATGGGTTTGACCCTTTCTGTGCAAAATCCTTGCCAACATTTTGCTTGTTCTAGCCTTTTGAAAGCCACAAATAACACCTCTGCATTCTTGCATATATTCTAAGAGTGAAAATGCATTGGAAAATGTATTTCTTCTGTCCTCTCCTGCAGGAGAGGCAAGGAGCAATTCTATCATTTACTTCATAGGTCCTATACTTACAGCTAGGGATGTGAGTTGTGGGTTCTGCATCAGTGCTAACAGAGCTATTTATACTCTTCATAGCAACTTCAGCTGGTCCATCTCCACCCACGTGTGAGAAGAATGGTGTGCTTTCATCTCATCTCTTTGTATTTACAGAGTATCACAGGCAATGACTTCACTTTTCCTGGAATAAGACAACAAGCCTCTGGCAACCCAAGTCCTGCTTGAAAAGATCCCTCTCACTCTACACAAAAGTAAATCAGGAGTTTCATAACTGCAGGGCCCAGACAAGAAAAATTGGAAACTGCAAAACTAAAATAAATTTCTCTTGTCTATACTCACAAGAGAGATGATCAATTTAGTAGCAGGAAAGCTTCCTGACTCGTCATATGTATTAAGGTGTTACTTATGCATCTGCACTTTTCTGCAGGTACTTATCTTTTTAGAAAAAAAAGATAAATTTCCTGTGTTTAACAGTGTGGTTCAGAGCTCCCACTTCAGAAAAAAAATTGTACAATGCAGTATGCACTGTGGACAATTAAGTAGAGACTGCACACTCTTACAGAGCTAAGTCTGAGGTATAGTGAAACACCATAAACAGGGAGAAGTTAAAGCTTTGCAATTTCTCACAAAGATTACTAAAATCTAGAAGTCTTGATCTAAAATCTCTTCAATATTTTTAATTGGAACCTTTGAAGAGCATTTTTCATTTGACTCCATCTTCCCTAAAGTTAACAGAATGGGCAGAAAGTATTTCACAGTTTCCAGATCACACTTGACTGTGGAGGAAGCCCATACCCTGCAGTGAGTGTGTGTTTGAGTAAAGGTTTGATTGATCCTTAAGACTTAGCTGATTTAGCAGTGGTTCTTCTAATACAGCTGAATTCATCAGTGATGTCCTGGAGGGAAATGTTGAGCACTGGTGACACATAAGGCATTTGCAAGTCTTGGATGGTCCTTTGAGACATGCTGCAGTTTCCTGGGATATTGCTCCCTATTGCAGTAACACTGGTGGCTGTTCCTGAACAGGAAAATATCTGTCAAATTGTAGGATTAGTCTGTCCATATGAATGTTTCACATTCTTCATGACTTTTGTCTTCCTTGCTGGTCAGGATGTCTCCTCTGTGGATATATGGGGAGATAAGGATGCTGTCAACTGTCTGGTCCAGACTCTGCAGTTATCCAGGGTAATTCTCTGTGTGGTGCATCAAGAGTATTCAAAACTGAACATTACTATTCTGATGATCCTTTCCCTCTGTTTTGGTTTAGGAGTCTGTGGGTCTTTTCTGTGAGATGTGAAGCACTCTGCTCCTTAGGCTTGTGTTCCCCTCCCAGCTGTGGAGGAACCCAGCATCCAAGCAGGATCTGTCCCTGCAGAGCTGCTTGTGGAGTAAGTTGCCAGCTAGCTGTAGTGTGTGTTCCCCCATGGCTTGAAATATTGTCAGAGGGAGAATCTGTGGAGGATTGCTTGTCATCTGATTGCATTATTTTTCAGCCACACAAGCAATAAATATTTAAAGTCTGGTTGTAGGCAATGTAACAACTCTGTAAATACACGCTTCTGAATACAGAAGTAAGAGGCTGATCTTTTCTTTTAAGAGGAAACAAATACATCTCTGTTTGGCATAAAGTGTCCTCCTCCCCATTCTGTAAGGAAGAATATGTTGAGGCAATTTTTCTGCTATGAATGAAGGTGAAAACTAAAGGCAGAAAAGTACTGCTGCATATTTATTGCTACCTCCTGGCGATCCTCTGTTCTTTTCCATTTGTCAGATCGAAGTATTAGATCAAAGCCCAGAAAAGAAAGGCAAAGAGTGAGAAAGGGAACTGAGAGAAATGAGTGGCTTCACTCTTTCTCCTGCTGCATTCTCTCTCCCTGCCTGTCCCCACCCTGTTATTTTTTCCTGACAGAGAAGCTGTGAACAGTAATAGAGATAGGAAGCAGTATGGGAGTTCCCGTGACATTTTCTGTCTTCTCTACAGCATCACGTGAACTTCCACTATTCCAAGTAATTTGGTTTTACAGGAATAGTTACAGTTAGCTTTCACAAACTGAAACTGAGTATTGGCATGAGCCTGAAGATGCTGGGCCCATATCAGCACTAGTGGAAAAGGGCAGGGGTGGCCAGAGAGGTGAGAAAGAACAGTGGATGTGACTCAAAAATGAGTGCACTATCCTTGTCCTTGGACATTCACCACAGACTTTGTGTAGTGTAGAAATAAATCCAGGCCTGTTTTGATGTCCTTTGTCATTATTAAATTAGATTTTTTTGCATTTAGAATAGTTTTGGAAGGAAAAGAAAGTACTCTGCCATTGACTGAAGGGAGATCTAGGGTCTCAGCTGATTTAAGCCGAGCAGCAGAATTACGGCAGTGGGGAAGTCTCTGGTTCTGCACTTTGTCCTCTCTAGCTTTCCTGTTTTTTCCTTTTTTCAAAAGAGCTTCCTGTATTTTTGGAGGTGATTTTATGAAGTGCTTTTGCAATTGAGAAGTAACTTGGTGATTTGACTCATGTGGTTTCTTTCTCCTCTGTGAGGCATAGTTAGTAAAGTTTTTTGAATGTATAAATGATTAGCTAAATGTGATGATGTGTGAAGAACCTTACACCCCTGCTGTTTATGAAATCCATTTAATGAACAAATTCCTTAGTGGTCATCTCAGAACAAACCATTATCAAACAACTCTTACCTACTAAGAGAAATTTCTTTTTCAAAAAGCCTAGCTTAGGCATAGTAGAATATTTATTACATGGCTGGCAGTATTCTTCTGCCTGAGGGATGGACTGCAATTACAGCATGGTAAATATTTCATTAGAACAAAGCAAAACTGCATGGGAAGTAGCCTTCCCTTTATTTAAAACATTTATTAAAATACAAAGTTAGAATCTACATGGGAATAATTCTTTCTACCTAATCTACCAACTAAGTTACAATTTTAGGTGAGACATTTTGTTATTACAAAACCTTGCATATTAGAGCAATCTATCTTCTCCTCTGAGAAAGATGGACACCTTAACACAGATTAAACTTAGTGTACACTGATGTTCCTTATACCATTCTGGCTTCTTCAAGGAAGAAAGAGCAGGTGCAGTGATTTCAGTGCCCTTACAAAATCCCTTCTCTTCAAAATGACAATGTAAATGTAATTTAACTACAAGACCTAAACACAAAGGAGTGTTGAATTCTGTGCACAAGAGTGGGAAGCAGTCACTTAATAGTGCATAACAATGCATATGCAGTTTTGGAAAGTAGTGTTCTACATTAAATACTTCTTGAGTTCCACTTTTTTTAAAATTGTCCACTTCTCTGGACAGTGAAAAAAGAGACAAAGACATGAGGCCTCATCCAACTGCAGCAATGTTCTTAGTGAATAGAAAGTAATCCAAGAGCACATATGAGGAATGTGGTCTTACTGAAGAGTAACCTGGCTATAACTCCTTTTCACTGGAGATCATCTTTCTGCTAGAGCACCAGATTATACAACATTGTCCTGGGCAACCCAAAATGTTATTGTATTCCATATCTACCTGTGCCCAAAATTATTACTGTCTCTCTAAGACCTGGCAGCTGGACATGGAACCACAGAGGTCAGTGTGCCAGGTCCTTTTTAGGTCAGGGTCACTCAGGCAGAATTTCTTGCCCTTTCCCTTTCTTTCTTGAGGGGAAGCTGGGATGGGGCAAGACAGAAGCCTTATTTTGTTCTCTGTGAGCTCTTTGCCTGCTTGCAAGGAATGCATTTTGCAATGCTAAACCACTTGAGGGAAAATTTCACAACACCTGTCTACAGCCGCGGTGAGGAGCCAGAGCCATCGGGGCTGGGAGGTGCTGGTTTCGGTGCTTGGGGAGACCAGTTGTGCCCTACAACACACAATGAATGGCTCAGAAAGTGCAGTGCTGGCACCAGCCAGGTCCAGTCAGCCAAGGAGGAGGCAGAGAAATTGGCTCTGCAGGTTTGCAGAGTTCTCCAGCTCCTGAGTTTCCCAGCTGCCAGAGTCTTTCATCGCCTTTGTCAACGAAGCTGCCGGGGCTGGAGAGATTGAGGGGGCATTGCCCTGAGATTCAGCAGCTTTGTATCCAGTTATTATTTACTGTTATTTTGCCTGTTGCTGTTTCATTTTTTTCATAAACAGTAACCATTTCACTTACACCTTCTTGCATTGGTCTCTTTTTATAGGTGTAAAGGGAAGGGTTAAAACTAAAAGGGGAGGTAATTAGTTTCGGAATGTCCGCCCCCTTAAATTGTATTAAACCAAGACAACGTTTAGGCAATACCCCACTTCATCTGCTAGAGATCTGTGATGAGGCCCCAAGTCTGTAGGCTGGTCCTACAGTGGTAACAGCCTTCTTCTGCAAAGGCTAAGAAATGAAAAGAAAAAGATCACCTCACTGTACCAGTCATAGGCAGACTCAAACCTCAACTCAGGTTTATTCTTCATCTTTTCCCTAGTCTCTTAGAAAGTTGCAAAAGTACTTGACTATGCTGCAGAATGTGCAAAACCATTTCTCATGGATCAGCGTTACACTCATAGCATGACTTTCCATCTGTCCCAGCTGCTGCCTCTGCTGCTGTCCAGCGACAGGGAGCTCCAACTTGTCTCTGGGCAAAATGCACTTCTTCCCGGCTGTGTGAGTTGTTTTTAAGTTGTTGTGAGCTGCAAACAAGCAGGATGACTTTACCAGAGAAAAGTCAACCAAGATTTCTGGCTCACACTAGCTAGTCCAGAGAATTTTATTGTCTTATTGGTGTGTTTTGCCCTAACACCCCGAGCTCCATGGTGACTTCTCCAACTACACTGGAAAGCTGACACACTGCAAAAGTTAATGGACAGTGAAAACTGTCTCTAGAGAGCCCTTGCCATACTTGATGTTACAAGCATCCAGATGCTGAAAAGCTGTGTCCCCTTGTTTAAAGCCAAGGCTGTTTCTCACCCTGAGAAAGGGATCCTGCAGTAAATCTACTCTGGGGCATAAAATCGCCATTTATTGCATATGGCATGAGCTAGCTCCCAGAATGCAGCATCAGCTCCAGAGACCAAAATGAGTTCAGGTTCAATGCTAGTTTCTTTTGGGTTGCCTCCAGACTCTGAGGATGCAACTGCAAAGCATTCTAGTG
Source organism: Pachycephala philippinensis (assembly GCA_013397055.1). NCBI lineage: Eukaryota > Metazoa > Chordata > Aves > Passeriformes > Pachycephala > Pachycephala philippinensis. The sequence continues at coordinate 545,828 of VWZT01013317.1, forward strand.
AGACTCACAAGAATATGCAAATAGACCACAAGCGGGTCCCCAGAGTTGCACTCCCAGGGCTGGGCTTCCATGCAGTGCAATACAGAAGTCCTGAGCAAACAGAAGCTTAATCCAGCACATTTTCAGAGGACTGGGCAACTGAGGCACCAGAGCTCACAGACGTGCTGCTAACTCTTCGCAGCCTGATGGGCTGGCAGTGAGGGGAAGCCATACTCTGCTTCCCAGTGCCTCCTCCTCCAGGGCTGGCAAATACAGGATCATTTCAGAGCCCTTTGAAATAGCTCTAAGCTACTTAAACTTAGACACGTAAAGCTTTTTTTCCCTTCTTTTTTTTTTTTTTTTTCCCTTTTTGTTTTCATTAATTCCTTCTGTCAGAGGTAGAAATTAGTTGCTCAGAGACAAGGAGTCTGAATTTACAGAGCTCGTCATTGGGATGCTAGCCAGTGCCTGAGCATTGGAGGTGTAAGATGTCATGTGATAAAAGCAGCTGAAGTAACACTAAAATAGGTTTGGGGTGCCTAATTTCTTTGGAAACCTAATCCTTGCACTCTCCCTTTGCAGATCACAGGATTAATGCAACATCCACACAGACATGCTCTCCTTCAGAAAGGTAGTGAGGCACTCTGTACCTGTCTTTATATTTAGCACTAGTATATGAAACACTCCACATGCAAATAACTATGCCAGGATTTGTGTACAGCCCTGTGCCAGAAGACAGACTGTCCAGCTCCATTTTGATAACGCTGCTTTCCTTCACTAAGAAGTCAGAGCAATGAAATCTCACAGAAATGCACTAAACCACACTTCTATTGTATTTAAAAGCAACAGTGGTTAAGTACAAATATGTAATGCTCAACAACGCTCAGCAAAAGAACTTAAGGGGATTTACAGCTTTAAGTTAGCAAAACCAATAGTAAAGGGAAAAAAAGTATAGGTACTTTCTGCCTCCTGGGAGGTTAATGAGGATGTACCAAAATGAAAGTGGTCTTTGGAGTTGCACTCCTCCCAGAGAGCGCTCTCTTGGCGGAAGTGCTGGCATGCTTCCAGCAACATTCCTTCTGGTTTTTTCTCATATAGATAGTAGGCTGATAAGCTTTGTGTCTTGGTGTGATGCACTTCACTCAGAAGAAAGAAGCCACCATATACTCTATCAATACAACGTGCATTAATGTTCAATGGTAAACGTGACAATGATTTAACAAGATTTGATGGCAAGGTACACTTGATCAGTTACTGCATAGAGAACAGGGTCAGACAAAAAACATCAGAGAGACCCTCCCACTGAATCATGAGGTTCAGAATAGACTGTCCTGCTTTCTAAAAACCTTCTCAGAGAGCAGCCTAGGCACAGCTGGGTCCACTCCTAGTCCCGGACTTGGTCAACAGTTTGGGTTGAAAGGATTATACATACGGTCAATCCTTTAGACCACTTAGCTAAGAAGTCAAAGTTTATCATGCTATTAATGACTTAGTGAGGATCTGTTGTGGGAAGGGATCTCTGGACCTGGAGGAGCAACCTTGAGAGGTGTCCCTGCTCCAGGAGAGATCCTGGCGTGCAGCCCGCTGCCTACAGGAGAGCTCCACAGGCCCTGGGCTGGCCGCTATTTATAGAGAAAGATGAGTGACTTATGGTCATATTTGCATACCAGCAAGACGTCTGGGTCACCATTCCAGACAGCCCTTGGCTACCATGTTGCCATCTGCCCCCAAAGTCCAGAGTAAGGTGGATGCAGCTATCACACCCTCCACTAGTGGTTATAGCTTAAAAGGGGTGGGGGAAAGCACACCTCACAGGATGTTAAGAATCCCAAAGAACCACAACACTAGCAATTGCAGTTATATTTAATACTTTAAGTAGTTACTGAAGGCATGAATATGTTGCTATCAAGTGACAAGATACCTCTAAATCCTATAAGCCGAAATCTTTCCTGCAAAACAAAGCATGGGAACAGCTGTCTTCTGGAAAGGTGCCTTGTTTTGCCTTTTTGATCATGAATTCTACATCTCTGTGCTTGTCTGAATTTTGTTAGAACAATTTTTGTATCCAAACTCGTATGTACATCATCTGTCATCCAATTATTGGAGGTTATTCAAAGGTTATGTTTGAAGTACTCATTGGAGATATAAAGCAATCTTTTCATTCATTGATAGCGATTGCTGAACGAAGGCTTGGAAATCCTAAAGGAACTATCAAAATAGATTTGAACTTCTACACCACGGGAAGAGTGTTGTGAAGTCAGTGTGACCTTGACAGAAACAGCAGGTAGCTGTGCTCACACCTTCTGAAGTATGAGGGACACATTTGCATAATTGACTGAAGGTGCTTTTCATGTGACTGACAAGTTGACAGCTATTAATTATCTTAATATTTGCTTGGGGTTCTGAGCCTGCACCAAGCGATTAAAGATACTTTTGGAAATCAGCGGTTTTGTTTGCACTCTTTCCTCTAATTGTTTGCTAAATAATTTACCATCATTGTGTTTCAAATCTCTGAGTACTGCAAATAGTACTTAAATAGTGTGGTTTAATGCAGAGGGAAGTAAATACAAATATGTAAAGAATGTGTGGAAGAAGGGAGGAAGGAGTGAGTACACCTGGGCTTTAAAGGTAGACTTTAACAGGAACATGAGTGTCTTTCTCACCTAAATTTGATCATTTAGATGTGGCTGGTACCAAAATGCTGTAATGTTTCAGGCAGACACACAAGGTCTGTTTTTATTATGTGGATGTTAAGGATTGTTAGGAACTTGAAGACTGTAGCAAATTTTCCAACAGTTTGCATTTCTGAGTATCAAGTAGCACACAAAATTAGGTCCCTCCAGAAACCAAACTCTCTACCCCTCCCTGCCTGAAACCTTTTTTGCTGCACCCATTGGTTCTCAGCATCCCTCATCTGAAACTCACTGGGCAGCTTTCTGTGTATTTCTCTGTTTTCCTTTAGGTCACAGTGATGCCTGTGGCATTCAGGCTGTTCTGTAAATATGGTAGATATCCTTTCAGTATAAATATCACCTTATCATGCCCTACCAAATTCATGGCTACAGTTTGCAAGCATGTCGTGCATTGCTGCTATAATTTCTATTGAGATGAAACAAAACAAATGATGCACTGGTGTTTTTTAAGAAAAAATTGAAATTCTGGGAAAGAGGTAATGAAAAGCTCTGTCTTTTGTAATTTCTGATCTGAATTCAGAGTGGTCTGAATTTGTGAGCAAAAGGGGAGCCATGAGTCTTTTCCCTTTTGTATGTCATTATCTTGCTTAGATCACTGAAACTTCCACGACTTAGCAATCACCACGCAGTCCAGAAGTCAATTAATGAATAATTACGAGAAGGCATTGGTCAGCCTTAGATGGCTGCAGTTGTCACTGCTATGCCTCACCAACAACAGAAACTTTTAGTGCTAGGAAAGAATTCTGGCCAGCTTGAATAAGGTGTCCCATGTCAGTCCTGAGGCAGCTACTTACCTTGTGTGTGAGCCAGGATAAGCTTATATAAAACTGATAAAATTGATTATGCTGATCTGTGGTAAAACAATGTCTGAAAACACAGATTTCTGCAAAATATTGACCAGCTTCCCTCCTTCTGTGTGACAATGCAGCCCTTCTAATAACTGATATCCTTAGATGATCCCACTACTAAGGTCAGCTAAGCTCAGTCTTAAAGGGCAGCCCATCATCAGTGGATGCTGAATGGTTGTGATTGAACCTTTTCTTAGATTTAATTTAAGCAATGGTCAGGATTTCCCCATTTCTCTTCTAAACGTAGGAAGAAAAACTCAAGCGAAGTATTATGAAACAAATGATAGAAATCCTCTTACATATTTATGAACACATGATCTGCTTCTATCCTTTGGCATGTCTGGGCTGTCCATATGCTAAACCTTTGGTAGATTTAGTTTTATTCTGAAGAAATTTCTCCAAAAAAATGTATGGGAAAATTTCATGGGGATAAAATAGAAAAATGCCATTTTCAGACCTCAGAGCAATCCTGATTAACTACATTAGCCATTCTTTGCTAGAAAAAAAAAAAAATAAAAGGAAACAAGTGTGGAGTGCATTGTGCCTCATATTGCCTCATGCCCCTGCTCATGTAGAGAGTCCTTCCCATTCCTGGTGGATGTCTTGGTATTGCTCACCCAGCCAACCCACGGCTCTCCATGAACCCATATTGGCTAGTGCTGTACCTGTAGGTGTAGATGTGTCTGCTCTATAGGCCTCTGGAAGTATATCAACCTACGTAAGGCCTTGATGTCCACACAAAGACATATGGACATCAAAGTAGGGTATAAACCATGATATTCAAACTTGTTAAACAACCAAAAGCATCGATGCTTTGTGCCAGATTAATACAGGCAGATCCTTCCAGTTGTTATTTGGCTGTTCTGAGTACTTGGCTCCTCTCTGCTGTGTGTAGCAGGCCTGACAGCTGGGGACAGGAGTCACAGCTTCACTTATCCAAATTCAGAGGAAGACAGCAATCAGGCTTCCAACCCCTGAAGGCTTCTCATTTCCTGGCTGTTAAAACAGAAAAAGCATTCACATATAGATAGATAGCAAGGAAAACCTTTGGAGAGAGAAAGGCAGTGCAAACTCTCAAACCTGGTTGAATATCAAATAACTAACTATCATTCTGCCACATGAACACAGAGAGCTGTTGCAGTGCTGTGCACAGACTCGTGCTTGCCAGCCATGGTCTAGGCAGGGCACACACACATGTGCATGCAGCCTAATTGCCTCTGTCATGCACTGTGTGTGTTCCTCTTGGCTCTGTATAGGTTCATAATGGCCAGAATATTTTTGACAGACCTGAGGCAGAATTCATTCTTTTCATGCACAGAATATAATTAAGTCCTATTTGGAAGAAAAAATGTGGGAGTTTTTTTCATGGATGTTTGTTTATATACTAAATGCAATATTATGAGTTCTTTGAACTGAATTTGCTAGAGGAACTGCACTTATTTGCTTTCCTTCTTTCCTTTGCCTCCAGCTGCCTGTTCCAGAGCAGGGACTCCCATTCTTCTCTGTCCACCTATTACAAAAGCATAGTCTACAGGAGAGTATTTATGCAGCAAATGGTACTGCTGCCCTCTACTCGTTGAAGGAAGCATTACCATTTCCTTATTAATCAAGAGCACATCTCAGTTTATGTCCCAAATCCCCTTTGTTTTCCCTGAGTCTAAATATTTAATCAGAATTTTTATCTCACTTGCGCTATGCATCCACTAGACAATCCACCCACGCGTTCTCTTTTCCCTTAGCCACAGCAACACAAAACAAGGAGTTGCATGAACATTACAGTTTCCTATTTCTTCATGGGACTAGGAGTAACTAATAAGATGCCAGCTCTGTCAGAAATGTTTCCTGCAGCTGTGCCATTAGCAATGTGTCTCTCTCACGTGGATTCTCTTGGCTGCTGTTGTTGCTGAGCTCTTACTACAGTGGGGACCTTCATTTGGCAGAAAGCCATTGCAAAATTTATCTATATGATATAATAATACATAATATTATATAATAATAATCTATTGTAAACCAAGCTCCTAACTTATTTTTGAATTTTTCTTTGATAGATCTTTGAGTTTCACTGGGGTCCTTTACTGTGATTAAGAGAAAGTTTTGTTCCTGTATGTCCAAATCACCGTGACTCAAAATTTAACTAAAATTGAAAGACTACATACAGGGCTGTTGCTTGCTCAGCAGGACTCTCCAACACCTACATTCCCTTTGACATGAGCAGAGGGCTTTTTCTGCTGTCTGATGTGCCTTCATGGTGCTTCTGTGACTAAGCTGCAGTTGTGACAATTTTGCTATCTGCGTGTCTAACGAGAATTCCACACTGAAGATTTTATCTAGAATGACTTCAGATAAAAAACCCTTGACTTTCCAATTTTCTTTTTGCAATGATTTTTAATTTTTCTGCCTGTCTGATTCCTTTATGGAGTGAGTATTGACGACATGCTTAAAACATTTAAGGGGTGCTGTTTCCAAGTGTGTTCTTGATAAGCCTTTCTCTGTCTGGGGATTTGCTACATACAAAAAGTAAAACTAAACTGCAATGGTATCTTGGAATTAGCCTGTTTGCAGATACTTTGGTTCTGGCAATGTTTGTGCAATACATCAATGTAAAGAAATAAAGATGACATTTTCTGATTTACAAAGGTAGTCCTCTTTGATTTTTCCTATTATACTCTTTTCAAATGGCACAAATTTGCTCTGTGTTTTAAAACACTCTTGCCGAAAGTTTTACACATTGGCGCTTCCTTCTGGCCTCCATAATGCCATTACAGCACCCAGAGGAATATTGTGGTCTGGAAGCACTCCTAAAAGCCTAACGACAGAAGGCATATGTTAAATCCTAGAGAAATAGGAATTTATGAAAGCATCCCACATCTTTCTTTTTTCTCTATCTTGTTTTTGAGCCCTTTACCACTGGGACATGAGTTCCAACTGATTTTTAAATCTGCTCAACTCATTCTTCTCTTGGAGCAGTGTAAAGGGCTGCAAACAGAGCAACTCCGGCTTAGTCCATGGAAGCAATGATACACTTACCGTGAGGCATCCAATTCACTCAGGGGATTATTGTCTGCATCAGCAGTGGAGGGGATGGCTGGTAGAAATTTAGATGGTGATGTTTCAGTAAATGCATCAATAGCCTGTGCACATCTATTTGCTATTAACTTGCTTGTCAAAGAAAAGAAACTGTGTAATACCAAGTGATGCCTCCAGCTGGCACTGGTCAGAGTCTCTACAGAACTACAGCTACCCTTTACTATGAAATTCTCAGGCAGAAAATTATAAAGAAATTCAAATTATCATTTCAGAGAAGACTACTTTTTATTATGATTTATTTCTAAATGTCTCTACCTCACTTGTGTGGTATTAAACTAAAAAATTGTTTTCCTTTTAAGCCTTCACATGAGTAAATTTATTTTTTAACTGCCAGATTGAGTAATCTAATGCATCTTTCACACCTAAAAATGCTGAAACGGGGTCTAGTAATAGCAACTCTGCACCACGGTTTTTAAAGTGTAAATGCTTTGGTATATACATTTCAGAAAGCTCTTAAAATAATGCAGTGCCCCTGTCTGTCTGGGCTGGAATGCTCATTCCCAGGGTCAAGGACCAAGGGAAGATGTGCAGGAACCGTGGAAATTCCCAGTGGAGCAGCTACACACACTCCCAGAGCTGCCACTGAAGGTGGGCAGATGAGCACCAGGCTACTTTTCATTGCAAAATATCTCGCGGTCATGTCAGGTATTTTCTCATATTCATTTCTGCTCGAAGACACGTGACAAGAGCAGAGGTAGTAAGTGTACTACAGTATTGCTGGAAGGCTGTGGCAGCCTGTACCCTCGTGGACATAAGTCATCTTGGTCTATCACAGTTTGTGCTCGGGGACGGAGGGAGACAGCGAGGGAGGCAGGGAGGATGGATGCTCCTCGCATTTTTGCCCATTCTGGAAACACCGTTTCAGTTGATTTTTTAAAAAAGCGTTTTGTCTTCTAAGGTAGGCTTTGGATGTCGATTTCTTACATGGCAGGGACACCTGGTGGTGCTAAAGGAACCCTGCAGAGCATCCAGCTGATCCCAGAGTGCCCTCTGGGTGCAGTGGAGGGTATGAGAGAGCCCGTGATGCAGGGCAGGAAGGAAGGGGCCAGAATGGCCAGAAGCAGTCATCAGCGCCTCGGCTACTCTTGGTTTGCAAAGAAGCATGATAACAATTTGTTATGGAAATGAATCTAAAATTTTAATTTCTCTAATTTTTAATCATTAAGAAAACTCATTATAAATTGATAACTGTACTTATTTAAGGCATGGAGAAAATATAGACCCTAATCTTCTGCAGCTGCAATGAGTAATGTATGTGAAAAACACAATTAGTACACAATCCTTCTGTGACCAGCCAGGATAATAATGCTAGTATTTCAATGTCAAATCAACATTCTTCATTGTTTGTAATAATTTCACACATGAGGAGGAAACATGGAGCAAGGTTGTTCAGGTACCTGCAGAAGTTGCAAAAGGATGTCTGCCACATGTTTAACCCTGGTGAGGGAACTTTAGATCTGGCATTACAAAGATTCCCCAACCAGGAACAGGAATAGAGGGTCCCTGCCTTTGGCCAGGAGGAGGAAAGGGAGGACCAGACATACTGGACTGTGTGGATTTGATGGGATGGCACATCGGATCCACAGAAGTACATAGCTTTAGTGGATACTGGTGCACAGTAAACACTGATGCCATCAAGACACAGGAGTGCAGAACCCATCTGGATCTCTGGAGGGACAGGGAGTTGCCAGGAATTGTCTGTATTAGAGACAAAGGTGAGTTAAACAGGGGACAAGCAGGAAAAGCACCCCATTGGCACTGGCCTAGAGGCCCCTTGTCTCCTTGGCATCGACCACCTCAGGAGGTAATATCGCACCAACGGAGATCATGGAAGTCCCATCCATGAACTGATTCATCAACTGGAGAGGCAAGGAGCTGGATCTGCTCACCTTTTAAGAGCCCCATATAGGTGAAACTGTGTTGCACTGCATTCCCGTGCACACAGGTTAAACCACACATACATCCTTAAACCATCTCTATATCAAATATACATTTTCATTACCTACTATCCCATGTCCTTTCACAGAGACATAATATATTCCCTTTAAATGGCCTTTCTCCTTCCCTCCAGATCCATCACTTGGACTCCATTCCATCAGGATGAGTGGTCAGGACAGGAGAAACAGCATACTTGACTGTTGGTCACCAGCCCAGCTTGGGTTGTCAACACACTCTCCTTGCTCCTTGCAAAATTCATTCTTCACCAGTTCAGGTCATTCCTGCAACATACAACTGCTGCATTAGCCACCAAGTACACCTGGGTCCTTGGGCAAAGTCCCATGAATGGGTTTGCCTTTTCCCATGGCAAGAGAAATCCACTCTGACTTCCCCAGGCACTTCCCTTTGTGTAGTATGGGAATGTTATCTCCTCTCATATTGTGTAGGGGTTTTTTTGGGCAGGACTAAAGTGGTTGGCAGATCCCGTAGTGTTAACCAGCCTAGTGGCATCTGCTGAGTTTGCATCCCAATGCTTCCATGCCCCATTACTTAATGCTTTTAACATAGTCTTCAGCAGTCCTTTATACCTCTCCATCTTTCCACAGCATCGGAAAGGGGGTGAAAAGGAATGTAACATATCCACTCAATCCCATGTTGCCCAAGAGTTTATAAGGTTATTTCTAAAATGAGTCCCCTTGTCTGAATTGATTCTCTCTGGGGTACCATGCCACCACAAAATGTGTCTCTCACGGCCTGAGACGTGTTTGGAGCAGAGGCAATGGCTTGCAGCCAACCAGCCAGTGCCTCTACCATGGTGACTCTGTAGCTCTTGCCGTGTAACGTGACACAATGTGTCCCAGCTCTCACCATCTCCACTGGAGTCTTTCCATGTCCCCCTCATACAGAAATCAAAACAACATGGAATAACCTTTCAACCCCATCACAACTCCTGCCCTAAACCCTAGTAGCCAATCTCTTTATTCTCAGATGAGCAGCTAGCCAAGCAGTAGAACATCCATTCATTATCATCAATTTGCCTCCCTCACCTACTTCATAATCCTCTTAATCCTATTCCGGTTGTTGGAGCTTTAGAAAACAAATTACTTAACCTCTAAAACTACTCTAATAGTTAAAAAAAACCTTTGGTCTTGTAAACCAAAGATTGAAGATTATACCTCTTCTTAGAGTTCTTTCCCTTCAGAAAGAAAACCTTTACCTAGAACTCCCAAAGCTGCTATTTTAAATTAAACTACTTTTTGACTTCCCTCTACCCTAAACTGCACAAATCACTCCCCAAGATAGCCCCCATAAAAGTTCTAAGATGGCAAAAAAGTTAGCAACAACCCCAAGCCTGCAATGAAAAACCACCCCGGTCCCCATGCATAGAGCATGGCTACACCAATAAAATCCAATCACACAGAAAACACACCCTCACTATCAACAGTGTCCACACCAAACCAACACTCAGAACTCCTGGAATCATAACCAAACCTTGTCACATGCCATACCCAACAACTCTTCAATCCCCCCAAGTTTCTGGAAAGGGGTCCACTGCCAGAGACAGAGTAAACAAAACCCGCCAATATTCTGCCCAAATACACTAAAAACAGCACCAGAGACACAAAGGAGGTACCTGGACTCATCAGCTACCCACATTCAGCAACAGATGCCAATACTAAACCTACCACCCCATAATAATAATAAAGATTGGACGCAACTGTCAATTCTCCTAAAATAAAGCATGCACCCAAAAATATAACAAAATTTCTCATAATAATTTCTGCTTAGCCTTCCTCCAAGACTTATGGCTACATTACCTTAACAATGATTTTCATTATTATAATGCAAATTCTCCATTTTGCAGCTGGAGAAATACAAATTTATCAGAAACCTGGTTTATGTGGTGGATTGGGGTTATTTTTGGTTGGGTCCCTCCCTCTTTCCTCTCTAAGTAAAATTTCAGGGCCAAAGAGTTCTGCTTTCCTCTGGGCAGAGCTCAGGCGTGGAGGGGGTCTCAGCTTGTGTAGGCACAGCCACCTGCGGGCACGCTGAGAGCCCGTTTTGACAAGGGTCGAGGGTGTGAACAAGAATAAATGTCATGTATTGGCACCGTAAAGAGCTGCAGACAGCGTGTCACAATGGCCACAAGAGGGCAGAAGCATCCCAGGATTGGGTCTCCAGCTCCTAGGTGGCTTTCCCTTCCTTGGATTTCTTTTACATTCAAATTCATAAAAACCTCTTTGAACAAAAATGTAAGTACAGGATTTAATGCAATTATGACCAGATGTATTATTATCTCAGTCCTAAACAAACAAACAAAAAACCCCAACAAGGCTGAGTTGATTTTTGTTTACGGTCTGATGGAAAGATCAGTTTTCTTGGGAATGAGGGGCTTCAGGGTCTTAATAGCATCCTTGCTTCCTCTCTCACATTTCTCTTAATATCCAGTTGCAAGTCAAGTTGTGTCACTCGAGAAAAGAGAAAATGAAGAAAATATGCCAATTTCTTCAGGTACAATAGTCTTTAAAACATTATCTTCACGTGCCACTCTTTGTTTATTCATCTTTTGGTTCTGATACCAAGTGGTTGTTTTTATGTATTTGACTTTAGTTATGTAAGTATCTTTGTTAATTCCACTAAGGACATAACAGCAAAGCAAAGATACAAGAATTTTTGGGATTATGGCCCAACGGCACACTCTTTTTAATGCACAGATAACACCAGTCCTGGAAATCTCTCTATGCACAGAAATTAGCTCCAAAATTGTTTCTAATTACTTCAAAGAAGCATGATGAAATTGTCCTCTTTCCATCAAATTATATAAATCTCTGGTTTTAAAGCTTAAATCCAAATCTGAGTCTGCTCCTTCCTGCCAACAGCTCTGGATCTGACAGGCACACAACATCCCCCCTGTGCACAGAAATGTTCTCATGAGCCCTGTCCTGCTGGCAGATGGGTTCCAGCAGTGTGGATGAGCCCACATGGGCAAGCAGAAACTCTGCTGGACTGGGCACAGAATCTGAGCCACTCCAAATAGTTCCAGAACATCTCAGTGAAAAAATAAGCCTTTACTTTAGAGGTCGGAACAATGACTGATTTTTTTTCCATAATGCTGAATAACTAAGCTGAAATATGTATTAGGAGCAAAACTTGTAATGACCATTTATAGAAATAATTTCATTTATCATGTAATGAAAAGGACAGACAGAACGCCTAAACAACTTTGGTGAATTCCTTGCTTAATGTAATGCATGCCTACTGAATCAAATCCATCTTTTAACAGGGAAATTAATTTAATGGGAATTGAATAATATCAATACTAGTAATATAATAGTGTTTAAAAAACCCCACAGACAATAGCATGAAGGGTGAACAGAATCAGGAATAAGCCCCTCTCTTTTGGTGTCATTTGCATGTTCCCCAGGTGTTAAGAGATAGACCCTTGTACAGGTTAGACCCCTGGGTAGCTTGAGACACCAAAAATTTGGAGATAAGTAAATAACTTACTCTTTCATCAGTCTAAAGTGACTTTGAGTTCACATCTGTGTGACCTTCATTACAATTTAGAGGTAGCATGACATGAAATCTTAATTCTTCTCAGGGATTTCAAATGGATTCATCTTGCAATGCACTAATGATGATGGTTTCTAGTTTCTAGTAATTAATTCTTAAATTAAAATTGCAAATGTCACTAAAGAGAGAAATTCTTTTGATGACAAAAATAGATTTCAAAAATGTTCCTGGCAAATTTGAAAATGGAATTAAAAATAGGATGAAATTAAAAGGAAGCTAGAATTAAAATTATCCAAAGACATGCTGTATGAGTGGGATGAATCATCCCTATGGATACAGGATGGGGAGCAACTTTCTTCAACAGTTTTGAAGAAAAAGCTCTGGTCAAGTATGGACTTTGGTCAACCATGTCATATTACAAAAATGGGAAATGTCATCCTATGTTGCATTGCCAAGGGTAAAACTTGTAAAATATGTGAAATAATTTCTTCCGGTGTATTCTTCATTGGTAAAGATTCAGCTCAGGTACATTATTCACTTTTGAGTGTGGCCATACAAGAAATAGACCAATGGGATCTGCTTAGTTTAAAGAACTGAGGATGAAAAAGAATATTGACTCCTTGCTATGAGGTGGAAAGCAGGAGCATTCAAGGAGACCAACCCTCAAAACTGGGCTTTTATGATTGTGAAATGTAAAAAAAAAGACTGTGAAATGTAAAAGACCCCACCAACCTTAAGATTCTGATAAGAAACTCCAATATAAAAAAGGGAAGAACAGTATGATACAATAAATTAATAAACAAATGTGCACACATTAGGATGATAGAAAGTAATTAAAAGCAAGGAATGTATCTGTATTTTAGAAATCACTAAATGATGGTTAGTACATTAGAGATGAAAATTTTGCTAGCTTCCCTGATATTCAGACACTAAAGCTTCTGAGAAGACCTAATAATTTCTGTGGCCAGTCATCTGATTATGAATTCATCCCCAAAGGAATGCTGTTTCAGAGGGAAGCTCTTCCTGCTTTCCATACCAGTCACACAAAACTGTTACAGCTTATGTATGATAAGTGGGTCTAATAACATTGTTATTTGCAATTAAGCTCATTTTATGAACTACGCTTCTGGAAAATTCCAGCTCATCTCTTATTTCTGAACAGTTTTATCCTGCTCTTCTCTTTCTGAGAAGCTTTACTTATGCTAAATAATGCCAAGGAAAGGCTTAGGTGATCTAGAATTCTTATTGCTCATTGTTTTCTATATTCCTAAAGCTACCTTCAGTTAAAATGTACTTCATTTGAGATTGAAGAGGATAGATACTGTACATGTGCTCCATAAAATGACATAATAATGTTCTCTACATCTCTCAAGAGATGGCTGCAAGGAGGTGTGGTGGTTTGACTTTGGCTGGCTGCCAGATGCCTACCAAGCCATTCTCTCACTCTCCTTTCTCCATGGGATGGAGGAGAAAATATGATGAAAGGGCTTGTGAGTTGAGATAAAGATAGAGAGATTGCTTAGCAATTACCGTCATGGGCAGAAGAGTCTTGATTGAGAAGGATTATATCAATTTATTGCCAATTAAAAATAGATTAAGATAGCAAGAAGAAAAGACAAAACTAAAATCACCTTCCTCTGCCCCCTCCCACTTGTTCTGCCCAGGCTGAACTCCAGTGCTGGCTCTGCTGGCTCTCCCCTGAGCTGCACAGGGGATGGGAATTGGCCAAGTGGTCAGTTCATAACCTTTCATCTCAGCTGCTCCATAATCCTCCCTTTGTTTCCCTGCTCCATTTCAGGGCTCTTCCCACAGGTACACCCCTGGCTGGGTCCCTGTCATGGGGTGCAGTTCTTCGGGAACAGCCTGCTCCAGTGTGGGTCTTGAACAGGAGGAGGAATATGTGATTAAATTGTCATAAGGAAGATAAGCATTAGCCATCCATGTGGTGAGGCCAGTGAAACAGATGGATATCATGGGAAGGATATGGAATTTTGATTACAGGACAAGTTTAAAACAGAGTGAAAAACTTCCTATCAAAATGGTTGCATTGCAGAGCAGGAGTAGAAGAGAGGGTTCTTTGAGATCCCTTCTAATTCTGTGACCTTGTCAGGTTGAAAGAATTAGCCTATTGATGCCACATAAGGTAACTTTGCTTTAGGGGCAAAGTCATGATCCGTGGCTTTAGTTGACTGATATTTGCTTATTTAGTATTTTGTTATAATTTCTCTGTGGTTTTTTTGCCCCTTCTTTCTTACTTTAAGCTAGGCTTTTGCGCTTGTATAGTCTCTTACCTGTAAGCTATTATGTATTTGTCTCTCTGGAACTTTTATAGTGCTGTCCATGTCTATTACCATTCCAGTTTAGTTTCTGCTGCATGTAATTGATAGCAATAGCTGCTTCTATCAGACTTCATAAAGTGTTCGGCTTTCTTTTGCTTTCTGGCTAAAAAATTCTGCTTTGGGGTTTGCCCTTTAAAATGTAGAATATATTCATTTATGCTTTGTTTGTGCCATCAGCATGGCTCTTGTTAACAAACAGACTGTTTCTGAGAGTGGATTTTTTCTGGTTATTGCATTTTTCCTCAGGTGCAGACATCATACATTCGAATATTGGGTTCTGACCTCTTTCTTTTAGGCTGTCTACACAGGCTGTTAATGAGCTTGAATATTGCATTAAAGGCTTGATGACAACTCCCCAGAGAAGAGTAATCTGTGGATGGTGTAATAGCAAGTAAATATTTAAGTCTGTTCCCAAGACACTCAGGCTGTCAGCTTTGCAAAGCAGGGAAGGCATTTTGCTCTCTGTGCTGTGTTGTGATGTTGGGGGGGAGCATTACAGCTGCCCATGTTCTGGTGTGCCTCTGTGGCATCCCACATAACTCTCCAAGATGGCACATACCAGATACCACTGGCCACTACCTCCTTCCTTACCCTGTCATCTCTGGGTCCACAGGAAAATGTGGGAAGGTTCCCAACCTGCAGCAGAGAACCAGGAGTGCTGAACGTGACGTGGGAAGTGCCAAGCTGGCAGCCTGTGCACAGCCTGTGCGAGCCTTGGTGGGTGCAGCATCCCAGCCCATGCCTAGGATTTCCAGGCTCTCTGGTTATACAAGTGAACCAAATAATACAAGGTCTCTCAATGGCTGTATTTGTCTGAGCATTACATTCACATTAAAAAGAACATCCAAGTCAATTAACTCTACTGCAGTGCTGAATTAGAGACACTAAGTTCCTCAAGGCCAGGAAATTTAGATAAACTATAAACTTTTCTGAAACACAGACAATTTTACCTCTCATTTCCTGCCCTTTTCATAAACACTCATAAAGGTTTCCCAATACACAATGATTCAATCAAGATGATAATTTACTTTTGAAAACATCCTGGGTTTTAGAAAGCAAATATTATCATGCTGAAGTTGCACAGTGTGAAACCACAGCAGGCTGTATTGGGGTAGAAGGTTAATTTGGAACATCTGTAATAAACTAATGACCCCCCTGAAGCCACGAAGAGAAGGTAGTGCACTTTCTATTTGTGTTAGTATTAGGGAATGAAACCACATTACTGTGAGGGGAGGGAGGAAGATACTCTGGAAAACTGTCATGGCTCTCTTTAGGCAGATTGAGAAAATCTTTCATGGCTCAGTTTTAATAATGATCAAACTTCTGGTGTTTGAAAAGCTAAAGGCATCTGCCACTTGTTTTTCTTTTTCTTTTAAGGGAAGCAGAATGTAACAGAATTTGGCCTATAAAAAGTGAGGTATTCCTAGTCTTTAGGCACTCCTGCTAGTCCCAGTCCCAAGCTTGCTAGAATTGGTGTGTGCAGACGGACGAGAAAATCAGCATCAAAACTTTTTAGCATATTGGCTGTACCCAACACTGACTTTTAGAAGTGGTATTGAAAAGGCTGTCTAAGACATAAGAATTTGTAGACATCTGAGAAAGAGAGACAGCTGCTTTAAATCCTGCTTCTAACAACCTACCAGGGCATACTGAGCAGCCTCCCCAGTCAAATTAAAATCACTGCAGGAAGTAGAAGAGTTCGTTTTGCATGTTGCTAGGCTGTTGTTGCTTCACTGGAAACACCCGGAGCAAACAGCACCAACGAGGGCAAGAACGATGCACTGTGTGGTGAGACTGAGCTTTTGACGGTGCAGAAAACAACTCTTTCTCTACAAGTCTCATGGAAAAATAAGAAATTTAATCAGATCACATACTGACTACATGGTGAATATTTAGTCATGCCATACCTGACAAAAATATACATTCATACTTGCTTTCTTATGTCCACTGCTTTTTTTTGGGATGAAATGATTCCACTAAGGATTCAGTAATGAAGTTACAGTAACCACCATTTTAAATTGCAGTTTGTAACCTGTACAAGATATATTGTCATCTGACACAGCATAAAAATATTTTATTTGGATGCATAAGTGCCTTTAATACCCAGAACTGCAATGTTAGAGGATGGTGGCTATGGTCCCTTAATGAGCACTTTGAGGAAAGACAGCAAATGGAACAGGCTCTGACATCCAGTGCACACCTACACAGCTGCTCTACCACATGACATTTCTAAATGGGCTTTCCTACAACAGTATCTGACAAGTGATGAAAGCTGGATTGTTAAACCTGACAGTATCTCAAGTCTGTATCTCCAGGACACTTTTCGTTAAAAGGCTCTCAGCTTTGGGTCTTCTTGTGAAGAACCACTTTAAAAATTGCACTGGCACATTAAACAAGTGCCCTTGTTTATCATGCCCTATTTTCTAGAAGAAATCGAGGATTTAAAGATACCTGCCTGAGGCACCCAAAACCAGACCTGAATTCTTGAAAGGTGGATGCACAAGATCATTTATCACCTTCCCAAGAAGCACATAAAGTAAATAATATAAAATACATATGTGTAGCATATCATAGTAATGTTGTATTATATATAATATGCTATGCATGCATATATATTCATCTCCTTACATTTTGAAAACCCTGAATTTAATCTAATTTGCATTTGCCAGTGTAGATATTTTGGGGTCTGTATTTCAAAACTTTAATTTTTACCTGTGTGAGAATATGAAGTGCATACAATATCCATTGAATGAATGACTGCCCCTTGTACCTTTCAAAATTCGAACATCCCATTCACTTAAAAAAAAAAAAGTATTTATAATAATCTGTTCCTTCAAAGACTCTAAGAACAATAATAACCCAATTTCCACCTGAAATAGGTGTGTGTGTTCATCTTCAGTAATACTTGGTCCAGCCATTTAAGGAATGTCTGAGACCCACTGCCCTGAGGCCCTGGTATCTTGCTCTGAGGACTTCAGAAGTGACCAACTCAGCAGATCTGAGGGACTATCCCACAAAATGTAGCAGCATTCCTTAGCAGGACAACAGAAATCATGGCCTGCAAGGCTGTGTTCCTGCCATCTGACCATGGTCAAGCACCCTGTTGTGCTCTCCATCTCTCTGTGATGAGTTCTTTTTACACAGAATTATGGAATGGTTTGGGTTGGAAGCGACCTTATAGTTCATCCAGTTCCAACCCCTTTCCATGGGCAAGGACATCTTTCACTAGAACAGATTGTTCAAAACCCCATCCAACGTGGCCTTGAACACTCCCAGGGATGGGGCATCCACAACTTCTTGGGGCAACCTGTTCCAGTGCCTCACCACCCTCATGGTAAAGAATTTTTCATTGCTAACCTATATCTACCCTATTTCATATACCACGTTCAAGAGGAAGAGTAGAGAATAACTATCCAAAATAAGCTAGTTTATTATTTAGGAGACACTAAAAAAAGACAGGAAGGGATAGACTTGGATAAAGAATTATCTGATGCTATCCTATGTCTAATACTTACACCTTTAAAACCCTGCTTAGTTTCTACAAATGCTTCAATGTCTGCCTTTGCTGTTGGCAGATTCCCTTAATCTCTCATTCTGGGAGGTGGAGACCCACCTTCATTTTGACAGCATGTGCATGTCTGCCCAGTTGCTACACAGGCTCACAAACCAGACATTTCTGTGGCCATCTCTTGCAGTGGCACAGCTCAAACTCATAATTGTCTCAGCCCATGCCTGCCAGATAAAATACTGTATGAAACACCAATTATGGCTTCTTTTCCCTGAAAGCCACCTAAACTACTCATCCTTCCTCTGCTGTCCAAGTAAGCACATATTATGCCTCTCCTTGGAGAGTTTCCTGATCACCATAACTGGTTTATTGGGGACCTGACTATTCCTTCTATTTTTCGTGGAGTCCCTGCACTGCCCTTGCAAGATCAAATGATGCAGTATTTAGTAGCTACAGCACCAGCTAGGGAGGGCAGAGATATATTCTCCAGTTTCTACATCAGTAAATAGTTAAATTTAAATATTTGACCATTCAGCCGCTAAAATGTCAAAATAAATACCTGCCAGACTCTGGGAGAGGTGTGCAAAGTTACAGCAAGTAGAAGAATTGATCTATACAATTTATTTTTCAGAAATAATCTGCAAACACACTCTGACTTCTGCAAAAATGTTTCCCATGTTTAAAGCAAATTACATGGGTAGTGTGAATGGCTGAGTGTTATAGCCTTGGATGTAAATGAACATGCCTAAATATGTGAGATCTAAACAAGGGTTGCAAAATGGTTCGTGAAAAATAGGACAGGCTCACTGTTACTATCCACCCTAGAAGGAGAGAGTAACCCAGGTTCTTGTTAATAGATCCATTGGGGTGGGTTAGAGTCAAATAACACTGAATGACCCATGTTTGTAAATATACATATGAAGGGTTTATTGTAGTGGAGTACTGCACCCTGTTTGGGGCTCCCCAGTGCAAGACAGATGTGACCATAATGGAGCAGAGCAAGACAAGCAGAGGGTTTGTAGGATAGTTGAGGGAATGGAGCACAAGATATATGAAAATAGACTGTGAGACCTGGAGTTGCTCAGCCTGGAGAAGAGAAGGTGAAGGGATCTTACTGCGCTCTACAACTCCCCATGGGAAAACATTGTCTTTCTATTATAAACCTCACCATCTTGCTTTATGGAAGACTTTTTCAAAAGGAATGAAAAGCATTTTTCATTGCACAAGAGATAAAAAAAAGATTTTTCTTCAGCAACTTGAGCCTAACCTTGCTAAATTTTCAATAAAGCAAGGGAAGCTTTTCTTAAGATTGGAACAAAATACTAAACCTTGGAGTAGGACACCTGCCACAGCAAAATAATTTCTGTACCTCTTGAAGGTATCTTTATGCTCATTCAGGTTCTGACTTCATACGTGACTTCTTTCATTGTATAGTCATTGTATCTGGTTTGATTAGATCATAGTTTATTTGACTTGATGGGTATTACGTATGGGTCTACAAAAGATGGATCAGTTTGGACAGGTGACATGGCTTGGAGCTCAGCCAAAAACATTGATACTTCTGTGAGCTGTTCTGTGAGATGTTCACTTTGGATAGGCATGTACTGTTCCCCTTACCAAGGGGCTGCATGCTTTAATAAATACAGGATATGTTTACAGTATGTAACCAAACATGCTTTTTTCTCAAATTCTGAACTATCGAGACTCAAAGTGTCTTCCTCATTATCTTTGGTTTACATTTACTGACAAGTAGAGTATGTAGCATCTATTAAGAATTATAGCACCATGTTTCTATTTTTGGTTATTAATTTTTTTTGCGCTGTTTCTTGCCCATGTCACTATGCCGTGTTTGTTTGTGAGCCCTTTAGGAGAGGCTTTCACTTACTCGATGCTGTACAGGCTCAGTTAATCTACTCTCTTTTTCATTACAAACTTTTTTTTCATTATTTATAGAGCTAAAGCAAAAAAGTTCTGGGGTGTCACTTGTAAGTCCATCCTTGACGTATAATATCCCATTCTAGACTTTGTTTTCAAGAGTGATGCAGGAAAATGAAAAGAGGTCAAGAAAAGCCCATGAGGTCTAGAGAGTGTGAGCTGTGTAGAAAGGCTGACACATTTGTTGCTGAGATACAGGAAAGAGGAAAAATACAGGAAAAATGATAGCAGTCTTTATATCTCTGAATGTTTTCTATGAAAAGGAAGGCAATAAAGTATACTTCATTTCAACTGAGGATGAGAGGAAAGCAATCACTTTAAACAGCAAAAAGAAAAACTTAAGTTAGGTATTAGAAAAGGCTTTCTAACAAATAATGTAGTTAACACTGAAATAGGTCCCTGGGGAGTTTGCAGGTCTGGGGAAGACAGATGCACATGTCTTCATCACTGGATGTTTTTAAAATCCATCTCAGGAGAACACTGAATTCTGTCCCAATGTGGGAAAATTAACAGAATGGTCTCTTCAGGTCTATTTAGTCTTCTGTGTCTCTTATAGCTCCATCAGCTCCATCAGTACAGCTACAGGTACAACTTTTTTCTTCCCCACAAAATATGTTCCTGGGATAACTTGTGCACTGCAGTTTTTGCTGCCACCGCAGATGGGGCTGGCTCAAATGCTTGCTAGGAGCTATAGCTCCTTTCCTTGTGAAGTGTGAAAACCTATTTAGTGATACCTGGGAATGTTTTAAATCTCAAACAAAGGAATGATTTTAAGGGCACTCTTTTCAAGTATTCTGTTGAAATTGTATAACTAATAGACTAAGAGGCAGACTAAGCTGACTGTAGATTGTCAAAAATAGGACGGGAAATCAGACAAAAGCCTGGGGGATGATTGAATCCTACAGGCCAGTCCTCTATCTGTTAGGTCTATTGCATTTTGTTTCTTCTTCATTATAAACTTCAGTTTGAGTCTGAGCTGTGTAACTCTAAGACAGAGCCTCTCCTTCTCCCGGAAAGCAGAAGAACCTGTGACACCTTAGGATCATCAAAGAGCAGTTCCCTTTTGAATACAAGAGCTCTGACATGTGAGCATGGTAAGATGACATTGGATCACATTCTCTGGAGCTGACTCCTTGCTCAGTAAACTCACTTTCTCTGTATACCTCAAATGTTACCTGCTTTAACAATGACTGACATTAATCATGGTGGCAGTTCTGTGTTATTCCTGTTGCAACTAGACAGCCAGTACTGTTTGTGGATATTTATCCAGACTGGGTTTATCACTGGACTCTTAACTTCTGGTGGATACACACTCCTGACAGCAGCATGTGAACTAGGAAGAGCCAAGGCTTTTTCTGCTTTCTGTACTGCCACGCTGGCAAGGAAGTTGGAGGTGCATGTGAGGAGGAGACACAGCCAGGACAGGTGACCCAAACTGACCAAAGGGATATTCCAGACCATGTGGCATCATGCTCAGTATATAAAATGGGGAGAGGAAGGAGGAAGGGGAGGGCATTTGGAGTGATGTCTTTCCAAGTTACTGTTATATGGGTTGGGGCCCTGCTCTCCTGGAGATGGCTGAACACCTGCCCGCCCATGGGAAGCAGGGAAATAATTCCCTGTTTTGCTTTGCTTGTGTGTGTGGTTTTTGCTTTCCCTATTAAACTATCTTTATCTCAGCCCACAAGATTTCCAGCTTTATACCCTTCTGATTCTCTTTCTGGTCCTGCTGGTGGGGGAGTGAGCGAGCAGCTGCCTGGGGCTTAACCACCTCAACAAAATATTTGCAGTGAGTCCGCTGGGACCCTTCTGCCACAAGCAATCAGAGTCAGTCGGGACTTCTGCCAAAACCAGTCCAAATCTAATTTCTCACAGCAAATTCAGTGTATTATTAAAGTAAAACACAATGACAACCAAAAAAAGATAATAAGTTAATATTGTTATAAAGCAAAAAGCTCTGATTTATGCCACCAGAAAAGGAGTTTGCATCTCTTGGAGATGTTGCTCTCCAGAGTCATATAATGGTTTGGGTTGGAAGAGACCTTGAAGATCATCTAGTTCCAACCCTCCTGCCATGGATAGGGACACCTTCCACTAGACCAGGTTGCTCAGGGCCCTATCCAGCCTGGTCTTGAACATTTTCTGGGACAGGACATGTAAAACTTCTATGGGAACCTATTCCACTGCCTCACCAGCTTGTTAGTGAAGAATTTCTGCCTCACAAGACCTAATAATGCCTGATGCAGTAGCTCACAGGGACTTCAAATGTGCAAGAGTGGCATAGCTCTGGCAAGTGGAAGAAGGAAAAGGGAACAATTTTACTATTTCAGAACCTTTGCTTTCATGTTCCCAAAATGATACATCAGTATGTAATCTCAATATCTATGTTTCCTCTGACATATTTTTTCCCTTTCTTCAACTGGCATGAATATAGTTGCAATGAATTCTTCTTGGGAAGAGAAAAACATTACCTCCCAATCTATCTGAAAGAAGACAGACCCTTTTCTACCAATCTTGCAAAGTCAGCTTCTGAAGAAGGTGCAATCCAGGGAGGGTGAACAGCAGTGTCTCTTTGTACAGACCAGGTGGAGAGAGAAGGGACATGGCACATTCACATGGATTCTGCAGCGGGCAGCAACCAGAAAAGTGTGAATTTGGTCAGTTTTCTTTGGTCAGTGCCTTTAGAAAGACTTGGCTCTTCCAGATTCATTGCTGTCCTATTTTATGGAGGATTCTTGTTGCCCCATTCCAAGAAAGCATTATTTGTTTTGCTGTCTGTTCAGCATTCATTACTTTACTTCCAAGAGAAGGGAGGAAACAACAAACCAATTTCTTCCATTCATTTTCCACTGTTTTTAGCCCTAGGGTCAGCTTTGGCATTCAGGGAGCAATATGCTTTGTGACCTAAAATACTGGGGACAGCAAACAGAGTGTAATCCTTGCTGATCATATTAGTAGCTTTCTTTTTCAACAAGGAAAAAACTATCAGCATTGCTTACATACATTGTGAATTCCATCATGGAATTCTGCACTTCTCTATCATCTCCCTTTAATGAGTTCATGGTCTTTTAATTAAAGTGAATGAAGCTGGGCATGACAAGAATTAGCAAGTGGGAGGGAGGAAAAAACTGATATCTGCTCTTGTAAGGAAGTTATTTTGTATTATTTACACACAACACCACTGAAGTGTCTCACTCATAAAATGGAGTGGGAGGTATTTGCGCGTCAGGAATGGTAACTGGCTCTCCAGTAAGCTGAGTGACATTTGCACATGAGATTGCCTCACTTTTTCTGTTTGTATAATTTCATTTTTAAGCAAACAAACAAAAAGTTTCTGGTTGCTTCTAATCTTTGCAATGCACAGACCATGACACCCTCTCCACAGATGCAGCATTGGCAGTGACAGAGAACAATCCTCTTCCTGCCTCTCACTGATGCCAAGCACCTTCTGTCTGCCAATGGAAGCCACTGCAGAGAGGTGCCCGGTTGTTTTTTTCCTTCATGTGGAATATCTGAAGTAGGAAGGCTGAACAACACCTTAATCATGACAGGTCAGAAGAGGATCAGCATCTGAAAATAGCTGCCACATAACCCAGAACAATTATTGCTCCTAAATCAGAGAGATTTTGCCTTCAGATGGGAAGAACATATCAACCTGTCTCTCTATCTGCAGATGTTTTTCAAGCAGGTTAATCAGAGCTGGATGTTTCTACTTCATTTGCCACTCAGTGCCAGATGTATTGATGTTCTTTGTGATGTGGGAATGTCCCTGATGAGGACTGGACTGGGGTCTCTGCACTTGTCTCATAAAGCTCTAAGGTTTTCTGCTTTATCAAGGGCATATGGGGCTGCCTTACATTTTGGAAGGGTGAAAGCTATTTGAAGTTGAGGGAAAAAGGTAGAAAACGTGCAGACAAAAAAAATTCTTATGTATTTTCACAGGTTCAAATTCAAGAAAAGCTTCTTGAAAACTATTAGCTTATGGCATACTGTCTCAAAGAAGTGTGATATACATAATATGATGCTGGGCATTGTCCTCCAGAGTGATCAGTGAGATGATCCTCTCTTCTAGCTTTCAGTGTCACTGTCTTTGTGAAAAGTTTCAAGATATGTAGAATATAAAACCTATGTAGATGCCCCAGAGGTGAAAATAATGCTTCACAATATTTAAAAGAAATATTATTTTTAGACACTTAATAAAAGACATCAGGAGTTAATTTGGCTTCCTAGGTGTCTACCTCTCACCGTACTTTTAATCCTTGTTTGCATTATGACATCTGAAGATAAAAGAAGCTGAATCTTTGATGTAGCATTTTTGTCTTTCAGTGTTTGGAGAACTGAAATCTTATTATTTTTTCCCAATTGTATTTTCTAATGTGGAAGTCTCAGAACCTGTAAATAATTTACGCTCCTTTTGAAGTTGCTTTATCAGCTTCACTTCAGCAATATTCAAACAGAGATCAGAGGCAAGATGAATTTTCTTGTGATACCCTTTGACTATAAGGTAACATGCTGGAATGTTTGAAATGTGATATAAATGTTTCAATGGTTCAAAACAAAGTTCAGTGTGGCAATGTTCACATTTCAGTCATTATGTTAGCTCCTTGCATTTAAAAGTTCTTTGCATCTTTTAAAGAAGTGAACTCATTTTCACAAGTGCTGACACATTAAACACATATTACATTGCTCTGCAAGACGTCTTCATTAGCTTTGCCTCAGTGGTAAGTAAAATTAAATGGCTGATGATGACCCAAATTTGGCTCACTTTTGAATACCATGGACAAACTCTGACTGTATCAGAAAACTGCCAGATGACAGAAACACTGAAACTCAATTTGAGTATTTCATGAGCTCAGTGTTCCAGGAAAAGAGGGGGAAAAGTATTGATCTTTATAAAATGAAAACAGAGCTTTTTCCTATTCTCTCACCCCAAGTCTTGTTAAAAAACCCAACCAAACTGTCAGAAGGCAATAACACTTAATTTGGTAATGTTTAAAATTTCACTTCCTGATGCAATTACAACTCTCTACTATACCTTCTACCTCTTTTCTTTGTTAAGGTAGTTTTTTATTTGGCATGAGTATGGTGAGATTTCACTGCCTTCACTGATTCTTTCCCTGCAGAGCCCTCCCACAGACCCCTGAGCTTGGTGAAACCTCCTTTTCTGATGTTCACGGTCTTCATTCAGCATTTTTACTTTTTCTGTTCCTTAGAAGATTGAACACTATCCCTTCAACCCAGCAATAGAGCAGAGCAGTATCTGACAGTATGCCCTGTCTGCACTCCAAATGGTCACTTCAGCACTTCAGCACTTTAAAGCTTACATCTCTTAGAAGATTGGGTTACATGTCAGAACATGCCAGCTGTTATGTCACAATCTCTGCAGTTCCATTCAACTACAGCTTTCACTCAAATTGTATTTAATTCTATCAGTTTTCCCCACCAGCCAGACCCAAGTCTAAACAAAATGCTCTGAGAAAGCTTGTGAAATGGAAATTTGTATTTAACATGGTCCTTAACTTCCTGTAATGTTTTCCCAGTCTGCATTTGAATAGTGAAAATCCAATCCCTTCTACCATTGTCACTATTTACCCTCCTATTAACTAAGTCTAGTAGTTGCTAAAAATGCTTCAGTTACTGCTCCTTTCATAGCACACTCATGGCAGACCTCATCATGGCATAGCTCCTGCTTTTTCTTCTTTTTCCTCTTTTTCCATGCCAGAGCTGTCTCAACATTTTTACCTCTGCCCATGGGATATTACCAGATTTTTCTTGTTGTTGTTTGCCTCTAAAATATTCTAGAATTAAATAATCCTATTCCTATTATTTTGTACAGCGGGCAAGTAATTTGAACTCAATGCTAAAACCAAAGAACTCCTGAGGTCTGAGTTCTGCTACAAGCTTAGAACCTGGCCTTTGGCCAGTATTTCAGAACGTGTGGAGATCTCCAAGCCAGACCCAACCTGATATAACCAGCAAGGTGCTGTGGTGGCATGGCCATTCTGCACTAGAACCTCCACAGGCTTGTTCTTGAGATAGTTTTGACCTGGTGACCCTGAACTATTGAGTGCTCACCAACATTTCTGGTTTTGGATGAGTTTGTGTAGAGCACCAGCACCTGTGTTGTAGATATACTCACAACTTCTGTGTTCTAGTTTGTTTTTCCATTATAGCCTAATAATATTTGTAAAGCATGTTGAAGGAATGTTCAATTAACCTTCGTGCTCTGCTTTTATAAGTGGGACTTATTTTATGAACCCTCTGCCTCACTTAGATAATTCCCCTACCTTTTCTCCTCTGCCTTTTCTGCCCCTTTTAGAGGGCTACTGGGCAACCTCATTATGTACTTAACCTCTTTTTCTCTAATGTGTGAAATAAGATGAAGAATTAAACCAGTTCAAAGAACACTGGCTCTTTCAAGTGTGTATCAGGAAAATGAGAATGTGTTATGCTCTCCTGCTCTTTAAGAGCCCACCAGAGCCAGCTTTTCACAGGCAGGACTCACGGGTATTGGCACCAGTGTAGTAGGACAATACATAGAGACCATAGCATTTGGAGAAAATACAGCATCAACAGCAGCTGTAGCATTTATGACTGAAACTGCGTGTTTGTGGTTTTTATTTTGGGGGTGCCAGGGATTTGAGTGGCAGTCCAGCTCTTCCAGGATGTATGCCTGAAGCTGAAGCCCTCTTTAGCAAGGAGAAAAACTGGCCCACCAGGGCTGGTAAATAACAATTTATCCCCATTCAAGACAGAGGACTGATGTAGATAATTTCTTAAGGTTCTGTGCAGTGCTGTCTTCTTCTGGATATTTGATTATCTTAAAAAATTAAAGTCTACACATGTTTATAGTTTTGCAGGGGCATCCCTTTTGCAAACTAATTCTCTTGAGAGCTCCAATGGGGACCATAAATTTGTCCATCTAAAGGCTATATCCCCTCTTTCCAATACTTTTAATTAGCATCTTGGTAATTATGTCATGGAGTATGGTTCTTAAATGTATGTTGACATTTCTTACTCAGAATTGAATTCACATTATGGTTGGTGAATACATGGTTTCAATGTGTCCAGAGTGTGTCAATGTCAAGAAAT
The DNA here is from genome assembly GCA_013397055.1 of Pachycephala philippinensis. Classification (NCBI taxonomy): domain Eukaryota; kingdom Metazoa; phylum Chordata; class Aves; order Passeriformes; genus Pachycephala; species Pachycephala philippinensis. The sequence goes on from VWZT01013317.1 coordinate 572,760, forward strand.
CAAATGTGCTGTGACAGGAGACACACTGCAGAGCTCATGGCTCGCCTCGAACAGATTGGATGATCTAAGGACAGGTGAAAAGCCTGTTTGAATGGAGCAAAAAAATAGTCTTTATTTCCATTAGAAATGTTTTACACTGTTAGAAGCTTTTTTGTAGATATTTAACTCGGTGACAAACAGAACTGGTAGAGACAGCTTTTCCTTCAGGGTTAGAGGAGGCTACTGCAGGCAAAACCCACCCTGAACTGGGAATTCTAGCCTTACTGGAAGCAATCTTTTATTCATTCCTTTGTATCAGCTAATGTAAATTTGGTGTGGGAATAAATGTTTTCAAAAGCCAAGACATTGCTCTTCTTCAGTTTTTAATAATGTATAAGTATGAAGCATTTTCTGTTTTGCCTTCCTCTAAAAATAGTGCTTCTTAAATTAGTGCCAATTGCCAGATCCATTATGAATCTTTCTGTCATGTAACATGAAATAAACTGATTTGAAGCCATTACCTGAACATGCAAGCTCCAAGACAAATGGTTCTGTAGCAAAATACCTAGAAGACTGCAATCGAGAAGGAAGGCTGCAAGAGATACTTTAATGTCTGTGATAAATGTGTATCTCCACTGAGGGGAGGTACCAATTACTTTCCCACCTCTCTGTCACCTCTTCTCTCTCAACTCCTTTCTCGGCTGGGAGTGCCTGCAAACACAGATAGCAGCCCCAGCCTCCCCATGGGAAGAACCACCCAGTGGGTGGGCTCAGGGGTGGGCCAGGCAGATTGACCTAGTTTGAGGAGCCAGATTTTGCTTTTGCTGCCCCTTCTGTTGCATTTTCAGCTCTCACAAATGAGACAGAAACCAACAATTTTTTCAAGACTTAGAGCAGCCAAGGAGCTGGCTGCGGCTCTCTGGATAATGCTGACTCCTAACAGGGATGAGTGCCCATCATTCCCTTGGTGGAGACTGGGAGTGAAGTAGAAGGCAATGTTTTTTCTTGTATCTATGTTCAGGTATTTCTCTATTTGTCCCATGTATCACAGGAATTTGGGTTGTCTGCTTGTAAAGCTGCAGCACCAGCAGTACAAGGAGAAGCTCCTTGAACTTCGGAAGCCTTCTTGCCTGTTAGAATTAAACCCTTCATGAAGGCCTGAGTTGTAAGGAATTTGAGCACTGTTATGGCTCATCTATGGCTACTGATACTGCTTTTAGAAGAGTTTTAAATCTCAAACTCTTTTGTAAGGAATATTTTGCCCACAAGTGTTTTGAGGGTAATATCTGACTATTACTATTCTTGTGTGAGCATCTGTGGGGACTCAGGAGTCACACAGAAAGTTACAAACTTAATTTGTCTCTAAATTACTTGGCACTAACTAGTTTCATGGTGTTATGTGTGAATGAGCCCGTAGTCTGTAACAGCTGCTGATAGTGGGAAATCATAATAATCAAAAGGGATGTAATCCACACTAAATTTGTTGGGCAGTGTTGCTCCCTCCTGTGATTACTGTGATATATCAGAAGGTCAGCAGGGACGATGCAGCCTTGACTTACAGATATATTTGTTTGTCAAGCAGTAGAAATTGGTGGGTATAGATCTGACCTCCAGGCTTCCATTGCTGATACAGCCAGACCCATCTCCACCACGGAGAAAAAAAAAAGAAAGGAAAACCCAGCCTCATCCTGTCTATTTCTCAATGACTAAAATATGTTGACGTGGAAGTTAACGAAGAGTACAGTGTATAAAATGAAATTTTGTTATTGTAATCAGAATTACCTCTGTAAATGAAAAGAAAATATGAGCTTATGTGCACTAGGTGTGGCTATCTGGCTGGACAGATAGTATTGTAGTGCCTGTCTTCTCCTGCAGTCATTTCTGTACTGCTTTGCCCAGCACCACCTAACACAGAAGCCAACTGTCCTGACAGAGAGGTGTGGGCTCCAGACTGCATTGCTTGCACAGGAGTGCCTGGAACACTGGGCTACAGGCAGAGTCCTCCAAGTTCTTTCTCTCCTCTGTAGTGACTTACACATCCTTCTACAGAGACATCAGCCTTCAATGTGGTTTGAGGAGCAGGTCTGCTTCCCAATGCCAGACTTCTGTAGAAGATATGCTCCCAGGGAACCAGGACCTGCTTGGTTCATCCTGGTTTTGGCAGGTCAGGGAATCAAAGTTTCCCTCTTCTGGGTTTATCCTTTTAAACAATGATCCCCTTCTAATATACTCTAAGGAGGAATAGTACTTGCCCACTTTTGTGAAAGAAAAGCTGTGGCTATGCTCACTCAGGAGGGGATGCTGGATCTGGAACTAGAGGAGGCATCAGTCTGCAACACGGACTCAAGCACTTGTGCTTTGTAAAGGAGTATTTGTTTAAGCACACATCTATGTCTACTCTTTATTAATGGCCAGTTCAAACCACCTCCATTCCCAGTTTGACTGTGACTCTCTGAGTAACTGTCCCAGTACTGCCCAGGGGACCTGGGAAGCAAGATGGGGCAGTCACATTCCACAAAGTGAAATTGGCTGCTTGAAATTTAAGGGTTGTATTGCGTTAACTTGCAGGTGTCAACATTTTTTGTTGAAAGACCAGGTGCAAACAAAATCAATGGTCAGTTCCTGAATGAATGAAAAGAGAAAGACAGAAAGACAGAAAGAAAGAAAGAAAGATGCATGCTTCTGAATGAATTCCCTTTTGGTGATTCAGTCCAGCCACACTTCATGTGAAAAATTTAGCATCCTTTGCCTCCTTTATGATATGCTGAACAGCAAGAGTCCATCAGAAAGAATGAACTCTGTCTTAAGACTGGATACCACATGTCATTGTGGCTGATTCTTCATTAAGGGAATTAATTGCCCTGTGTGATTGCAACCTGCTGCAATGAGGCAACAGTAGGTTTAAAATAGGGCTCAAAGGGAATAGCATATAAGTGTATTAAAATGCAGCAAGAAACCAATATTACCGTCTCTCCTTAAAGTGGGAACTTAGTCTCCCTTTGCATAGATGAAAGATTTAAATATGATATCAGGATGCAAAGCTAAAAATTGGTACTGCATTGCCTAAGGTATCTAAATACAACATATGGTAACTGGGGCTGTACAGATACAAGCCCATTTAAAATCCTTTTTGGCAGCAAGACTCAATTGTCATGTTTTGTTAGGTCTGTTTTGTGAAGCAAAGGCAGAGCTTATGTGCACATGCAGTGCAAGAAAGGATTTCCTACTATGCCCCAGGAAAACTGACAAACCAAACTATTCTCTAATTGAGTTGTGTTCCACTGTACTGAAAAATTTGGTCTTTTTAGCAAACAGCTTTAAAGCTAATTAAAGAGCATCTTTGTTTGTTTTTAAGAATAATGTTATACAATCATGTCTGCATTTTTAGCTGGGTGCTACAATGTTTGTCCATAGAAATAGCAAGTTGTGACATAATCTTTTAAAGTGGTCTAGATATTTTGATGAGAAAATCAGACACAAGGTGGGCAGGACAGCTGGCAGATCTCATTCAAGCTCTGCATTATCATTACTGAAAGACAGAAGCATATCTAAAAAATTTGTTTTACAGAAGAACTTACAGAGCTATTATAAAGCAATTTATACCCAAAATGTATTTTGGGGGAAGAGGAAGAAACAAAGCTTTGTAATTTGTAGTATCGTAATTAAAAACTTGAAGAGTGGTGGCAAATGGAGTTACATCCAGCTGGTCGCTGGTCACCAGTGATGTTCCCCAGGGTTCAGTGTTGGGGCCAGTCCTGTGTAACATCTTTATCAATGATCTGGATGAGGGGATTGAGGGCACCCTCAGCCAGTTTGCAGATGACACCAAGCTGGGCAGGAGTGTTGATGTGCTGGAAGGTGGGAAAACTCTTCAGATGGATCTGGACAGACTGGATTGACGGGCTGAGGCCAGTTGTATGAGGTTCACTAAGACCAAGTCTGGGTCCTGCTCTTGGGTCACAACAACTGCCTGCTAGGCTACAGCTTGGGGGCAGAGTGTCTGCGAGGCTGCCCAGGGGAAAAGGGCCTGGGAGTGCTGGTCAACAGCAGCTCTGCTGCTCTACAATTCTCATGCTCCGTAGAATTAAACAAGTACAGAAGTCACTGTGGTTTTGAAAATGTAACAATATCTTCATTGTCATGAACTATTTTGTTATTCTCTGTTGCTGCAGATGCAGTGACTGACCAGGCCACATTTACTATGTAGAGATGTTTACCCAGCACATTTAAAATTTATCCAGATGATTAAAGATTAACACTGTTTTGAAGTTAATTTATGGCTTCTGACACACACATCAATATCCTTTCAAAACTTTGGAGAGACTTTACGAAGAGACAATTCCATTATTTACACGACTGAATTAAAAAATCTTAAAATTACATTGCCTCTTTGGGATTTTACTTGTTTACTTAATGGGCCTCTTGACATAAAAGCATTTTTGGCAGACACATGAATAGTCACTGAAGTAAAGGACTGATTTAAAACAGCTGATTTTCTTTCCATCACCTCCTGCTGCAGCAGTGCAACAGTAGGCAAAATAGCATGGAGTCCAGAGTACACATGATGAAGCACGGTCTACTTTTTCCTCCAGACTTTAGAATCCCAGTGCAAAGCAGATTTTCCATGTACTTCTGATGTTGGCACACATTCATATTCTCATCAGCCCTGGTTCAGACCCCTGCAATATGCTGAGGTAGTAAAAACACAGCGAAAGACTTCAGCCTTGGAGATGAAACTGACATGTACATGTCAAAAGGGTAAAAAACGCACACAAAAAAGCTTTCAATGCGTTATGACGTACATTTTTATTATCCTACTTTTTTTGTCTTGGTGTCAAAGGTTTTTCAGAACCAAACAGTAAATGAATACACTGAATTTTCATGCTAAAGTGGTAACAGTGTCTGTGAGGTACAGGAAAAAGAATAAGAAAAGGGACAAAATATGTTTATTTGCGGGTGTTGAACAGTAAATTCTGGGAAAAAGGAGAAGTTGAAAATAAAGTTCAACAGCTCAGCCATGAAAAGATGTAAGATTGAGCCGTCGGGAGTTCTTTTCAGCCGTGGTTAGAGAGGGAGCTAGTCGAGTATTTTAAAATCAGGCTGATGGATTAGCAAGCTGGGCAAGAAATCTAGTGTGACCGCCAGGTGTGCATCTCAGAGGCGCGTGTGATGCGGAGGACCTGCACACACCGCGAGAGCCGAGCAGAGCCGCGTCTGCCCATCGCTGCATTAATCACTCATCGTTTCGCTTCCCAGCGCTCTCCCGTCATCGGTTCCGATTGCGGGACCCAGCCCGGGGGTTCCGCGGTGCCGCTGCCACGGCCTCCGAGCCGTGCCCGCGCACCCGGGATCCCGCCCGCTGCCAGCGGGATGCCACGCGCGGGGCTGGGGCTGCGGAGGCGTTCCGCGTAGGAAAACAGCCCCCGGGGGCCGAGGGGCTCCGTGCCGGCCCGGCCTGGCCCCGCCGAGGGGTTCCCGGGCC
>VWZT01013318.1:0-23764 GCA_013397055.1 Pachycephala philippinensis
GGGCCTTGTGTGTGTTAGTCAATAGCCACCGGAACATGAGCCAGTGTGTGCCCANATGAGCCAGCTTGTGCCCAGGTGGCCAAGAAAGCCAATGGCCTCCTGGCTTGTGTCAGAAATATTGTGGCCAGCAGGACCAGGGCAGTGATTGTCCCCTTTTACTCAGCACCAGTCAGGCCTCACCTCGAGTCCTGTGTTCAGTTCTGGGCCCCTCACTACAAGAAAGTCATTGAGGTGCTGGAGAATGTCCAGAGTAGGGCATCAGAAATGGTCTGGAGCACAGGTCTAATGAGGAGCAACTGAGGGAGCTGAGGCTGTTTAGCTTGGAGAAAAGGAGACTCAGGGGAGATCTTTTAACTCTCTACAACTACCTGAGAGAAGTGTGTAGTGAGGTGAGGATCAGTCTCTTCTCTCAGGTTAAAACTGACAGAACAAGAAATGGCCTCAAGTTGTACCCAAGGAGGTTTAGATTGGATATTAGGGAAAATTTCTTTATCAAAAGGTTTGTCAAACATTCAAACAGGCTGCTCATGCAAGTGGTTGAGTCACCATCCCTGGAAATATTTAAAAGTGGAGATGTGGTTCTTAGGAACATAGTTTAGTGGTGGACTTGGCAGTGTCAGGTTTACAGCTGGACTTAATGATTTTAAAGGTCTTTTCAAACCTGTGATTCTGTGATTATATGATTGTAAAAGTTGTGTGGATTTTTTCAGTGTTGCTGACTCCATGGAAGAAAACAAATCAAATTAAAACAAAACCAACCTCCTTTTTATAAATTTAATTGAAGTGTCTGAGCTTTTAAATATATGCAAAACCCATTCAGATTTCATCAGTAAAGTTTTTTTATGAGAAGGCAATGCCTGATATTGTTTTTTCAGTATCAAACTACATGTGCAGTAATACTTGTGGATACGTCATCACATTTATATACTGCCATGAAAAGCTTTTGAAATGTATAGCAATTCAATGCTATCCTGCATTCTTTGTATATCTATTTTCTTCTGGTCTTAGCCAAGAAATCCCATTAACCTCAATGTCAACAGACTTTTAAAAAGCAGAAAATTGTTACTCAACTATATTTCTTTGTACAACAGACACAATACAAACTGTTTAAACATTTTTAATCAGTCTATTTTTCTACCTGGTATTGAATAATTTTCATGTAAAATACTACTCAGTAGAGAGGAAAGGACTAAAGCCTGGTTTCAGCTGTTAAAAATGTGCCTACTGCTATTCCATGTAATCGTTTAGGAAATCGTTGGAGGTAAGAAACGATGAAGTTTTTTTGGCAAGTTTAGTAGTGCAGATCATTATACTAATTACAGTACAGTACCACCAGGCTAATTACAAATTAGTAATTGACAAAACTATTGTTAATAATAGGGGTTGTGTTTTCAGCCTGGTTTTTTGTTTGTTTTTGTTGTTGTTTAGTTTTGGGCCTTTTTTCATAAATGAAAAGATGAATGCTTTAGGGTTCGATTTTTTTATATGTTAAATCCTTCTTTTAGAAGTTCTTTACTTTTTGAACTAAACAGTCCTTACTAAGAATATAAATTAAAATATATAAGTCTTTCATGATTAAATTTATGTGAGTGACTAGATGTATACCTCAGCGCTTTATCATGTTACTCAAAAAATGAAGCTCACAATAGCTAATCAGCAGATTAATGGAGGCTGGCATTAAGACACAAAAGGAATCAAAAAGACCTGTTATTTCTGGACCAATTCAGTTATTTATTAGAATTAATGAATAAATGAATATAAAGCATTTTAGAAAATATTAATTCAAATAGACTTCAGGAAAACCAGGATTACATGACTGATAAATGGCACACACTTAATTCAGATTAATATTAAAATTTTACTGAGTTCTGAGGAATGAAAATGACTGGACAGAATGCAGTGAGTTTTGATTAAATAATGGTTAATGATGCTTTGCTGTTTCTTCACATCACTGACAACATACCATCCTTAGCAACTCAAAAAAACACAAACAAAACCCAACAGTCTACATCTAATTAAACTCTTCACTATTTATAAAAGATTACAGCTAGACTAATGCATCTAAACTAAGGGTTTGCAACCTGGTAATAGAGGCATAGTCAAAATTATTGACTACTTCCAATGCATTCAGCCCACTTAGTGGAATGACACAGACAGTGGGATTGAGCACACCCTCAGCAAGTTTGCTTGTGGCAGGCACCAAGCTGATCAGTGCAGTTGGTTTGCTCGAGGGAAGGGACATCGTGTGGAAGGGTCTTGACAGCCTTGAGGACTGGGACCATGAGAATCCCATGAAGTTCAAGCACAAAGTCCTGCACAAGCATATGGGCAATCTCCAACTGTGATTCTGCTTTTCTCAGCTCACTCTTGTGAGACCACAGCTGTAGTACTTCTTCCAGCTCTGGAGCTCCACAGCAAGAGAAAGACATGGACCTGTTAAAGCAGGTCCAGAGGGAGACTATGGAAATGGTCATAGGGCTGGAACAGCTCTCCTGTGAAAAAAGGCTGAGAGAGTTGGAATGTTCAGTCTGGAGAAGAGAAGGCTCCAGAGAGACTTTACTGTGACCTTCTAATGTATAAAGAGGGCTTATAAAAAAGTTGGAGGGAGACTTTGTACAGAGGTCTGGAATGCTTGGAAAAGGGGAAATGGTTTTAAACCTAAAGAGAGTAGATTTAGATTGGACATAAGGAGATGTTTCACAGTGCATGTGGTGAGGTACTCGAACAGGTCACCCAGAAGAGCTGTGTTTGGCTCGTCACTGGGAGTGTTCAAGGCCAGGTTTGACGGGGCTTTGAGTAACCTGATCTACTGAAAGATGTCCCTGGTCATAGGCACTTACATATCTTTAAAGAACCCTTCCAACCTAAACCATTCTAGAATTCTACAATTCCATTATCCTATGATTCTACAATTCTATGGCATGTCTGGTGAAGTTCACACTGAAAAACACAAAAAACAAGTATGAGTAATCACGAACTTAACCTATAATGTCTGCAACCTATCTGTCACATTTTGAAGTTTCAAACAACCCTGGTCATATGAAATGGCACAAGACATCTGTGATTACACAACTGAATAACATGGTGATATGCAGGTGCAGACACCTGCGTTGTAAACATAAACTTATGTATCTCAGCCTGAAGATAAATACTAATTAAAAAATTGGCAGTTTTAGCAATGAATGTAAGCCAGACCAGTGAATGAAACCACTAGCACAGGTATTCTATGATTCATTTCTGAAATTGCAGAAAATGCTCTTGTTTCATTACCACATTAATGTGTTCTTTTCTGTATTCGTTAATACTTTTAAATTTATCCTTTAGTTCCCTCTTTTTCATGACCTCTTCTTACCTTCCTGTTTTCACTTTCTATTTAGTGTCCCTAACATTTCTTTTTGCCTCTTTTTCCCCTGATATGTGTTGTTTTGGTTTTTTTAATTAAGCTCAGAAGACAAAAAGCTCAGGAAAATAACATGTTTTCTGTTTTGCAGTTGTGTTTGGTTGTCCTCTCTCTTTCCTCATCTATTTTGTTTATAAGTTTCTCATAACAGTAAAAAAAAGTATTACACCTACACAGTGAGTAACCATTTTTCTTGGTATTTAAACACTGTATTATTTAGTATAAATTTTAGACTACAGTATTTAGAATTTTTTAATGTACTACATATTGTTAACAGGCATTTGAGGCAATGCTTTAAAAAAAATAAACTATATTTTAGTGTGCTATTCAAAATAGTTATTGTGTTCCAATTTTGACTTAAATGTATGTGATCATAAGTTGATACTAAGCAATATGCAGAGGAGGAAAGTAAAACATTATAAAATACATTGACCAGAATTTTGATTCCAATTGATTCAATTTTCTTATTTATATTGAATTCTAGTGTATTTAATGTTTCTGATCCATATACGATAAGTCAGATCAGAGGTAAATTTCATTAAAACAATTAAATGACACTTATTTCTGAATTTTTAAGCAAATATTGACAGTGGTATTTAGTCATCAGTCCAATAAAATGCTTTGTTTTTTTCAAGGAAGATAACTTTCTTCCTCTACTCAGGCAAGGAATCATTAAAAAACCAACACAATTTCTATTTTCACTTGGTGTATATTATGTTCTACAGAAGTGATGCCATTTTTCACCTTGTTCAATTACTCTTTTATTACTTCATGCAATCTATAAAATAGCTTTTGTTACTTTTCTGCCACGTTTTCATCAATCTGTTTGGTAGGTTCAGTTTTTCTGAGCTCAGAATGTCTAAGATTAGAATTGAAGATTTTGATCCACAGAGGATCAAAAAATTTAGGTGGCATTAAAACACCTAGCTTTCATATTAGGTGCTTACTTTCAACACCTGAATACCCAAATGTTAATGTCCTGAGATTCTGGTAGGTATCTGAGTTTAAGTTCCCAAAGTAGTCTGTTAGAGACCCTTAGGACTCTCTGCTCTAACATGACCATGTTAAACAGCTAAGGCTGACAGTGTCTTCCAAGTCCCATTCACATTTACCATATAAATAAATTTCTTATTCTAGGTTGCCTCAATTTTGATCATGTTGTCACATATCCAGCTTCTGTCTCAAGTGTCACTACAGATTCCCCTTTGCCAAATTAATTGAGCCCTATATGGCTATTTTTAGAAGACATGAGCCATTTTCCAGACTCTGTTTGCTGTATGGACTACATAGTCCAACAGTAAGAGATTTCATAGTTATCTGACACACAGCATCTACCTTACAGACACACAAACGCTGGCTGTACATGTTTTAATGTTTTACCTTTTTTATATTCTGTAGTTAAAAGGTTGCTGGTTTTTTTTTTAATTTAGATCTATTAAAGCTTAGCAAATTAGGTAATAATATACAGCAGAGATGATTATTAATTCAATTAATGAAATTATTGTACTCTATGTAAGCTATGTAAGAGATTCCAAACAATTTAAAGCACTCCGAAAAATATTGATCTCTTAGGTGAACTGCACCAGAGTATATCTAGGTAAATATAACATTTCATGGTATTTAGGACATTTTAAAAAATTATATTGGCATATGGTATTGCTCCTGTTTCCTCTACTTGTTGCCTGTTCTCACATCTGCTGTTCAGCAGGTTGTTCTTTGTTGCATTCGTAGAATATTTTGGAGAAAGAGGGTTGAGGAATGATATTAAAATTAAGGAATTAATATCAGTGAAAATATATCAGTGGATTAAATAATCCATCTTTATTCCATGGTAATACTAGTGTCCATGCTTTCTGATACCAATGCACTTATCAACAGCAATTTCTGAACCTTGATCTGCCACCACAGTCAATAAATCACACTATTTGTGCATCTGGGATTGTTATGGGACCAGACTTACCGTGTAGACATGCTGTTTGTGCATCTGGTACCTTGCCAGGCTTACAGTATCAAATCGATTACTCTAAAATATTGTCTATGAAGGTCTCTCAGGGGTTCAGACAGACAGATAATATACTGACCAACATGGGGAAGCCTAATGGCCCCCAGGATAGATAACCCAGAAAGCAAGGAGGTCTCCCTTTCCTAAATTTTTCCATGACAGTAGACCATCCCCTTTAACACTGAGATGTGGGTACAAAATATTTTCCTCTTTTGTGTTTCTTCAAGAATTCAAGGATAATTTCAGATTATAAATTCAACATAATCTGTATTGATACTGCCCAAGGGATGAAGTGTAAGATATTATACCTTAATGGAAACATAAAATGTTTAAAGGATATAGGTAATGTCAGGATGGATGACAATTTTATGCACCAGACAGGTGCACAATGTAAAATAAAAAGGTATAAGAACAGTTCAGGTTGAGAGCACACAGTTAGAGGGAAAAGGCTTTCACAGAATGAATAATAAGCTTTCACAATGGTTTCACAACCCTGCTGAGCAAGAAGATGATTTAAAGATACTGAAATCACTTAGGAAAGGAGAGGCTACTTACCATGAAGTTTGGCTTTTCTGAGGAGCCCCTACCTAATCCTGAGTCCCATATAATGAAAAATTTGGAAGTTGTCATATCTTTGGTTGTCCACAAAACACTGATGGGAACTCATATCAACCTCCAAATACAGCTGTCAGGTTTATGGAGTGGAGGAAGATGAATCAACAAACGTAAAACATAGTTTTGAATTCTAACTTTAACCATAGGTCAACACACAGTGCTATCCCAGCATGGTATTTTCCAAAACAGCATAGGATTTTCTTTAAAGCTGCTTTTATTGTTGGTGAAGATTACTGGAGAGCTAAACTGTAAAAGACTGCTCTAAATTAAAAAAGTATAACTGTAAAACCTGCTGTATAAAGATAGAGAAACAATTAAATGTTAAAATTACGGAAATAAAATAGTTTTACATATGTATATAAATAAGCTGTGAACCAGAATAGTTTCTCATTTTCTCTCTTTAAATATATGATAAGTACACACACTACTTTTAACATGCATTCAGTGCAAATCCTTATATCTGTATTAAAAAAAGTGACTTTAACATGCATTTCGAGTTCTTTAATTTCAGCACCATAACCTTCTCTTTGAAGGTCTGTTCTTTACAGCACCGTCTGGTAAAAAATGCAAATGGTGAAATTAAATAAATGTCTTGAGGCAGGCAGAGATCCAAATCAGGCCATTCCGCTCCTGCTAAGTGACTCCTGTGGTATTCTGCTAGCTTTGTGTTTGAAACAGATTGTTTTGGTCTGGGAGCTGGAAACAGAAAACAGTTCAGACACTTTCTTTTAGAGATAATGGTGCCAGGGAAAGAAAGTCAATGAATGGCAGTAAAAACTGTACATGGCTTTGCACATAAGGTTTTGTACACTGTAAACTGAAACACTAAAGTGACTGCTGAGGTTTTGTATAAGCACCCTTATTGAGAAGGGATTTGAGGCTCAGCAGAAATCCTGGAAGGTTGTTAAGATAGAGATCGGCTGCTGCACAGAATACAGAATCCTGGAAAAATCCACAGCATCATCTTGATTTTGTAGCATCTGGCTCACATCACGAATGCCTTCAGCACTGTCATTCTGTGAACTGAATACCTGGTGTCAGAAAAAAGGCTTTGAAGAAACAAATACCGTGTCAGAAGGAAGAGGAATGTGAAACAGGAATAGAAAAATGTGAAATAGTAGAAAGTCAATATGCAAATGCATCTATCTAATTTTGACTACTTTAAATAAATTGCAGTAAACTTTGGGGTTACCTGAAGGTAAGATTGATAAATCCTAAGAACTGTAGGAATAATTGTTCCCTGGCAGGTATCTTTAACATTTAGCTTCAGCAGTAGTGGGGTATTTTTTTAAGCTCCTTATGGCTGTACACAACGGTACGACATTGTTTTTGAGAACAGACTTGCATATCAAAAAAAAAGTTTGGACTGTAATTCCTCAGACTAGCAGAAGAAACTGGATATGCCTTTGCCATGGGCTGATTTCTTGGCTGTGTTGGACACCTTGTTCTCTGCAGAGAAAAGAACAACCAAAATTTGGCAACTGACTTTCCTGGTTTCTGGAAGTAGTTCAGATGTTTGCAATTTGTGAGTTTCTGGGACCAGACTAGATTAGATCATTTGATACTGGCAGCATATCTGTGACTGTTAGCTCAAGATACTCTGTTCTGACCAGAATTCTCCCTAGGGGAGAAAAGCTAGGGAAAAAAAGGGGAAATACAATTTCTTTTTCTCTTCTCTCCCTCTTCAGTTACTTGTTCAAATCAGACTGCACATGAATTTGTGTAAAGGTCATGTGGTCTTCTATCTTCTAATAATTTCTCTTAAAAAATCCAAATAAAACCAAACACAAGAAAAGAAAACCGACCCCAACCAAGCAAACAAACAGAACTACAACGAAAACAACCAAAAGATTCAGACTTCCTTAAATTAAAAATAGACAACCAAACAATTGAAACCATTTGTTCAAACCTACATCCTGTCAAAAGAAGAATTGGTTTTATTGGTAAAAAATAAAATAGCTACACTGAAAACTTTCCCTGATTTACTTAGAAAATATATAACCAAAGATATTACCTTCAGCTTTGGTTGAATTTATAGTTGTATTAACTATACATAGAGAAATTTTCTTCAGCTTTCAAGATGAGTAGGTTGTAGATTGTAGCACAAGTAATTCAAGTAATTGGTATCAAGATGGGCTTCTTACATATCCAGCCTGTGGTATCTCTATGCTATTACTAATTTCCTATCTGTTCTGGGTGGGGCTGTTTTTATCTTCTTTTTGTGTTTCCTCTTTTCTTCTCCTCAGTATTCTGGAGATACATAGGTCTGTGAATCCAAAGTCGCCAATAGTTTAGCCTTTCCAGCACACTCTGCTATTTGACAAGCACAAAAAGACATCCACCTACATGTGAAAACTGGGTTTTGTAGTAACTTGAGTCTCTCTTAAATGTGAATAAAACGTTTTATGGCATTATTTCCCTACACTTGGTACTGTCTTAAAATTTTTGAGTTAAAATTGGAGAGAGTTTAAAAGGGAGAACATTGAATAAGCAGTTGTATTTGGTCTGGCTGAGATAATATTCCTCTCAGCAGCCCTCACAGTGCTGTGCTTTGCATTAATAGCTAAAAATGAGCTAATAAGATACCCGTGTTTTTGTAATTGCTGGGCAGTGCCCAACAGCATCAGGGCTGTCTCTCCAACATCTCCCACTTACCAGTAGGCTGGGTGTGGACAAGATTTTGGGAGGGTATGTAGCCAGTACAGTTGATTCAAACTGACCAAAGGGATGTTCCATTCCATATGATATCTGCTCAGATATAAAAGCTAAGAGAAAGAAATAGGAAGGGTGGGAGCACTCATTATTTATGTTTATCTTCTGGAGAAACCGCTATGTATACTGAAGCCTTACTTCCTGAGGAGCAGACTGACACCACCTGTTGATGGGAGGTAGAAAGTAAATCTATTGTTTTCCTTTGTTTCTGCATGTGCAGACTTTGCTTCCACTTTTTTAAACTGCCTTTACTTTGACCCATGAATTTTTTAATCTTATTTCTTCCATCCTGTCCTGCTGAGGAGGGACATGATAGAGCAGCTTGGTAGGCACCTGGCATCCAGCCAAACTCAAACTACCAGAGCCATGTTTTATAAGAGTATAAATGAAGCATCATACACACCTTTCCGCTTCTCCAGCTGCTGTTGCCACTGAAGCTTCTGTCATTCTGGAGAGAGCAGGAGAAATCAGGACAAGGAGACAGAGGTGGCAGCAATCAGAAAATATGCACTATTGCAATGACCATGCAGAAGAACCTTCAAAACCTTCAGTATCAAACTGTTGCATCAGCTTTGGTCACATAAGGATGTTTTAAGCACTTGACAGATCTTTCCTTTTATAGTTTTTAATCTTACTGTATTTTCAAAAAAGAAAAAGTGAAATGAAAGAGTGTGTTTTAACTTCTACTTTTCGTTGTTGGAACTCCTAAATGCTGGGGACTCCACTGTGTTTAGCATTTCACAGAAATATAACAAAAGATAGCTGCTGCCACAAAGACATTTATAACCTGAACTATAAGAGACAGCAGCCTGAGAATTGGCAAAGGTGTACGAACTCATTTTAAGGTAAGTTGCTTTGTCCACAGTGTCTGGGTGTAATGAACCATCATCAGTATTCAGCACACACTGCGCTCAGAAATCCAGAAGGTGTTCAGCATCATCCCTGGCATTTCTATATTGCATTGCCTTTGACAGCAGATTGATGATGGTGGTGGAATCACTGTGGTAGTAGAATTGGTTCTCTGTTTTTTATCCAACCCTTATCCTCAGCCCAGCTTTGCATCTGATATCACCTTCATCTCCTAGGTAAATGTGTACAATCCAGTACTGTGTACCTCAGGAGAGTCGGGTAGACAAGGCAGGAAGATGATATATGGGAGTAGCAGGTGGACTTTCCATCTATTCTCCTTGGTGGAGTCAGGGAATGTGCTGCTGTTGTCAGGTACAGCCATGGACTGAGAAAGGCCAAATGTGAGGAAGGAACAGGCTTCCTTGCTGTTTGGCTGTGGACTAGCTACATGTTCTCAAGTAATTAGCGAGGAAATTAACCATTGGTAATATTGAAGTGATTGGCAGGATGGGTTTGACTCAAAGTTACATCATTCTCGGCATGAAGCCATGCTTTGTGTATTTAGTCCTACCTTGCTGACAGTTTAGTCATCTTTGTATCACACACAGAGTACACATGCGCTCCAGTTCTGTCTTCCCACATGGGGAGTGATATTTTGTCAGATTTTCCTTGGTAAAAGTGTCACATTGTCTGTTTTTAAACTAAGATTTTTCTCAAGAAGTTCAGACAATTTTGGATTGCTCCATAGTGATGCCTTTTTCTGGCAGTGACAAATTTTCTATGACAAATGAGCTTTGTGTCAAGCATTTTCCAATGACTAGTAAATGTTGATGTTCACGCTGGATCATAGCATAAACTGAACAAGATAAAAATGCATTTACACTATTTTTAAAATTTGGAACTGTATTTTAGTTTTCACATAAATCCATTTGTGATTTCCATATGTTCAGCTTGCAGAGTGGTTTTGTTGCAAGCTAAATGTATTCCTTTTTAGAGGAAACAACCTGTCAATCCTTTTCAGCTGTATCCCAAAGATGGTCTAATCCGTAGTAGGGACACATGTATTTTTATTCGCTCCTGTCAGGTATTTGTACAGATTTCTAAGACCTCCCTGAGTCTTCTGTTCTCGATGCTGAACAGCCTGACTGTTTCAGCCTGGCTCCTCCTGTCAGAGGCCCCAGGTGTTTTATCATCCTTTTAGCCCTGAGTTGCACACGCTTCAGTTTTCCGATGTCCTTGCTGTACTGGGGAGCCCAGCACTGAACCCAGCAGTCCAGGTGTGTCTCCTTGGGGCTGAGCAGAGGGGAAGGATCACTTTTCTCAGTCTGCAGGGAGCACTGTGCATGTGGTAGCCCAGGAGGCATTTGGCTGTCTTTCCCAGGAAGGCACGTTTCTGGCTTGTGTTCAACATATCATCCACCAACACGAGCAGGTTCCTCTCTGCAGAGTTCTTTTCCAGAGAGCTCCAGCTTTTTCTGGAGCAAGATGCCATTCCTCCTCAGGGGCAGGACATGACATTTCCTTTTGCAATCGTTATAGCATCACTATTACTTTCTGTGTAAAATTTTGTGTAACTAGTGACGTTTCAGAATAATTTTTATACTAGCCAGTCTTAAGTTTCTTCACTTTGTTTTACACTTCACTAGATTAAAGAGATTTTATTCACTCATATTAACACTCACCATACTGATTATTTAATATAGGTTTTCAGATTGATGTTTTCCTAAAGAGAAATTATCAATACCTATTGATTCAACTGTAAATTTTCTTTATGGCAATACCACAATATTTTCTTTAGAATGTGTAGATATAAATCCTTTAGGCATGAAAACAAAACACATTTTATTCTGTAGAAACGTCTATAGATTATAAACTATTTTTTGCACATATTTTAAGGTATATTTCCCAGGGTTATAATTATCCCTTAAAATATACAGCATGGCTTTCTCATTTTTAACCTTTCTTTCATACAGTATTTAAAATAACATATACACATACCTAACAGCATTATTGTGCAGTTTACAAGCCTGGTACCCTGAGGCAGTATATTATCACTTGGTTTGAACACATATTGAGCTTTTCCTTTTCTTTGTAGTTTAAGTACAGGTGCTCTACAGTCTTCACCAAGTTTTTGTCATCCTTCCTGAGAGCTATCTAAGCCTGCTTTTTTTATTCCTCAGGGAAAGGTGGAATTACTGCCAACAGTTTTTCCTTTCTTATCTTGACCTGGTGGCTGAGTGGCTTCTGTGATGTTGTCTGGTGCCTTTCATCTGCACTCCTGCTGTGTGAGCAATGCTGAGCCTCGGCTGCAGCGTCTCTCTCCAGTCAGTTGCTTCTGTTCTTTTAGCTGAGTGAGGATAATTACTTCACTGGGAAACAGTCAGCTCCCACTGAAGTCAAGGGAGCTAATAGAATCTCAAATAGCTAATAGAAAGACTGCTTTGTTTCATGTGGGGTTAAATACGATGAAGTTGGTTCAGTGTGATAACCATCTCAAACCACAGTACTATGACCAAACTCAGCTTCTGGGATAGAATTCTTATTTTATTTGGACCATGTGTTCCTAAGATTGCATCTTCTGATAGTACTACACTTTGATATAAAAAAATTATTTAGTTGTGTCTTTATTGGAGGTTCATAATTATTTCAAAAATAATAGTGGACCCGCCCCCCTTTTTTTTTCTTTTACACATTTCTAGTTGGGACTGTCATAATATCTTTTTAACTGATTATGAACAAAATATGTATAAACCACCACAATTTTCTTACCGAAATAAAATAAATATAGGAACAAATTAAAAAATCCTCCTATCTTACAATAAAATAAAACTAAGTAAAATAAAAAATATCTATTTGTTTTTCCTCTACCCCATCATGTCACACTCAGACAGAAAGACCAACAAAGATAAAAAAAATAAGCAATGGCACAGTCAACAAATAAATGTGAAGTTCGTCATTTTGATATTTCTATTCCCAAGATGCATTCTGCCCTACTTAAAGGGAATTATGGGTTTGTACTGCATTTTCTATTTGAATTGAAATAACGGATGCAGTTAACATTTTTACTCTATCATTAAATTTAATGAAACTTAAAATGTCTCTATAGATACACAATCACATCTAAATAATATATATTTGCATACATAAGTATACGTATATAACATATACTATATAAACTGATGTACCTAGGGGTATATGTAGGTGTGTAAGTTTTTTATGCACACAGATATACAACGACTAAATAGGCAACTTCTTCACTAAAATCCACAGTATTTCAAAGCTGTTAGTGAAAGCAAAATCAGCTAAGGAATGGATTTGTGAGATCAGGTAAACCCTATTTTCTTTTTTATACCTATTTAGTTGTAATCAATGTTCAAGCTCTCTGTGTTAAAATTTGTAGAAGAGGAAGAGTAAAAACCACAGATAATTATTTATTAACAGTAAAATATCTTGTGTGGAACATCATCCAGAAACAAATATAAGTAGACCTTCCTGCATAAAGTTCATAGCTTCCATTTCCCCTTGGAAGCATCACTTCTTGTGTGATGCTGCTTCGCTCTTATCACCAAGAATCATCTCTGGATATTGTCTCAGATTCATTTTACATGTAATTAGCAAGAGTTTCAAATTTTCTAAGTAAGTAGAGTCATGGACACAGAAACATACCATCTGTAAAAAAGGTGGAACATCTCAAAAATATTTTGTCAGTGTTAATATCTTTGATATCTCATTACATTTTCTCTTCTTAATTATTCCTTTTCCCTTTAACTCATTAAAAATAATTCTTTTCTTTTGATCTCTACAGGAATCATTTAAGAAAATTTCAAGCAAATTGTCTACTAGATACTTATGGGAACCATTCCTCATAGTGGATTTTTGCAATGAAATTACTTATTTCTGTCTGGGAAAAAAAACCCAGTAAAACCCAAAAAACCCAAAAATCATTTCCTTTCTTATTTCATTCAGCTTTCTCAAACTTCTCTGCTGAAATTAATAATCCTGACAACATTAAAATTTTAATATAATGTAAACAGCATAACTATATTACACCTGTACATGTAATTTTTCCTCATTTTTTTTCTCCATGTGAAGACTAGGAATTGTGTCCAAATGGAATTGCATAGTCATTTAGACTGGAGAAGTGTTTAAGATCGTCAGGTCTAATGGTTAACCCAGCACTGCCAACGTCACCACTAAACCGTGTCCCTAAGTACCACATCCAGCCTTCTTAGAAATACCTCCAGGGATGGTGACTCCACCCACCAGTTTCTGGGCTGCCTGTTCCAGTGCTTGACAACCCTTTTGACGAAGAAATTTGCCCTAACATCCAACCTAAACCTTCCCTGGTACAACTGAAGGCCATTTCTTCTTGTTACCTGGGGGAAGAGCCCGACACCTGTCTCTAGACAGTCTCCTTTCAGGTAGTGGTAGAGAGTAATGAGGTTCTCCTGAGACTTCTTCTTTCCAGATTGAACAACTCCAGTTCTCCCAGCCACTCCTTATAAGACCCTTCACCAGCTTTGTTGCTCTTGTTTGGACATGCTCCAGAACCTCAAAACCTGATATAACATTATATATAGATTGTCCTAAACCTGATGTTTACATTAAAGCCTAGTTACTGTAAGTAAAAATAGATTTAGAAGAAAAAGGAACCTGGAAGCAGTAAATTTTAGTCATTGTTAGAGCCACATCTATAACTGTATAAATCATTATTTTAATGCCTGAGAAAAATGCAGCCAGATGGTGTCTTTCATGTGCCAAGCTAAGACCAGAAGCAATATTTGACCAGTACCCTTTGAACTCAGCATTAAAAGTGAAAGTTTAGCTGTGAACCTCTGACACAGCTAGTACTATGTCATAAAATTGCTGTAATATGTTTGTTGAATTTAATGTAATATGGCACTAATCTGGCAAAAAATGACCTTGTTCAGTAGGCAGTAGATTTGATTTAATCTATGAGACAATGACAGAGAAGCGGATGCAAACATTAGAAATCCTTTTACTCGTTTTAGTCCCCGTGAAAGATGAATTTTACTCTGGAATGAGAAAGTACATACTAAAGCACCTCAAGGAATGGGGGATGTCTCATCTGCTGGCTGCATTAGGACTTACCATCCCCTTTTCACGCTCTATGCATCAGCCAGAAGAGCAATATTCAGAGCCATTAGCATGATCAATAATGGCAGGGAAAGTCACTTCCTATTACCATTTGCCTCACCATACTTAGGTTTCTTGTGCCTGTAAATAGTTCTCTTTCTACTGACAAGTAGGTTTGGCATGAATAGTTTCAGGGAATCTTCACTTTGCCAGCATGACTTCTTCTAAAGTTAAATGCCTTCATCTGAGCACTTTCTTTTTTTTCAGCTCACTCATTGACTGCCTTTGCTTTATTTCTTTTTTTTCCTTCTAATTTCCTTGATTTTTTTTCTTTATCTCCTAAAAGCATATAGTTTTTTAAGCAAAAATTTGAGACATTTGCTTCTGTTACACTAATACCACTTCAGCCCATACTATGGGTCATGTGAAAAAGTTTCTGTAATCTAACACATTACACTTGTTTATTTCATACTGATCATATTACCTCTGTGACTTTACTAGTTAAATTATACTCAGTGCCATAAAATAATAAGTCTAGTTGAAACTCCTAACAATTCAGTGTAAATATAACTGCAAAATCATTTAAGAAATACACTGTGGAAGTTCTGCAGGAAAAATATGTTATATGTCAAAATTCTGGAATGTATAACGTTAAATATAATTCTTTAAACAGTAGGACATTTTCACCAGTTTAACTGGTAACAAGGTGGACTGGAACAGCTCTGTATCCAATAATTCTGTATTTGCCTTTTAGCTCAGGTATATGTTTTTTATAACTGAGTAAATATTGAATGATTATAAATCCATCTGGTGTTCAAAGAAGAGTAATCTACCCTTACCTACATTGACTTACAATTAAAATTTATCGAACAAACCTTTTTCAAGTTAGTTTCATAAGATTTCCAGACTATAAAGCCTCACCTCTCTCTCATGGAATAAAATCATTTGAATTTATCATCATTTAGTCTACTAGACATTTTCTTGCTCTCCCATGGTCTATTAATTCATTTGACCATCTGAAAACTAGAATAAATCCTTGGGAAATATAAAATCACATATAATCACGTTTAGCAAATTATTTTTTATCTATCTTAAAATCGGCTAGTCATGCATCAAAATGTCTCTGTTATAGTGCCTGTCTACTTCAACTTCCTTATAAGGAGTTTTTAACAGGGTTTTTTTTGTTTGTTTTTTTTTTTTTAGAATATGCCTCAATGAACAATGATTACAGACACCAGTTCTGGGTAGTAGTAGAGTGCAAAAAAGATATGAAGAAAAATAATTTTTTGTGTGTATTATAAGATTCAAACCACTTAAAATATTTCTAACACGGCTGTTAGAAGAAACAATCTTTTTCTGTAGTTCTACCATCTATCTCTGACAAAAGGCAGCTTTAGGACCTACTATCTGACCTATTCATTCAACTACAGAAACATTTTCACCTCTTGTCCTAATATATGTTAACAAGGTGAGTTAGAAATTCTACACAGATTTTTTTTTTTTTAACTTGTAATTGTATAACTTTAATGAAATAGTCACTAGCAAAAAGGTTTATTGAGAAAGAAATTTTCAAAATAAATTATCTGATACTTTTTTTAATTTGCAATCAATAAACATTACCACTGTAGTTTAGACACCATGAAACTATGTTAGAATGGGTCTCTGCATATCTGCATTTATTACTCTATGTTGTATCTAGATATATTCCTTTTACTCTAAACACATCCTTTTCTCTCTGCATGAAAAGAACTTGTAGAAGATTCTTATTAATTAATTACTTATCTGATCATATTCCAAAGTGCTTCTGTCTTTCTGCAGTTTCATCTTTTACTCTGAAATTCAATCTAAGCATTGTATTCACATACTTGTAATATATTTGATTTTCTGAGTAGCTCCTAAATATTCAACAGTTTTCAAGTAATAATAAGCAGACTGTAGCAGTTTGGTAATTAGGTTTTGGTAGGAAGACTACTTACATATTCCATCAAAAAGTCAGGAAAGGACATGTAAACATTTTCTGGTGACTAAATACTTCACACCTCTGTTTGTAGCATTATCAGTAAGTCTTCTAAAGATAGTAACTAGAACAGATCTCTCACTTCCAGGTATAGAACTCATAGTCAGTACATGAGGTAGGAAAATTAATCAAAATAACAAATAATTTTCAGAAACTTTTAGCCCATGCAAAAAATGATAAATGGAGTTTATAGCACAGAATGTTAAGTTGCCCCCAAGATTGTGTTTATTTTATTGATGAATACTAAAAGACAGTAAAATCCAATGCAAGATGGAACTATAGACAGAGATAAGAGGTAAAAAAGTTAATAAACAAAATTATCTGAGAGGAAGAAATAGTCACCAACAAAATACCCCCAACATTTTTTCCTGTATCCTTAGTCTAAATAAGGGAAAAAAAAAAAAAAAAAAAAGAGAGAGGAAGAGAAAAGAAGAAAATAAAACACAAGAAAACAAAGCAAAGCAAAAACTCATGGAGGAAGGTGAGGAAGAAAATAGAAAATCAATTCACTTTGAAGTTCAAATAATTTCACATAAAAAGCTTCTTCCACACATTATTTCTCTTATCTTTCATCAGGTTTGTGTGTCGAGGTTTTGGTAATGGGGCATGGGATAACATCTGTGAGAAGCTGCTAGGAGCTTCCCTTATGTCCACAGCCTTTCTAACTAAATAGCTAAAGAAACCCCACAAAAGCTGAAATAGGTAGATAAATAAACAACTGTGAACAAGTTAAAAAAAACTAAGCCAAAAACCAACAAAACAAACCAAAACCAAAGACCCCAACCCAACAAGAAAATTCTATGGGAGGAAAGAAAACCTGAAAAACAAATGAAAAGGCCACCCATAAAAACACACCTAAATAAATAGTAAAAAAACCTAAAAAATCTCATCATACA
This sequence comes from Pachycephala philippinensis, assembly GCA_013397055.1. Classification (NCBI taxonomy): domain Eukaryota; kingdom Metazoa; phylum Chordata; class Aves; order Passeriformes; genus Pachycephala; species Pachycephala philippinensis. The sequence continues at coordinate 17,589 of VWZT01013318.1, forward strand.
AGCTCACTAAAAAAACCACACAGACAAAAAAGAAAAAAAAAGACACACACAAAAAAAACCAACCAACCAACCAAACAAACAAAAAAACCAAAAACAAAGAAAAGGGAAAAGAAGGAAAATCATGGAAAGGAAATTGAAATAATAAGGAAGTTCCCCACAACAACCACCCATGCATATTTCACATAAACAAAGGAACAAATATAGGAATTTTCCCATGTCAGAAAAATACAAATGGTAAGAATGGCTACCAAAACACCTGTATGTCTGAAAAATATCTTTTATCTGCTTGCTTGCAGCATTCTGCACAGCAGGAAGCAGATAAAGGTGCTGGCAGAGAATGAAATAGCAGTCCTGAATCACATTGCTTTTGTAAGTGTATTTACAGGTTTCTCATAACCCTAAAAGAACTCATAAGAGAGAAGACCATAAATGTCTTCAAAAATGTCTCACCTTGTTCCACAGTAAGGGGATAAACTCTGACACAGTGTTCTTAATGTGTCTGCTAGGAATTTGCTATGCTTCTATAACAATTCCAACCTCATCCAAACTTTCTCGTTTAAATAAATAAATCCCGTCGTGGATTTATCTCGCCTGATTTTGTTGGGATAACTCCCTTGCCTAAACATTTGTTTCCCATGACATTTTAGGCACTGTAGGGTCTTTCTAGCTTCTACGTGTTCCTCAACAATAAAATTGGTTTCTCCCAGGTTCTGTGTAATATCTGCCCATCCAAATACGGACACCTCAGGGCAGGGGCAGGAGTCTGGAGGTCAGCTGGAGGCAGTGCTGGTTAAATTTGTTTTTTAAAAAACAGCCTTAGATTCTTATATTATGGCAAATGAATTATCCCCAGAAGTCTATAGTGGGTCTACACATACCTTCTAGAAAGTTAGCTCATTTAGAGGGAATGGAGAGAAACTAGGCACAGCTCACGTGAGCTATTTTGAATATCTGCTTTACCACAGAGGTGTTTGTTTCTTCACTGACTCTAAAGTAGTGACAAACTAAAGTGTAGAAATCATCTATAGGCATTTAAAGATAGGTGAGATAACTTTTCAAGGGAACTTCATGATCTCTGTCTGGCAGTACTTACACATGTTCTGTACCACATTTCTTATACCTAAAAAAACCCCAGATAAGCCCCACTTCAAGTAAGTACAAAGACAACTCCTACGTGGAAAGCCTGTAGATTGTTTTCATAACAATATGGTAACTGTTTTTCCCAGAAGATGAGGAGACAGAAATTTCTAATACATTTTTCAACTGTCTTCTGGAAAGTTCTGAAATTATAGAACTCTCTGTGACTTCTGCTCTGTTCTGTCTAGCTTATCAAACTGAAGATTTTGTCACAGGTTGTAGGGGTTATGAACAACTCCTAATTGAACTATTAGATCATTCTCAAACTCGAAAACATACAAAGCAGCTTTTGAAGTGAATGGGCTGGCTGCAACACTCTGATCTGCCTGCATTTTATCAGGGAAAAAATAATGGTGTCAAAACCTGTGTTGAATCTTCTTTAAGAAACATCATTTATTCACAGGTCACACACACAGAAACAAATTTTTAATGCATCTGTGAATAAAAAAAGGAGTACCTGGTAAGCAACACATCATAATTTGTTGTAGACTTGGAAGAGGCAGTGGAAAGTCTGCCCTATATTCATACCCTGGTTATTTGAAATTCACAGTGTAAAGCAAATAAAAAACTACAGGAACAGAGAAGCGAGCAACATTTCTTCTTCCTTGCTCATATTTGCAAAGTTGCTGACATTTGTGTGGCTGGCTACTCAAGGTTTAATCATCAGTGAATTTAAAAAGGCCGTAGATGCATCTGTTTCAGAAAACTTCAATAACTTTTTGTTAGTTGTTTCCACTGGTGTATGTTTAAGGCATTAGGTTCGAGAAAAATCTCTATCTGGATATTTCTGGCAGAGTTTTCTTCAGAACTAGATTTTAGCAGATTTAGTAGATTTTAGCACTTAAATTCACAGTATGTCCTAGATATTTCATATATTATATTGCTATTTGTGTTTGAACAACACTGAAACTTTATTCTTTCCTACAAAAAATGTGAAATTCCTTGCAAAATTTTGACCTCTTCCTCACACATTTCTAGAATAATTTTTTGCTGACAACAGTCTATAACAGAGTTTTAGCAAACAAACAAACAAACAAACAACAAAAACAAAACGAGAAACACCCCCAAAAAACAACAACAACTCCCATAACACAAAAAACACCAAACCACAAAAACAAAAAACAAATTCATAAAAAAATCCCAGCAATCCAGTTAAATATGACTTCTCATTAGAGTAACCCAAAGTATTTTCCTCACTCGGGGATAAATACATGTCTTCACTGAATCAGCATGGTACAACTCCCATTTTAGCCTAAGAAATAGAAGTACATGAGTAATGATCAGCTACTGATCTAATTCAGTCTCAGTCAAGGGATATATCCTAGTGAAAGGGGAATTAAAGTTGTCTCAGACAGAATAAGGGGGGAGATGTTAGGCATTAAAAGATAAACTGACGTGAAAAAGCAAGTTATATGGTAGTAGCAAATTAGTATTTTTCATAAATAAGCAATAATAATTCTAAATGTAAAGAAAATGTTATTATTTACAATTTTAAACAATACACATCAACCAAAAAAATACTACTGAATAGGAACAAAAAGACAGATAAATCCATTAGCTGAAAGGCATGTGTACAAAAAGTAGAACTTAAGAAAGAATTGATATCTTTAGAACCATAAGCCTCAAAAAACTTCCCTAGATGTCACATAAAAATCTCCTTAGTTTCAAACAGTGAGTGCTATCAAGTACTTTGTTCCCACAGTGTTTTCCAGAATCATTCAGCTTATCTTCCTTTATAAAGTTGAGCTGACTGGTTTCAGCCAATCTAGCAGATCAATTTCTGACAAAAGCCAATGGCAGCTCTGAATACTGCTACGCTTGTTTAACCCTGTACCCTGTTCATTCAGATCCCAGTTCAGGTTTCTGCTCTGGATGAAGATAATTAAACTCACACCTCTCATCCCAGATGAACGACATCCACCAGAGGGAGGAGCAATTGAATGTGGAATCATCCTAAGGTATAAACCAACAGTCTCAAAGAGACCTTATGTTAATCTCCAGGAGGAATCGTGCCAGATACATTAAATCTATTCTGCAACTCGGTATCACATATCTGCAGAGTCCAACTCTCCTAATTTTCAGTACAGGCACAAAAAATCCCTCAGCATATGCATTGCAAGAGCAAGGTTAGGATAGCCAGCCCAAAAGGAAATGCAGCTGGGACACTTCTGTGTGTGCAAAACACTCCGACTTTCTAACACTGTAAAAGGAAGCATTCACAGCTTCTTCATGGGGCTATTTTACTTTACACTATGTCATAAACCATCAAACAGTTCTCCGTAATAAATGCTGAGACCAGCCCCTGGGGGTTTTAGTTACTTCTTTTCCTGACGTAGTTCTGTATTTTAATATTTTGTAATTCAGATTATATTGTATTAAAGAATATTTTCTGTAGAGAGATTATCCCGCAAGTGTGAATGGAAATCCTAGTTTTCTTCACAGATTAATGCATTAAAGATAAAGGTGCCACATTCACCCTTGATTTTTTCTTAAGAATCTAAGATTTTCAAGCTGCATGACCCTTTCATAGCACAGCTGAAGGTACCTTTTTCCACAAGAGATGATACCATGCTTACAGTTTTTTTCTTCCAGGGGTTTAGTGACACCTAGATACCCACAAAATATTCCTAAGATGTGTATGAAAGGTGATTAAGGGAGTTCAAGCAAGTAATATAATTGTGCATGCATAATTTATACTGGGTGTAATTTATATTTTATAAACCAGTAAAGGTTTTGAACTGAGAATATATTACCTGAGCAAATAAAAGTGTCATGAAATGAAATTCTGCTTTCCCTGAACGGGAAGGAGGCATTCCTTGTTTTGTAACAATGCTCAAAAGACAAGCCGCTCTGAGAGCCACCAGGGTATTTTTCTACTGGCCAATGTCTAAGTTTGGCTGATACTTACTGTGGTATATTAGATAGTTACTTATCTTTGAAGCCTTGTGCTGGAAGTTCAGGCAAGTACATGGAACAGATACCTAGAAGGTGAGGACTAGAATCAGTATGAAAACTATTAGGGTCTAAGTCTATTGCTGCATTTTATACATGCTTCCTTCTCTTAAAGAAAAATAAAACAAGAATATTGTTGTGCTGGGTTCTGACAGCTGTTCACTGATTGAAATATCATAGTTCATAAGGTAAGTTAAAAGAAGAGATGATTGTCAACATAAATGCATACAAATTCTATTTCTATTTTTACTTTAATGAAAGAATAAGTAGATCCAATATACATAATCAGAGTGATAATCTTGTATATTTATAACAAACTATGTAAAAATAAATATAATTTCTAATTCCATGCCAATATTTTTTCCCTCTGCATTTAAATAAAAAGTGTTATTTAAACACAGGATGTCTACTCAGCTGAGCAACCTTCAGGCCTATGTGACCACCTGCAAAAATTCTGTATGGGCAGAGGACTCTAGCAGGTACAAGTGTTTACATCCTGTCTTCCCACCTGGCCTTTCCACAGAGCAGTGGTAGAATTTGTGGATATGTTTCCCCAAGGGATTGTTTTCACTAATTACTACTTTCTAAGTTAAATCATTGGCATAAACCACCATTGGGTTGTTGGGGCACTTCTTTTATGTGTCTCTAAGGTAATATAATTATTATTATTATTATTAGTAGTAGTAGTAGTAGTAGTATTAGTATTACTACTTTATTTGTATTAGTGGTAGTTATTACCAGCTTTTGGTCTCCTATGCCCAAGGTTCTATACAGGTTTATGTTGTTAAGAGTTTCACTTGTGCTTCTCTGTTTCTTTCCAGTGCATACCTAGAAAATGTAGTCTACTGCTTTTGGATACGCCAGACCTATAATCATTATCTGTGTTTTGTCTCTTTTCCCAACCCGTATCAGAACCTCCTTGTAGGTTACAGCTGGGCAGATGTAGTCGAGGTCTTACTGCTCTCAGTAGTGGTTCTGAGTAATCTTCCTTCCACGAAGTCTCAGAATAGGCCAAGAACAGTATAAAAAAAAGCCCCGTTCACACTGCTTTTGTTGTTATCCCTTTAGTTCCAACTAAATAGAGAAACACTCAGAAAACATATTTCCTGGTTATATAAAAGCTTAATTCGAAGTTTAGCAGTGGTGAAGAAATAATTTTGTGCATTTTCTTTCTTTTAAGGTGAACCAGTTTGTGTTCGGTTATAAATAGCTCTTAAAGGGCCACCAAAATTCCATTTGTTCACTGTGTCAATTCTGAAAATGTTTTAAGGACAAAAGAAGGTTCTTATACATAATTGCCAGCGAGAAAGACCAGGGGCTCTGGCTTCTAAAGTAAGCCCTCCACATTTATGGCCAAAAAAGATATGTCTGATTATACGATAAAGGAATGCAGACTCAATTCAGCATCCAAATCTTCCAAAAAATAAAATCTGTAGAATCCAGGCAGATTAGTCTCACTGGAAGTCCAACTTAAATTCACAGGTTACTCTTTGTGGAAAACTCTAAGGAATGTGTTTCTTCTTGAACTTCACACCTGGATATTTGGAATAACTGAAAAAGATTGTGAAAAATGCTTTCATATATTGCAGAGAAGTAAATTGAAATAACAAACTGGGATATAATTATTACATCAAGGCCAGGAAAAAAGCAAACAAACAAAGTAGCAAAGTAAATGATTAATCTCGGTAAAATGCTGAAATTTTCAAAGCAGCGTATAAATACTAATTCTTATGTCCATAAATGATGAATGTGCACATGGTTTTTACCACTTCACTTTATTTTATTTCCTGTAATAATTTTCAATTCTTAGTCTAAAATTGGGGGTTTTTTAGCTTTGAAGAAGGAGCAGAGAGCTTAACCCCTATTGGGAGACTGAGTTTTCTGGCCTAAGTGACATATTGCCTTAATTTGCCAGAGCCAAATGTGATTTGTCCTGCACACCGTGTCACTATCCAACACATGTTAAGGCAGAGCAAAGCTTGGGTTTCCATTTCTTAACATACGAAAGACTCCAATTACATTACTTGTAGCCTACAGTAGGATAAATATATTAAAGATACATTACAAAGTAAGTTCTTTCTTTAAAA
>VWZT01013318.1:23794-60592 GCA_013397055.1 Pachycephala philippinensis
AAAAAAAAAAGAAACACAACAAAATTCAGGTAATCAAGTCATTCTTTAATGATGTTTTAAGTTTATATGTCAGTTATTGTCATGTTCTTTTGATCAATAAAATAAAATTTACCTGTTCATGAACTATTTATTTTTGTTATGGAGATGGTTACAAGCAAGTGACCCGTTTAAAAGAAAATTATTTATTTTAAAATACTCTCATGATTGTGGTAAAAACCCAGCAGAGGTCCACTGGCTAAAAAGATGCAAATAATTCGTATCAGGGAAAAGCATTGCCTTTTTTTTCTTTTTTTAAACAGAATTCTCTAAGAATATACCATACTTGGCAGAGGGAGGTTAAGGGAATACAAAATAGATAATAGATATCAAGCTTTTTCTGAAGAAGAGTAGTAAATATGAAATGTGATTGATATTTGTTTGAATATATTCAGTAAATTATATACTATTTGCAAAGATGTGTCCTGAAGCATTTTCACGGATATATTATGAAGCAACTAACAAATGAAGGATTCACAGAGAATCATTAGCAAACTTGTTCAAGAAAGAATTCCCAAACAGCCGCATGTTTGAAAGCAGTGGAGGGACAATAATTCTGCACCTTAATTCTAGCAGTAGCACAGATGTTCAGCTAAGCTCAGAGTATAAGTTCAGATATGTCATTATTGCTGTTATTGCCTGCATCTCACAGTTTTATAATCAGTTCATACTGGGAAAATCAATGTTATCTGTCAACACACACATTTTTCCTATAAAACCAACCAGCAGTCTCTTAAGCCTTCTTTTGATAGGAAATCTCTATCTTAAATCTCTATCCTACTAAAAATATTTAACTGCAACCAAAGTTTTAAATCACTCATCACAGCTAATTTGGGTGCAATTCATACATATGTTGAGATATCTTTCTTTTGCTGCTTGAGGTAACATAATCTAATTACTATTGAGTCAAAGCCTGTGAGATTTAAATCATTTACCTTAGCCTTTCATCTTATCTGATCATCTTTACTCAATATTTTAGAGTTCTGTCAGCAAGTGGCAATTTATTTACTTTTCATTGAGATAATGCTTTCTTTTTTCCCTGCCCTCTTTCCCCCTCTGTTTTGTTATCTCACTCTTCCTCGTTGTTTTTCACCTCTTCTTGTGTATCACTTTATTTATGGCATCTTCCATAGGGCAGAGACATTAAACCCGAAGCAAGGAACTATGTGCTTTCAAAGTTATTTTAAATGTATTTTTACAGAGAGAAGCTGCAAAGATGAACTGTCTTTCTCCCCAATAGAAACAAAATTCCTCAGCCATGTTAGATGACAATGATAAAAAATTGCAAAAAGAGGAAACCTATTTGCAAGAAAACTTCTGGCAGGAAGACAAGTCTCCTCCTGTGATTCATATCTTCAAGGAAACCACATAAATCCAGCAATGAGACAGGATTCTCGCCACAGGAGACATTAGGATATTAGCAATGCTATAGTGGCATGTAGTACATCAATTTATAGGCATTAAAGACATCTAAAAATACGGATATTTAGATCTCTCATAGTAAAGAATATGCTGAAGTTAATTTTATATTTAAAAGAATGTGAAAAGATTTTCTTTTTTCATGTGTGTTAAAAATACACACCTAAGGTAATAAGATTCAAATCACACTCAAAGCAATCCCTTTTGCATAGATATTTTACATAAGACAAAACACCATAAATTAAACTCTTAATAAATCACCGCTTCACCAAAAGCACAAGATGTCTTCAGCTATTATATGACAGAATTTTCCTAGACTACTGAAAATTGCTACTGAGTATCCTGTTGGCTTTTCTTCTTCCCAGTATTTTTCAGACAACCTGTAAGATTGATAAGGGAAAGGACATTTATAAGAGAAAGGAAAAAAAAGTCTATTAGAGTGCAATGTGAAGAGATGTCCTGCAGATTGTTCTAGAATACTAATGTGGCTCCTGACCCCATGTTCTGATTCTCAAATAAGGAGTGCTTCTCCAGTAAGGAGCAGCAATTTGTTTTTTTCGTCTATAGACATACTTTGTAGCACCTCTCCAGCTGTTACGTTTACCGTCCATCTGCATCTTTTACAGCCCCGAGAAATCCCTTTGTTTCTGCATCCAGGTGTCAAGATGATGAATTGTCCTTCATCATTCACCTCACATAGCTAGAGGCTATTAATCCAGAGCTAAGAAGATTTACACATCTTGTAAGCAGTAAGAGCTAAAAATTCTGAAAACCTGTAAAAGCAGTAAAGGCACTCTCTCATCATATTTTTTGTTAATATGTCTTGACAGTAGTGCAAATTCACTACTATGAAGCCACAGTGAGTACTGAAAGGCCAAATTAATTAATACTTTAAATGAAGTCATAGTGGATTTATTATTATTCATAATGGACATGTAGCATAAATTGTTTAATAGAAAGCTCTATTTTTTCCTTGACAATTTATTGTAACACAAGTGCTGTGGAAAATTCTCACAATTTACTACATTTTCTCTCTCCTTTTATGTAGTAGCATAGGATAATTCAGTTTGGAAGGGAGCTTAGATAGCCACAGTTTACCTAAAGGGGGACCAGTTCCAGGGGCAGAAAAAATTGCTCAGGGCTTTGTTCATCTAGGCCTTGAAAGTCTCCAAGATCATAGGATTACGAGGAGAAGAGATGAAGAATGATGTTGGATTGAAAGGACAGACAACACATCACTTTTTGAGGGCTGGGGTCTTCCAGTGTTACATTATCTTTATGATGGTGCTTTTCACCCTTATATCTAAGCAAATAATATCTATATTAATGTATGAATTACTTGTCATTCTTTCACCATAAATCTCACTAAAAAGACAAATCCATCTCAATTATAACTTTACAGATGAGGAGCTGCTGTTTGGTGGTCCCCAAACCATCTCTTCTCGAGGTTGAACAAGCCCAGCTCCCTCAGCCTCTCTTCATGAGACATGTGCTGGAGCTGCTTGGTGGTTTCCAGCTGATCTAAGTAAAATTTATCAACATCCATCTTGCATTGGTGGGCTCTGAACTGGATACTGCATTTGAGATGCAGTCTAACCCATGATATGTAAAACAGGGTAATAACACAAAAGGGGAGTTGAGTGTTCCTGTTGATAACACCCAAGGTTCTGTTTTCTTTACTGCCAGACGTGCTGCTGACACCTCAACCCCAAGGCCCTTTTTAGAAGAGGTTCTTCCCAGTCAGTCACTCCTCAGTCTGTTTCACTACAACGAGTTAATCCATCCCCTATTCCTCCTGCAGATCTGTTATAAAGATAACAGAAGTCATAGGATACACTTCTGAGGAAATCCACTTGTAAACAGACACTTTCAAGTGCTGATAAAGTCAAGATAAATGAGATCCGTGTCTCTCTCTTTATGTGCAGATCCAGTAATTTTATCATGGAAAGCAGTGAGATTTAGGTGTGATTCAGCCTTGGTACATGTGTGCTAACTCTTCCCAGTCACCTTCTCCTTCATGTGCTCAGAAATGTGTTCCAAGAGTAGTTTCTCAGGTACTGAAGTGAGAATGACTGGCTTGTATTTTCCCAGGTTGACCTTCTTGTCCTTTTCTGAAGATGTGTAAAATATTTTTCTACCTCCAGTCACCAGGAATACATCCTGAAAGGTATGACCTTTCAAAGACAGAAAAATACACCTTTCAATTATAGCTACCAGCTCAGTCTGCAACTTCGGGTTCATCATACTTGGTGCACACATACATGTATAGTATTCTGAAGGAAATTCATTCAGCCACTTGATTGCAACTATCATTATGAATTTATTTTCCATCTCTCTGTTTTTCAGTTGGGAATTTATCATCTGCTCTGATGGAACTAAATAAAGAAGGAAATCCTAATCTGAAGTTTCATTAATGTAGTACTTATTTCTTCATGTTCAAGCTAGGTAAAACAGTTACATAAAAGGATAATCATGGCAAGTGTTGACTCTTTCATGACAGTTGTATTCAAGACATTAAGGATCAAGCAAAGATTCCATTTTCCCATATTTTTTAAAATGAAGGCACAGTCCTGTCTTGAAGAGGGAAAATACGTGTTTTACAAGGTAACTATCTGCAGGACATATAAAAAAGAGCACAAAATATGCCATTGTATAAATTGCATGTAGAGATCACAAACCTGTACCAGATGTCATAAGGATCTATGATGAAAGATAATGTAGACAAAATCATGCTTTCCTTCTCCTTAGGGGCTCAGTATAAAGAGGTTTGTATACATGTGTATCAAGTACTTGTGCAGATACACAGGTGTTGGGTCTATTTACATTAAGCTTTAAATACAAAATGCTATAATGACAAAAGAGTTTATGACGCATAAAACATATTGGAAGAGAAAAAAATAGATCCATCTTTTCAGTGTTTTCAGGTTCAGTGGTTCACAAATACAACTACTCCAAATACTTGCAAGCTTGATTATGTGGACCGCTCCTGCCTTTTCTGTCTGACATTTCTTTTCTGCTCAGCATAAACATACCTTGTATTCTAATGGTTAGAACAAGTGCCTGATTGTTGGAAACTCCTGAAGATCGATGTTATCACATGGGTTTGAGTTTCTGTATGAAAGATACATATACTCTGCGGTGGTTAGCATGAATATGCATGAGCATATTTTTTTTTCTCTTACTGTATTTTGAAAAAAGAATGAGAAACATCTGTGATGAATCCCATCCTGTATGTTACTAACTTCAGGTATAAATTGACCTAGAAAGAATTCCATATCTTATAAGACTCTGAGACACAAATATTAGAATATATTTACAGTGTCACCTTTACACAACCATACATATATGTGTGTGTATATATGTATATATAATGTATATATTTCCATATGAATGCACACTTTTTTCTTTTTCTTCTTTTTAAAATCTCTAGACAGATGAAGAAACATACATGTTCTATTTAATTGATGCATGACTGATCCTTCTGAATTCTATTTATTTTATTCAGGATTTTGATTTCAATAACTGACCAAGGAATATGATTCCAGCTAAGCTCTCCACAGGCTTTGATGAAAAAATTGAATTGCAGTTTCTTTATAGAGATGAAGAGACAAAAAAAAAAAAAAGAAGAAAGAAACTTCTATGTTGTTTCTGCCTAATTTGGCTAATATCTTCCTCATGATGTGTATCAGATCCATGTGGAGAGAGTAAAATTCAATCATTCCTCAGGCAACTGGGTTGGTTTGTTGTTTCACTGACTTATCAATCCATAATACTGAAGAGAGCAGGGAAAATGGGATTATAATCAAATAACCTTGTTCCTTATAAATAAAAGTGTTAATTAGCATTTTAATCGTGGGACTTGTGCTCTGTCGATGGCATGGTATATTGTTCTCAGCAGCACAGCACTGCTTTATTTTGAAGTGCCCAATAAGTTAGCATTCAATTTAATTACTTGCTCTTCTCATTATGCTTATTAGTATATGAAAAAAAAAATGAACAAAAGATATGGATAGCTCAGGGCAAAACATATTCTTCCCTCTTGTAGAACAGCAAGCTTCTCATACATTTGACATACATACTGATAGAACCCAGGGAATGTTCTGGTCTTCAGGTGAAACATGCTGTCTTCCTTCTTTACATAGAACTTTGAAAGTCCTATGCTTTTCCAGAGAGGGTCTAATTCGTGTCTCAAAATCCTTGCCCCAGAATTCTGACTCCAATCAAGAAGTCAAAATAAATTCATTCAATGTACCACTCCCTTAAGTCATGCATCTGGATATAGCATTTCATATGAGGACCTACACTGAGAAATTACACCAAGCAAGACTCCTTAGCAGAAATCATCCACAAAGCGTGGGTGGGGTTTTTTGTTCGGTTGCTTTGTTGATTTTCCAATTATTATTTTTCCCCATCTTATGAGATCTTACAATAGAAAAGCAAAGCATATAGAAAAAAAGGATGGAATCTATTCTGCCAACAACAGGGGTTATGTTGCTGATAGGAGGTTGGGGTCATTTATAGTAAAGTATCTAATTATCTACAAGGTAAAACCTAAAGTTATTATCAAATAAAACACATCTAAATCCATTGCCCTTAGTAGGCTTTGTTGTATAAATAAGGGTCTTGCTTCCTTTCTTTGAGATGTATCTGTCTCAGCCTGTGTTGGCACATATTTCAAGAATTGTAACAGCACTCCCTTCCCACAAACAGATTACAGTCAAATTAATCTACAGAATCTATGAATGATGAAGATAAACAAAGGTAAACCTTGTCCCACCTTGATGGCAGTGAACTTCACTGTGCTGACCCCATACTAACAACAATGGGATAAGTTTGTGAAAGAGAGGTAATTGGAATTCATGGGGGCTCCTAGACCATTGAATGGTTCAGTAACCCTGGCATTAATTTATAAATTGCTTTTGCTTTCAAAATACCATGCACAGAAGAAAGACTATTGAAGTAGCTTAGGGAATACTGCTGCCTTCACCTCCACTCTTTATTTCAAACGATCTGACCTTGCTGTGTTGAGAACCTGCCATTAACATCAGTAAAGATCTATCTGAGAAAGGACAACAAGGATAAAACCTGTTATATAATTGTGAGACAACAAAGTGCTAATTTTTCTCTGAAAATAAATTCCTTTTAGACTGTAGTAACCTTTTTATTCAATTCCTTTAGGCTGTGCAATAAGAAACCAATTTCTTATTGGAATGTTAAAAGAAAAGATAACTTGCAGTTACATGTTACAGCCAGAAATTAAAAAAGAAAACAAACATGTGTGGAAAAGCACTGATTCAAACAAAGAACAGTTTGGGAAAGACATCAAGGAAGTCATCAATCCATGTGAGGTCAGATGCAACATCCCTGGAAACTTTGTTTACTTAACAAAAAGTCTCTATCCATTACTGTAATAAACCAAAAGATCATAATTTAGGGAATAAAAGTAGAATGGAGATATAGACTTGAAGGAAATTCTGCAGGTCATCTAGCCAGCCTTGTTTAACACACGGTTAAATTCAGTGTTAGAACAGGGTACTCAAGGCATTGTCCAGCCAAGACTTACATGGCAAGATTTCCATAGATACTTCTAGACTAGGACTTCCCTGGACTTTTCTCTGGTTTTATGAAAAAAGTAATTTTTTCTATCTTTTATCACTGCACTCGCCATCCTTCTGAGCTCTGGCCTAATTTCTTTAGTTTTCTTTTGTTGTCAATGTCTTTACAGGTGTCCTTCTTGCAGTCTCTCACACTCCATACCAAATCTAACTTCTCCTTTTAGCACCTGGGTGAAGTTCCTGTGTTCCTCTTACATGGCACATCTCAGATTTCATCTTCTATGAATTTCTTTTTTACATCTCAACCCAGTCAGGAGTTCCCTGTACAGCCTACCTTCTGCTACTCCTGCTCAACATTTGCATATCAAAATGGTCCCTTTCTGTGCTCTAATGAGGGTGTTCAGGAAGATCAGACATGTTCCCTGTGTCCTTTCACCCTGCAGAAAGCCTCCCATGGGATTTCAGCAACTGGTTCTCTGGAAAACTTTCAGCTCTTCTGAAACTGGGATTGTAATTCTATTTGCCCACCTCTTTTCTCTCATGATCTTAAATTCCTCAACCTTCCTGTAGTTGACATGGCTGTAGCTGCTGTTGACAGTGACTACTGCTAGACAGCAGAAACATTTTCTCAGTCATCTCACTGACTTTCTGTACCAAGAAGCTGTAATTAGCACAACCAAGATATTTACCACCTTGCTTGCACCCAACAATTTTACCCACTCAGTAAATGTCAAAATAGTGATGTGATAATAATGAAACTTTCACTGGTAGTTGAAAAACAACTTCCTCCTCTTTTTGGAGGGAGTTGTCAACATATCACTGACATTAGTATGTCCTCTAGTTTGAAGTCACAAGCCTTGGATCAATTCACAACCTCTGCTAGGACAAAGATCCATGCATTCAGATAACTTTCCTGTGTAAGAAATAACCCCCACTACCCAGGTTTTCTGCCACCTGAATCTCACCAATGGCAGCACTTCATTTATTTGAGCTCTATTATCTTATCTTTTTGGAAGCTGTTCCTTCCCAGCTGTCACCGGGGCACTATGCCCCTTATGCAAGTGCACATCTGCAGTGGAAAAATGCCTTCTCATTTAGCCAAAAGTGACAATTTCCATCCTCTGCCTAACCACACATAGATGTTGGCCAGCTCTTTCTATGCAATGTTCTGGAAGTTCATCGTCTGTAAATAAAGGTAAATATTCTGTATGTAATAAATCTGTATATTTAAATAGGAAATAAATGTAATTTTAATTCTAATTTTAAGCTTTATGCCAATAAAACAAGGAATCAAAAATCATCAAATCCACAAAACACAAAATAATTTGAGGAGCCTTCTTGGACCATAAGAACACATGCACACAACTCTATCTCATAATACCACAAGTACACTAGTTAAGAGATTATTTAAAAGGCAAGGTCAGTGGATTTCATTTCTGAAATCATGAGATTAATGTACTTATGATATATGAAAGTAGAAATAAACTTCTGATTAGATGATAATATAGACTAGTCATATATGACCTCTAATTGAAACAGATATAGATAATTATATGGTGTATAATGAACATTGTAAAATGTTGCAGAAAAATTACCATCCTTAAAAGCAATTCTGTCCTTATTGGACATATGATTGAAGAAACATGGCATCACTACTGCTATTTTACTTACAGAACATTTAAACATGTTTTCTTCTTGAACAATCTTACATTTTAACATCTCAGATCTATTTATATTGTTTTGGTTTTATTCTATTGTTATATGGTCATAACTTTCTATGGAGGTGGGAAGGTATTTGATCAGATCAGTCAGAGCTCTATTTGATTATGTATCTTAATTTTTAATGTGCAAAACAGGGTATGGAGCAGGTACAAATTGATTTGGCAATTACTTACATGCTGAATGTCAAGATGAATACACATCTTGCAATGCCACAGAAAATCTCTACCCAAAATAAAAAAAAAATATATAACCACTATATTAAAGTATATAAATGGAAGTCAGGCTTACAAGATTTATTGAGTCATTCTTTCACCTTGCTCAGCCCTGGATGGGTTTTGGTGGAGTCTGATGTTCTGTAACATAAACAGAAATAAGTCAAAAAAAGATAACAGAATGTCATTAAACATGCCATAAAACAAAATAGCAAAATACATGGGCTTATTTCGTTTGAAGGGATGCTCGTCTTCTAATATGCTTCAACTGCTTCAAACTGAAAGGTAATAGTCTCTTTTCTGTGTAAAGTGGATTGCCTGAAAAGATGTATTTTCTCCTGGAGGGCAGGTTAGACAGAAATCAGTCATCAGTGATAAAAAAAACCCCAACTGCTACAGCTTTGTCATCAGGAATGACTGTTCCGAGTTTCCTTCAGCCCTATGTGTCAGTCTTTGAGGATGCTCTGACCCTGGAGCCAGATCAATCTCCACCATCCCATTACCATGGTTTTGCTATGGTTCTGTCCCAAACCTAGTCCTCATCCCCATCCCAGCCCTGCTCCCTTGCTGAATGCTACAGGGCAGAGCTCTTTCCAAGGGAGGACACAGCCTTGCTGGCCACATAGCGACCTTCTTCTCCTCACTCCCTCCTGCAGGACAGCCAGCCCTCACTAGTTAACTGTCACCATCGCTGAAATGGAGAAACGTTCCTATGGCTTTGGAAATGTCTCATCAGTAAATATAAAATCTTTTTATGCTGCTATGCTAAGTCAAAAAGCAGGACATGGCAACTGTTAGGTAGATGGAGATCTCTGAGGTGTCAAACAGCTGTCAGTTTTTTATTTTCTAAAGACCACAGGCTGAAGATTAAATGATCTGGAGGTTTACTTTAACTACCATCAAAAAAAGCTAACAACATAACTGCCAGAAATCTGTCACTCCTAATTATTCTACTTTGTGAAGAGTCAAAAACCAGTGCAAAATTTTCATAAATGTCTTCTAAAGATACTTGCTCTGATACATCATTCATTAACAATACATGTAAATGAAGATGTAAAAAATACATTTTCCTTCACTCCTGGCTTTTCAGATGGCTATTATTTATTGCCCAGGGATCTCACCTGGCTAAGACATATGAATATCTTGCATGTGCATGCAGCCAAACAGGCTTCTTTCCCATATCCTCTACTGGAAAGGAAAACAAACTGCTGTCTAGGCTATTCTTCATCTGTCATGTAATTTGTGGAATATAGATAGGCTGTAATTTCCAAATCTTTTTATGAATATGAAGGAAGTCCTTCATAAGTAGGGTATGGTATATAACATTTCATATAGCCTATAAATAAGTCAAATATAAAGGTAAGGTAAATAAGCAAATGTAAAGCAAATTGATGTAACTGATTTGGTCTTTAGCTCAGTTTGCTGGATGCTGGATGCAAAGTGAATTGAAAGTCTAAACTGGAATGAATAAGCATGACTGCATTATTATTGGTGTTAAGCTGCAAGGCAGCCATAATAAATGTCTTGAGTTTCCACTCTCAGTTCCGTTATTTGCCTGACCATCGAAGATTAAATTTAAGAGGATTTTTTTCCACTTCAATTATCTTTCTGTGGAGATTGTTTCAGGTCTTAAATAAGAGTATCATGTTATACCTGCAAGCACTGTCACTTGGTAGTGATAAGCATAACCTATCTCTTGACAAGATTATAGAATAATTTCCTAAGGGAAGGATTGGAAGACCAAGTTTTTGAGGTATTTAAAGCTGAAATAGCTGGACTAAATTCTGAAAAATACACTGACTGCTAAGTGTAAACCTTAATTGACAAGCAAATAAGATGCCTGCCCATAATTTTATCAAATTACTGATATAATTGTAGTAACTCCTTTCTAATTATGCATCTGTTTTGGTTTTGTGGATAGGGCAAAATGTCCCAGAAGTATTATCTAAGTATACTCTTCTATATTTACAGTTTTTAATTTGTGAAGAAATAGGATATTTATTTTAAAAGCTACTGAAAAAATTTACATGTCCTCTGCATAACTGTTATATATTTTCTGAAATTAAATGGGATATATGAAACAACTGTACTGCAGGCTTTGAAACTTTTATTGTGTAATTAGATCAATCATAGGATGTACTGTGCTGAAAAGCATTACCTCCACCCTTCAACCACCAAAAATGTGAAGAAAAGCAACCTAATGTATGTTAAACAAGAGTAAGGATTTTTAAAGGGTAATTTGTTCCATGTAACTATTTGGATAGTTACTCTTATTCTTCTATGAATATGAGAATAGTGTCTATATCTTTTACCGATTATTTCAAAAAACCTGATTTATAGAATATTGCTATTGGCAGTTCGATAATGCCTATTCTAAATTAAAATTTACTACAGGGACTATTTAACCATGGTGAGAGCCTCCTTTGCTATTTAGGTCTTCTCTAGTAGCTTAATAATTTATATTCATTTTGTATGAATGAGATGAAATACAGAAAGTAGCATATCCAGCATAATACAACAAAGACATCTGCTTTCTTGCCTGACATACTTGGAATTCTTCAGTGGAACCTTATGTCCAATATATTTATAATTAAAGCATTACTCGTCCTCTGTGTTATTTATTTTTCCCAGGGGGAATACGTTTATAATTTTGTGCTTTTAGCAGTAGAGAGCACTCTGTATTTTCACAACATTTGGTTGATGTCCCTTAGGTGAGAGATATTTGCACAGATATAGTCCCTTTCAGTAATGGCTTCTGAGAAAAGAATTCTTAAAAATTACTTTTTTTCATAATTTTTTCTAAAATTTATTTAGTTTGCAGGATCATTTACTTTTGAAATGGTACCTACTTTTCACAGGGAAAAAAAAAACCCAAGCTATTTTAGGGGGAAATATCAAGGACTTAAGGATAAATTTCTGTCTTCAGTGTTGCCATTGAGTGATCATATACATTTGAAGTTCATCACGTTCTGTAGAAATTTTCAGATATTGTGTTTCAGTATGTGCATACCGATAGACATTTTTTCCCAGTACGTGGTGCAATCTGTCTGTAACTGCTAATAACAGGTGTAACATAAATGGTTATTATTTATTGTTTACTTATTTTCATTCATTTATTCTCTCGGAAATATGCAATTTTCTCTGTTTCAGTGACTGGAGGCTGTATTTTTTTAACCACAAGCAATCTATAATTTGGAAATTGAATAATGTCAAACAAATTCCCATGACTAGAATTTGTTTTATTTTTCATTTGAAGATGTAGATCTTCTCTTGAAGCAAGAGTCTGCCTTTTTTAAAAAGTGCTATTTTGTAGCTAACTTAAAATGCAGGAGAGAGGTTTTTTGGTCTTGTTTATAATTTGGCTTTGTGTTTTCCCTTTGAGAAAAACATTGTTTTGAATGACAATATGTTTTACAGATGGACAACGCGGTTAGTCTCTGCAAGTTCTCAGTTTCCAAATCCCAATATTTGCATTGTAAAATACTGTATTGTATTGAACTAATTGTTGTCCTCATATAAAAAGTCAGAACTTTAATAGTTGTTTCTATTTCAATGATACATTATTTTTGTGGCTTAATGATGTTAAAATCTCCATAACTTCACCTTAAAAGGAAGCCATGAAGAGTAGAGATATCATTTACTTCAGGCAAACCACATAAGCATTTCAGGTTTTTAAAAGATGCAAGTAAGTATATCAGGAAGCATAGCCCGAAATAAAAATGTGTGTAAAGGTGTTTCCTGCTTCCAGCCAGGATAGGGTTAATATTTGCAGTGGCTGGGACAAGGTATGGGTAGGACACAGAGATTATTCTATACCACCTCACACCATTGCTGGAGATGGGGGAAGGGACTCTCTCTGTTCCAGGGAGAAAGGATTCTTTCCAAATGAGCAAGAGTGGTGGAAATAGTGGTTGGCTAATGCTGGTCCCAAGCTGGAGAGAGCAGTGGGGTGGAACTGGTCCCAGGATGGAGGGAGCATTCAGGAGGGGAAGGGGAGGGAAAGGGGGAGAGCAAGCGACACAGAGTTTACAGTTTCAGTGGAACGCTAAACTGGGGAGTACCATTCCTAAAGTACAGCAAGAAATAAAAGAGAAACACATTAAAAGGCAACAAATAAAGCGGTCCAGTCCATAGAAAGATTTCCTTTAAAACTATATTTTTCTTTACTTATTCATAATCATTTTTTTCCTTTAGTTCATTTATGCAGAAAAAAAAAAAAAAAAAGACTGGTTTTAACTGTGGCTGTCTCTCAGTCATCAAAGAACCAAAAATTTAAAATACATGCATGATCTCAAGGTACACAAAGTGAGAACCAAGGGTAGTTATACTACTAGCTGTCTTGCAAAGCTGTCATTGATTGATTGTCTTTCTGTATATCTCTTGGCAAAAATCAATGTTTTCCTTTAAGTAATGCAGTCTTTGGAGAAAGGCAATAAATGTTTTGAATATTTTAAAGCTCCACCTAGCTGATGGGCATCACCACAAATGAAAACTTATTGTTAAATTCCTGATCTATAAGACAAAATTTGTGGTTGTGAAAGTATATGTCATTTTAAATTACTGTTGCTATTAAATTTGTATTGAGTATTATATGTGTACGTGCTTATGTAAAGACATTTTTCACTGTTTTGAAAAGAATTGGGATGTGATTGGTCCATGAAGTTACTTTACTGTCTTGTGAAGCCCTGAAATATTTCCTGCTCTGAAGAAGACTAATGACCTCCCTGCCTAGCACTTCACCATTTGCTGATTCAGTTAGCAGTTTTATGGCTATTGTTTGTTTTCTTTGAGTTTTTGAATAGTATATATTTTAATAGAATGATATCCTTATGTAACGTTGATAAAAATTCAAAGGGATATTGATACATATGCCAAAATATGGTAGAGTAATATGTATGTCAACTTTTCAGAAAAAACTAGTAGCTTGAGAACACAGATTGGTAAGAGAAGCATGACCATTCCCTGCATGTGATCAAAATTAAGAGCTATGGAATTTAAGCAAATAAATATTTTTCAATCCTTGGTTACTAAAAACACATTACCTTGTTGTTTTAACACTGGAAAAATATTTATCCTAGGATTACATATATATCTGAGAGTCAACTAAAACTAAATTGGGATATTTCAAATATGTTTGTGTATCGGGGTAGAAGATTTGAGTGATGCAATTAAGGCTAAGTAGTGTTAAAGAAGTAGAAAAAAGAGTAAAGCTATAACTAGTCCTGCAATAACAAAACATGCATTTTATTGACATCAGATCTTACTTTTGGGGCTTTATTTTTTGTTCTATTATCTTTTTTTCTGGCAATATGATACATTAAAGTACTGCATTATTTTCCCCACGAATATAATCATAATTTGAAGATGGCCAGGCATGGTTTGAGCTAAAACTAAAAGTTTGTTTTCCCTTCTAGAGAAGGACTCCTGTTGGGTACACTTTGAGTAATACACTTTCCTTATATGGGAATCCAATTATTAGAATTTCTTGTTAGACTAATGAATATTTTAAGAATGTAATCGAAATATGAGTGACTCACTACAAAAATGCAAACAACCAAAATGCAAAAAGTGAAATATACAAAACTGCTGTTTTTATTTGGTGTTAAATTTTCATTCTTCCTACTTATTTTGACACTGATTAGTCAGTGTTCTATCTTCTTTGCTGGGAGGACTAAGGGGTTTTCTTCCTCAGTCTGCAATTTTCTCAGGGCTGCTTTTGTGCATTTCAACTCTATATTTTTTAATAGAACATGCTCTTCTTCCTCTGATTGGTTTACTCTAATAATAATTTTAAAAAGTCTTATTTTTGAGTCTATTTTGTAATAGGTGTACCTAAACTTTTTTTTTTTTAAGTGAAATATTTAGCTAAACAGTTTACTTCATTTTAGTTAATTTATATTCTTCTAAGGTTTAGACTTTTAAAGTGTCTTGGAATTGCTCGCAATTTGTCCAAAAATCACCATTATGGTTCAAGTTTCCTCTAACAGAAGGAGACATAAATTGTCTTACAGAATACATCTGCTTCACTTAACTTTGATGTAAGTTCAGTCCTTTGTTGGATAATGACAAAATTTGTCATTTATCAAGTCTCATTATTTAATATGCCTTTTATAGCAGTCAGAAAGCCTTTTGACTTGAATGACCATGACAAATTCACAAATTAATTAATTTATTATTAAATAAAAAAATCCCTGAGAAGTGATTACATTACATTGTGGCATTTACATGCATACTGTTGACATGCAATTATCTTGCAAAATAAACTGCTTTTCGGGTTGGGGATCTTTTTGTGCTTAAAGTGTTCAGTAATATTCCAAAGAGGGTAGCTATCAATTATCACTGTCTATAGGACTGTTTAAATGTAGCCAAATAAACTACAGAGATACAAAAGTTTCTGTATTTTAAATAGCCACTTCATGTAAAAGTGGTCTTAATATATTTTCCCAGGAAGATGCAGTAAGAGCTGTGATGTTTATGCAAGCAGTCAAGATTTAACTCTTTCAATTAAATAGTAAGATGGAAACCACTGAAAATTAGAAGTGTCTGGAATAAAATTTATTCTGATACTGACATAAAATCAAAAATAAAAGTTATATGCTTTCATTTTTAGTAGCATTCTTTTTAGAGCATAAGACTGAGCATCACTTTTCCAGCGAGGAATGCTGCTGAATCATTAAAATATATTTAGAGAGTATATGGAGTTTACATTACTGAAATCTCATTAACAGGTTCAGTTACAGTGTAGGTTTAAAACCTCATTAATAAATAATGATAGTCATCAGAATGGATTAAAAATTATTCTATCCGGTTGTATAGACAAGTGAGAAAACACTCCACTTCTTCCCTCTTTTATATTAATCTGGTTAATCTCTTCCTTCTTTACACATTGGAATCCCCTTGGCTTTCAGGGATGGACGTAGATGTGTCTGTCAACTTGCCCTCATAGCAAACCTCTAAAGCTCTCTGGAATGTTGTAGTGAGGCATCCTTGCAGGGATGGATACTCTAACACAGGACGTGTACCAAAATCTGGCCCTTTGGAGCAGTAATGAAACATGAATTGGAGAACAAAAGGACATCGCAAATGACAAAATGAATTTGCACAAGGGCAGTGAGGCTGAGCCCATTCTATCCAGGGCAGTGCTGTGCTTTATCTGCAGCCAGCTGGATTTTCCTATTGTCCATCTTGCATCAACTGAAAGTAGAAGACAGTCTCAAAGATAAAAATACCTATATTTTAAATGTCTGCATGTAAGCTAGACATTGAATAAATGGAAATATATTTATCTCACCCTCTAGCAGCTACTTGAGTATGATTAGCTAAATGGTGACCAGTGGCACAGGGTCTAGCTGGACGCCTCTCATTAGCAGTATCCTCCAATGTTCAATATTGGGCCCAGTATTGTCTAATTTATTCATCAGTGGCTGGATGAAGGGCAGATGCCTCCTCAGCAAGTTCAGTGATGACACAAAGCTGTGAGGAGTGGCCAATACCCCCGAGTGCTGTGCAGCCCTTCAGAAGGACCTTGACAGGGGGGAGAGCTGGGCAGAGAACTGCCTGAAATTCAGCAGAGGCAAATGCAGGGTCCTGCACCTGGGGATGAACAACCTTGTCCAGCAGTACAGGCTGTGGGCAACCTGCTGTAAAGCAGCTCTGTGGAGAAGGACCTGGGGGTCCTGGTAGACAACAAGGTGTCCATAAGCCAGTGGTGTGTCCTTGTGACCAAGTGGGCTGATGATGTCCTGGGGTGTTTTAGAAAGAGCATTGCCAGCAGGGAGGTGATCCTGCCCCTCTGCTCAGCCCCAGTGAGGCCATATCTGGAGTGCTGTGTCCAGTTCTGGACTTTCTGGGACAAGAGAGAAATGGGGCTCCTGGGGCAGGTCCAATGGAGGGCAAAAAAGATGATTGAGGGACAGGAGCATCTCTGTCATGAGGAAAGGCTTGGAGAGCTGTGCATGTTCAGTCTCAACAAGAGACAACTGAGAGATGATCTGATCAATTATATGAGTGTCTGAGGTGAGGGTGTCAAACGCTAAGAGCCAGGCTCTGATCAGTGGTGCCAAGCAATAGGACAAGAGGCAATGGGCAGAAACTGATGCATAGGAACCTCCACCTGGGTATGAGGAAGAACTTCTTTACTAAGCATGTCAACATGCAATGGAACAGACTGTAAAGAAATCTCCTCACAAGGCTCACTGCCATATGTCTAGAGTCTGTAGGCATGAAGAGGGATGCCTTGAGAGGGTTATCTTCTTCCCTTTTCAAAACTGTTCTTCAAGACAGATATATTGAAAGAGTCAGTTTCTGGACATGCTTTGATCTGTCCATTGCATTTTGTGGGGCAGCAAAAAAAGTCCAATATCTAAAATTATTTGAGAAGAATCCACACATAGAGTTTTTGCATTGAACACTTTTCTTCTTGAGAAATTATAAATTCATGATGAATAATTAAAAAATCATTGCATTGCTGTAAAAGTTATACAATATTTTATTAATGTTTATTCGTTTAATATGTATTATATAATAGTTAAAACATTTCAGATAGAGTGAAGGAAATCACTTTGAGGTTGTTGGAATATGACAAGAAAGGACATGAAGAATCGTGTTCAGGTATTATAAGCAATCACAGCGTTTTCAGAAATGGATCAGATTTCATCTCAGAACTATTTATCTGCCCTCATACTCTGTCATACAGGAAGGCTGTTCCACAATATTAGTACATTGACAGCTGGAAAATATCAGTTTCTCTCTCAGCTACACTCATGATCATGATCATAGCAACCTAGCAAGCATTGTTTAGTTTAATTCTTCTTCCCTCCTTTGTAATATCACTTTGACACAATACAGTTTGATGTTCCATTCTAGCATACTTTTCCATACTGAAATCTCAGTGATGCAATAGTAATCGACATATTCAGGGTTTTCTACTTCCTCTTTGATTATTACTGACATTTTTTCATTTATAACAAAATTTGTTCTTATTAATCTTTACATATTGTACTTTTACATATTGTACATATTGACCTTGTACTTTTTCTTAACCAGTTTAGTCATTCTATTACTACCATTCTTAGTGTGACCATTTTTTTGGTAACATTTAGATCTTCCAAAGTAACAATTAACTGCTAGTTTTGTATCATATCCACCAGATTCATCAGCAGTTAATTAAGAAATTAAGCTTTGAGGAATATGATTTTTTTTCTTTTTCTCCCTCCTCCTCTCTGTACAATTTTCAGTTGTTTTCCCTTGTATTAGCTGTGAGATAACAGTAGTTTTTTATTCTTTCCCCTCCACTCTTGTTTCCGTGGGATGCTAATTTTGACCCAGGCAAATTCTGACCATTTTGTTCATGCAGAAATCAGTAAATCATATCGTCATTGAAAGTTAACATTTCTGACTTGTATCTGAAATTGAAGAGCAAAAGGTTTCAGTTTGTTTTCAAGGAACAGTTAAAAAACCCTAGTTATAGAATACTCTAATAAGAAAAGTTCTTGTTCTGTTTTTATAGTGGGGGTACAGTTCTGTCCAAGACATGTGACACCCATAGGGCAAAAATTTCCAAGATTTGTCATAAATATATTGTGAATCTGAGGTCCCCAACTAGTCCTTTTAATAAGAAAGCAGGATTATGAACGGCAAATAAGGATAAGCAAGGCTGGAAAGCATTTAATAAGTTTAACTACAGCTAATTATTAAAAACTTGAAATGTTTCTATAATCTAGAAGAAGACTTGGTCAGAGAGTTATTTTAAGTATATAGCTCTTGAAAATCTATTAGTTCACTCTCTAACAGCTGTTTGAGTATGATTTGCTGAATTGTTCTCTCTCCATCAGATACGATTCATTTGCCCATAAATAGCTATCTAGTACTGTTTTCCACTCAAACTTACAAAGGGTCTGAAATACAGAAAAAAAAATGGTTAACGAGTATTTTAAATATATAGTTCTTAAATTTCTACCAGTTTTTCATTTTTTTTAATGGTAACAAGTGAAATGGATGAGTATAGTATTAACCAAAACTATTTATGGCAGTTTGCCAGCACAAGCAGAGAAGAAATATCTGTCTACAATTCTACAAAATTTAGGTGTCAATTATCATAGTTCATCTGAATCATGGTCTTATAAGAATTCCCAGGAAAAGAGATGTGAGATAATTTCGAAACACTGCTAACATCTGACCATGGAAAGTAATGAAAAAATTTCTTTAAAGCTTGTTTGTATCCAAAGATACCTTGGCACCAAGGTCTGAAACAAGATTTGTACTTTAGCATACCCTTTTAAATCCCTACATCTCAAAAAAATTGTTCACATACTTTAGTTTTCAAGCATATTTTTTTTGTTTATATTTTGACTGAAGACCTTCAAAGATCTACCCATAAAAATAGCAGTTGAGGAGCTGAAGGGATACCACTGCCCCACACCCGCCATCATTTTTATCTTAGTAATCAGATGTCAGTTTGCTGTTTATAGATATCTTCCCAATCAAATGCTTCACTGTTCTGCTAAACTTTACAACTCACAGCATGGTCTAAGCTGCTTTATTGAGGACTGTAAAGATACATTCCAGAGAGAAACTGGAAAAATATTTGTGACCACATCTAAACCACCCTTTCTTTGGGAGAGTGTTTGAAATTTTTGACACTAAAATATGAGGGGAGTTGTTCTGGATAGGAACATCAGAGATGCTGCAAAAATCCATTCCTCTTGAAGCTGTCAGGTGCAACATAGATACTGTGAAATATCTGGAAAACAAATCTGTAGTACTATGAGACAAAACCAGCATTCATCAATTCATTTTTTAGTGCCAACTTCTATATATCTCAGAAATTATGACACTATTTTTCATTGTTCCTTCACAGATGATAATGGAATAATAAATTCAGCCACTGATGCTAAATACTTACAAAATGGAATCTGCCAAAATCCTGAATTAGCTGAGCTAACATCTGTTAAACTTCAGGCACAAGATAAATTTCTTAAAATATAAATAAATATAACTCTGAATATGCTTGGAATAATTTTTTTTATATATGCTTCCTCAGTCAGACAAATGTTTCTACTTAAAATTGAACCATAGTCACACAATACTTCTCACAGTCTTGTTTAAGATGCTCAATGATAAATAAGATGCTTAAGCTTCATTCACTGCTATTTTTCTCCTGCTTGAGCTCTGTTCATTGTTCGCTTTTAAAACATATTGAGAGCAGGTGATAGTCATGCATTCTGTGTCAAAAAATAAAGCTGCATATCTCTTAATACAAGACAATTTTGCTTGCAATGCATATATTGTGTCCCTTACTGAACTATAACAATCTTTATAGATTAAATAAATGTGTGAGAAGCTGATTTATTTCTCTGTGGGTATGTCACAATGAACTAGCAATTTCATTTGGATTACAACTTTGTCCCTCAATAGTGTTTCCTTTATATCAGTAATAAGGTGCAGTGTAATCAATTAATACAATTTTTATGCAATACCCTTAGCTGTGTCCTTATACAGTATTTTACACAATCAGTCATTGATTGGATCTTGATTTACTTAACTAACCACCAGCTACAGCAATTGCCTGTAAAACAATCGAGTGAAGGTGTTGGTACCTCTAGTGGCAGCCATGGGTGGTTCCACCACAGCTGCTGAGAAGTAACTGACCTCTGAGGGGATGAGACAGCTAAAGATAAGACACCTTGTTCCTCCCCAGCACCAATTGCCACATTTTCACCCTGCCTTTTGTCAGGCATTATGGAAACAGAATTCAGGTTTTGGCAGCGGCTGATGGACAAACAAAAATGGCAACTTTTTCCAACTCCTGACTTCTACCAGAGCATTGCACTCATAGAAACTCTAAAATGTGTTCTGATAACTGTCACGTTTATCTTGAATATCCCTGATATAACAATAATTAAAACTACGCCCCTGAGAATGTGGCAAAAGATATTAGAGTGACTAACAGATTAATATTTCTCTGCACAGGCATATAAATGAAACAGAAACATTACAAATGTGACTATGAAAGCATTCAGAATTCACAGAAAAGAGTAACTGCAAGATGGAAAAGTATTTTATATATACAGTAAAGTAATCAAATTCCATGACAAGCACAAGAGACTCTCAATTAATAGCTAAACACCTATAATGCTAACAAATTTGACCTAGCACACTTCATCTGTAATTATGAGCACCTCAAGACCCTCACTGGGCACCAAAAAGTTTTACTGAGGTTTATCCCTGGCCAGCAGCTCAGCTCCACACAGCAACTTGCTCACTTCCCTGTAGTAGGAGGAGAAGAGAAGGATTTGGATGAAAATCGTAAGTCTTAGAAGTTTTCCAAATCCTGTGCACCATCAATGTACATTTCCATTGGGAAATGAAGATACAAAATCAAGTATCCAGATTTAAAGAAACAGTAGTAAATCAGCTGTAGAGGTAACCTCAGTTAAAAGTCTCCACATTAGAAAAACGGACCCTGTTCCCAGAAACCTGTTAGAATTAATCAAAAGTGTCTGACTGAAACTTTACTGAAAGGAACATTTGCATAGACACACAAAGCATGAAAACTGTCAGCCCAAACAAATGTTTTTTGAATACTAGACACATATCTTTGTGATTATAATATAATATTATTAAAGTCTTTTGCTTTGTATAAATTTCTGTGGAGGCCTCCTAATAGATGTGATTGAGCACACTGAATAGAAAACCACAAAAAAAAATGTTGAAAATATTTTATTTTGTTTATATACATGATCTCAACTATATAAAGACAGCATCATTGTCATCAGAGATCAACTATACAGAAATGATACTGACAAATGTGGAGTATTTGTCACCAACACTGAAAAATAATAAATTAACAGGAGCATTTAGTTCTATTTTAGTTGAATATTCTTGATTATTCATGAGATTTTTTTTTTTACTGTGAAATTTTTTTCTAATTCAAAATTCCTTTTTCTTTCCTTTCCCTGTAAGAAGCAACTTATGTGGTCCTGATCATTATCCACTGAAAGAAATGATGTTTTGACTTCTCTGTTAAAAGTCTAATTATTTGTTCTCTCCTGCTCCTTCTTTAGCCTTTCTGAGAAACTAATCTTATAACAAATCTGCCAAATGTCGTACTGCCTTAGAAAACATTCACTGTTATTTACATTTTACAGTTTGTTTGCTTGTTGGCTACTGGGTTGTGTGGGGTTTTTGAGCTCTAGTTATAAAACACTCCTACAAGAACTTGTCCCACAAAATCCCTAAATAAATTTTTATTTGATGAGACAGCCTGTACACTTGGCTGCTAATAATGCTCTTCCCAGTGCAATTAAAGTTTCTATTGTTAAAACCTGGGTCTTAGGTTTAGAATATAAATCTAATTATTACTGAAAAAACTACAAGAAACATTACTTTTTTTCTAGGGTAATGCAATAGCCAAACTAAGTAAATAATTTTCTTAGTGAAAAAAGTGTCCCAAGAAGCTTCAGTAATTTTATTTTTCTGTATAGTCCAACTTATAAAATTATTTTCTCTCAATTTTATATGTTCAAGGGGCATCTACAGATGCATCTAGGATGACTTGGACTGACTTTTTACCTCCCCTCACTCGATCAACCTTAATTTTTACTGTTAACAGCTATGTTTAGGAAGTCATAATAACATATGTGGTTGTATAATAGAAAATGTGATATCCAGATATGTGGTAAATATGAATACCCTACTTTCTGTGCAATGTACCCATAGCAAATAGCATATGTACAGTCCCTAGAAAAATTTGCAGTCAGAATTGTGTGTGATTGTACTCAGAGCACAAAAACTTCCCTCTAGAAGGCTGTTTCCAGCTATATATAAAATC
This sequence comes from Pachycephala philippinensis, assembly GCA_013397055.1. Lineage (NCBI taxonomy): Eukaryota > Metazoa > Chordata > Aves > Passeriformes > Pachycephala > Pachycephala philippinensis. The sequence continues at coordinate 46,570 of VWZT01013318.1, forward strand.
GTATCAATATTTAATTATTCAGAATGTGATTTTCCATGCATGATATCTCCTCAGGTTCAATTTAGTAAAGTGCAGGGAAAAGTGGTTGAACTACTTCCAAGAACAAAATAAGCAAACAAATTAGGTACAAGCAGAATGCATCAAATGAATCTAGCTCTTACCATGACTTGGAACAGGGGTGGGAAATTTTGCAGAGGGATCAGATACCTTACAAGAATCGATCATTTGCTCTGCTGGTGATCTCTCCCTTCGGGTATCTATATACACAGATGAGATTCCCCATGAATCTTCTCTTCTCCAGGTTAAACAGTCTCAGCTGCTTCAGTCTTTCTTCACAGGAGTGATGCTCCAGTCCTTTTATCATTGTAGTGACCCTTTATTGGAATCTCTAGCTGCATCTCCCTCTTGTACTGAGAAGCCCAGAACTGTAACTTTGGCCATTTCTCACATGGTCATCTGTCACATCCAGCAATTTCTCAGGTCGTGTCCAACAGTTTTGCATGTTAGCTTAAACTCTGGCAAGGGTTATAAACCTCCGCCTGTAGTCCTACTACATCTGGTGTCATTTCAGCACTACAGCGTATCCAAAACACCTATATGAGCCTAACAATTTGTCTTCTAGATGAGTAAGTCTCAACTGATCAATAGATTTCCTCAATCATCTGAACTTCTGTCCAAATTCCATGAACAATTTAACTTGGTGATTTGATTCACCTGCCTAATCAGAGGCATATAGTGTCCTGTGAGATTCCCTAGTATATGCACAGCATCTGTGTTATCTGGCAAATTCAACACAGAAGTAAGGTGAGACAATATCTAAGCCATTCTTGAACAGCACCAGTAAGCCAGAAAAAAAAGGCACCTTAAAAGGTGTTTTAAATAGATTAATGGCAGTTTAATTTATATTTTATTCACAATATTCACATTTATATCTAAACTTACATTCTCCCCAAGTTTTGTACAATTACCTTATTTGCATCTAAGTCTATACCTTAATCTTGACCCAAATTTTGCCTGAAGAATATGATTGAGACTCCTAAACAGAGGTACATATCACCATTTTGGACGCAAAATATTTTATCTAGTCTCTACTTATTGTTCCAGAAGGATTCTGATTTACTTCGGATCTTGTATTCCATTTGTACAAATGTCTGGTTGGAGGTAACAATGTAATTAAATCAGAATTTTTAATTGAGGGTTCCCTTGATAGCTTCACACATGCCAATTTCTTACTCATACACAGTGCTTCACATCAGTGTCATGTTCTTTTCTTCTCTTCTTCAAAAAATAACTTACATTACAGCTAATAATGTACTAATTTTTCACCAGCCCTAAAATTTGCCTTTAAAACCCATACATGAATGGTTCTCTAAATGAGTAATTGCTCTCAAATGCTATTTTCTCCCTCTTTTTTTTTTTTCAATTATACCATTCCCTACTTAATCATAATGACTTTTTTTCGTCCATGGGTTACACAGACAATATTGGAATTAATGTCCATTTAAGAAATTATTCCAGTGTACATTGAATTATCTAAACCAATATATTTTCTCATTTAACAAACATAGTTGTGAGAGCTTCATTTTTGTATATATGCAATGAAAGGAAAGGATTCCTGTGCCAGAACTCATATGCAGCAGACAAAGCTCTTGAAGGTTTAGGCACATAAGCCAGTAGTCTGAACTACTAGTTAGTTAGGCAACCAGAGTTTTTTGAGAGAAATCCCTTGAGTACATCCCATAACCTCCAGCAACTGGTATAGAAGGCAGGACAGCAGCAGTTCTGCACCATGACATGTCTTTTAACCCAAATCTCTAGTGACATGTTCATAATTAAGCAATCAAATTCCACACATAAATCTGGGCAGTTAAAAATTTTTAGTTTTTTGGATACTTTTACACAACAGCAAAAGCATTAGAGCTGTCTTAGATTTATTTGACTTAATGATACAGGTTTGCATTAAATTTATATAAATTTAAGTTTGATCAGTGCTTTAGTCTCTGAATTGGCTGTACACCTGACAGTTCTGAAACAGAGGCTGAGTGTTAATATGTCACTGAGATTTAACTAATATGTCTTAACTTTCATTAGGTTGTGCTTACTATCAGATTTTGAGATTTTTAACTGGCTAGTGCACAGCTTGAAGAGCAAGTTTACATATTCCTGAAATCTATCACATAGAGATACTTGGAATTTCAGTGACAAATACAGACATTTGCAGTGTGACATATGTTTAGCTAATCTGGTCATTTAGAATGTCTTTATAGATAAAAGGACACATATCACATAATTAACTTCATCCAGATGTCATAACTTGAAAGACATATGAGATGTGCCTCAAAGGAATCTCTCTCCATTGACTAGCTCGGGTTACTGCTACTCTCCCTTGAATAACCAGCATACCCAGGCTTCAATTCATTTTTATGCAAAGGCATGTCTACCTTTTAAAGTAGTCCAAGTTATTCAAGCAGTTGGATTATGCTGTCAGATGTGATTCTACTTCTGCGTTGCTTTGTATTAGCAGTTGAAGACAAGACTGCGAAATTTTGAAACAGTTAAAACAGATATATTTAGGTAACTAAATTGTTCCACTTGAATGAGAGTCAACTTCTGATTAAGACAATATCAGATATCAGCAATGTAGATATGTATGTGTAAGGTACAGATGTAGAATCCATTTCACTGCCTATGTTTAGATGACCAGTGGCATGTGAAACATCCGACAATGAAAGTTGAATTTCAGATGCCACTTAGAAGTGACTTGCACTTCCCCTTAGTCTCAGATCATAGATGATATCCTGAAGATATGCTCAGACTCTGCAACCTCTCAGATGGTGCAAACGCCCTTGCTGCTCAAGGACACATTGCTGTCTGCCTGCTCTGTGGTGACTTTACCTGATGGAGAACTCCTAGGTTCTCTGAGGAAAATCCTCTCACAGGTTCCACATCTACCTCACCACAGCCTGGGAGTTTCACTGGCTTTGGAAACTGCTGTTTGACAGCACTTAAAAGATTTGGACCACGTTTAGCTTGCTTGATGATCTCAAGAAGAAAATAAACAGCAAATTGGTATAAAATGTTGTAGGAAAATTATAGAAAATGCATTTTCTGGTATTGTATACAAATAATCAAGAAAGCTCATCTATGTCATCAGGCAAGACAATAGAGCAGAATGCGTTAGGTTACATTTCTTTAGAGTGGGAGCTTTTAAATCAGAAAGTTATGAAATTTAAAAAAAACCCAATACTACAGAACTTCAATTTTCAATATTTTGAGCATTTGACTGTCTTAAAAACGTGTTTTAAGAATTGAAAAAAAAACACCAGCAAACCAAACTGAACTTAGCTGTTTCAGTGATTTAAGAAACAAAGTTAATAAAAGATTTTGTAATATGTAAGCCAGATAAATAATAACCAAAGAAGCACAGTTTATAAGGGTAGTTCATCTTATTCATTGGTTGTAAACAAGAAATGAATAGAGTTGTTAGAGTGAATATACATAAGGATAATTCAGTATAATCAGACAAAATGAGAAATTAAAATTAAGACTGAATGAGGAAATATTTGCTAACACTCAGATCTATTAGACAGATTCCCAAGGGAAATTAAAGAAAAATGAATGCTGGAGTGGTTTAAAATCCAGTTGGACAAAGCAGTGCAGGTAAACCAGCATTAAGGTAGCCACAGTGTATCCTACTATATTTAAATGCAAACAATTTTGTGAGAAAAAATATTTAAGAGGCACTAAGGTAGTTAGAAATGTCCTTCATATCAATATCCAGGAAAGCACTGGTTCTGGCACTCCATAATCACTTCCTTATTTCAACTAATCATTTTTTTTTATTACTCCAATTTATAAATTCCAGATTTGAAAGAAAACCATGAGGAAATTTTGAAGTAAAGGCTTAAAAGCAAATACCTGTTTACCACATAAAGATAAATCTAATTTAACATAACACAAATTTAAACTGGATAATATCTTTAATAATATCAGATTTCAGCATTTCTATAATGCAATTAGAATTGTAAGTTCTGAATTTAACAGGAGAAGCAATTAACAGAAATTTTATTCTTTCTTCTAACAAAAAAGAGCTGAATTTTGATTGGGGAAAAAAAGCACAAAACAAACAAAACAATAACAAAAAAACCCACCCCACACCAAATCACAGATTAGATACATAATTTATTTATTAAAAAGTACTCTGTCTATGCAAAACACACGAACTTAGGATTTTTTTTAATTTAGTTCCCTGAAAACAATTGTAGCAGAGCATTATAAACTACCAAATAGATGCTAAAGAAAAGTCTATTCGTTCATAAATTCTTTCTGTTAATAACAGAGAAAATTAATTTTCCATTTTGTTATCCAGTTTAACATGAATTTCCAAAATATGGGTACAAATGAATAGTAACCTTTCTTCTCAATGTCAGGATTTCTGTTTGTATAGCCATAGCTATCCTCATAACGAGTCATTTAATAAAATGGTCATTTTCCATTGTCGGCATTCACAAGGCCAGCATAGTTCCAGATGTTGACGGACACCAGGCCAACATAGTTTGCAGTACAAAAACGGGGCACCGTTTGCAGTAATCACGCATGGGCAAGAGCTACAATGGCTCACCCGTCCTTCAAAAAGACATGGTCGCCCATAAAGCAGTCCAATCCTGGACTTACACGCGTAGGCTACTCATGGCTCTCCTGGGCACAGCCCCACCCAGGGATTACGCGCCGGCCGGCTTTTCCACTTCCCCCAAGTGGATTGCAGTCCGTGAGGCTTATACTGTCAGAGGCTCCAAGCCTTTGAGACTCAAAGCCTGTTATCACTGCCATACATACAAACACAGAGCACCAGATGTCAGAGTCCAAAAAGTCCAGCACAGAGCAGGGTGGCAGACATCAGCCAATGATGGCAGGCAGTAGCAGGCATCAGGCTCAGTATTCCCTTGTGATCCTGCAGCACAGCCTTTTATACCTATCTCTCAGTCCACTCACATGCTTCTCGTTACNGTCCTTCAAAAAGACATGGTCGCCCATAAAGCAGTCCAATCCTGGACTTACATGCGTAGGCTACTCACGGCTCTCCTGGGCACAGCCCCGCCCAGGGATTACGCGCCGGCCGGCTTTTCCACTTCCCCCAAGTGGATTGCAGTCCGTGAGGCTTATACTGTCAGAGGCTCCAAGCCTTTGAGACTCAAAGCCAATTATCACTGCCATACATACAAACACAGGGCACCAGATGTCAGAGTCCAAAAAGTCCAGCATAGAGCAGGGTGGCAGACATCAGCCAATGGTGGCAGGCAGTAGCAAGCATCAGGCTCAGTATTCCCTTGTGATCCTGCAGCACAGCCTTTTATACTATCTCGCAGTCCACTCACATGCTTCTCGTTACCAAAATCACCACACCTGCATTCAATGCTGGCCTTCCCTCCTCCCAGGGACACAGCCGCAAGCTATCAAGGCCAAAGCCACCCGCAGCCCATTCCTGTAACCCCACATTCCATATGATAAATAAATCTAAGATACTCTTCAACAGCAAGAGCTTTTCCATTTCAAAATTTGCTGATGTATATTCATGCTTACAAAAAATGTTTCTATTCAATTAAAATATATTTATTTAAATTCAGTGATGAGACACAGGCGATAAAGCAATGGGAGATCTAAAAGACTGCTGTTTCTCTTGTCTTCTAAAATAAAAATAATTCCATATAGAAAGCACTTAAAAATAAGCAAGATATGATTGCATTCTACTTAGGTACTGCTTGGAAAAGATTAATAGTTGTACTCTTCTGTAATTAAAAAAAAAAAATTATAAACCACTGAGAAACAATGAACAAGTGAACTGTAAAAGCATGATCTGAAATTACAGATAATTGTCTGGGAAAGCCATGGAACTTTTATCTATATATTTTGATGCACAGGAAGCATTAAAAAAGAAACAAAGCTTTAGGGTTTTTAAATCCTGAACTTATATCCAGAAATGTCTTTCAGAAAAGACTGTCATGCATAGATTTTTTTTCTGCTGACATTTTTTTCTAGTTCTAGACAAAAATTGAAGTCTACAGAGATATTCAGAAGCCTATATTGTAATTTAAATCCAAGTGAGAAATCCCTTAAAATAAATCTTGTTTAATTATTCATTACCTGGGAATTCATGGGAATCTAAATTTCTGCCTGTAATATTATAGTGTTTCTACTGTTTATAATGTTTCTATTGTTTTGACTGCTTGTTTTGGCTCTCACTTCAGAAGTAAGTATATACAAATTCTCAGGAGAAAGCATTTGTTGAATATAGACCTTCAATTTCTAAAGTAAATATTATGACAGTGTAAGTGTTAGATAAACGTCAAACAACAACACTTTTTTCCCTTTTATAGATGTTCTTTAAAGAATGAATAACTTCTCCTAGGTTTTAGGTATTTATGGAAGCCTTAGTTATTTAACTAGATGAGTTGGTTTCAGCTTCCCAAATATACCTACTTTGAGACAAGTAGGAAAAAAAAAAAAATCTGTTCTGCCCATTCTCTTTGGAGTCTCTGATTGGCCAACTATGCTCTATTTGCCATATGGGATCCATCCAAGAGTACTGATGGAGCTGGCAGAAGAACTTGCTGAGCCACTTAAGTCATTTACCAGCAGTCCTGACTAACCAGAGAATCCCAGCTGACTGGAAGTTGGTGACTATGATGCCCATCTGCAAAACAAGTCGGAAGGAGGATCCAGATAACTATGGGCTTATCAGCCTGACCTCAGTGCCAGGGAAGGCAGCGGAGCAGATCATCTTGGGTGTCATCATGTGGCACATGCAGGACAACCAGGCAATCAGACCCAGCCAGAACATGAAGGTGGGTCCTGCTTGACCAACTTGGTCTTCTATGACAATGTTGCAGGCTTCGTGGTTGAAGGAAAGGCTGTTGTCTACCTAGACTTTAGTAAAGCTTTTGACACTGTCTTCCTCAGCATTCTCCTGGAGAAACTCGCTTCTCATGGCCTGGATGGATGCACTGCTCCTGGCGTGAGAGGTTGGCTGGATGGCTGGGCTCAGAGAGTGGTGGTGAATGGAGTTACATCCAGCTGTAGGCCAGTCACAAGATGGGTTCCCCAGGGCTCAGTATTTTGGACAACCCTATCTAATATCTTTATCTATGATCTGGATGAGGGGATTGAGTGCCTGCTTAGTCAGTTTACAGATGATATCAAGAAGGGTGAGAGTGTTGAACCACTGGAGGGCAGGAAGGCTCTGCAGAGGGATCTGGACAGCCTGGATTTGTCGTCTTAGACCAACAGTATGAGTTTAACGAGGCCAAGTGTCAGGTCCTGCACTTGGGTTACAACCACCCCATGCAGTGCTACAGGCTAGGGAAAGAGCAGCTGGAAAGCTATTTATTCGGCTGGAACTGACAATAAAGAATAGATCAAGCTCACACATGAATTCCTGCATCCCTGATGTCAGCTTAAACAGAAATCCCAAACCCTTGTAGTCTGGCTGTGGAATATACATCCAGCTTTCTCTATGACCATTAGCTTCATCCCATTTGCTGCTCTGCAACATGCAGGCTTCTCCTGAGATCTCTTGTGATGACTGTCTGAAGGGGAACATATTTACAAGAAACTGAATCATGTCCTCTGCATCACCTTGATATTTTGAGACAAGAGAAAATGGCCTCAAGCTGCACCAAGGAAGGTTCAGGTTGGACATCAGGAAGAATTCTGAAAGGGTGGTCAGATGTTGAAATGAGCTACCCAGCAAAGTGGTGGAGTCACCACCCTGGAAGTGTTCAAGAAATGGCTGGACATAGCACTTACTGCCATGGTGGTGTTGACGTAGTGGTGTCCAGTCAAAGGCTGAGCTTGATGATATTGGAGATCTTTTCCAATCTTAATGATTCTATGATTCTACGATTAAAAATATAAGATACTAAAGGACTCAGTGAACTGATCATGTAGTTATCCGAATAAATAAAAATATTTAAATTAAAAATAAAGTGCAACCAAAACTAAGTAGGTGTATATCTAAATTCTAAGTATGAAGTAGAAGGTCTTGAACTCGGTGGAAGCAGTTGGTCTGCCTTATAAAGACCATGAAATGCCTGTTTTCAAGAACAATGATGGAAATAGTGTGCTCAGGTTATGGATACATGATCCTCTTCTGATTTTCTAAAAGCACAACCCCTATAACCAAAGGGTTATTATTCTTCTCTTTCTCCCTGATAAACGAAATAGGATTAAAAAGATTGAAAAAGCATAAAAGAATACAAATTCCTTTCCCCTGTATCCTAATATTCTTTCTAATAGTCTTTGAAATTCTAATCTGCTTCATGCCTCTAAGACAGAGTTAGGTAGAAGAAATCACATAAAAGAAATTATAAGTCACATGAGACAGTGTCAAACCTCCTCAGTATGCATTCCTGGACTAAGACAACCCTTCAGGCATCTGGTAAAGAAAGTATGCTTTCCATCACACTTTGTAAAACTCATCAAGTAATTAGGAATACTCCAAATTTACAATAATTGCAATTGAAAGAAAACATAGAAGCAAAATCTTCAGAACCCAAAATTTTGAGGTAATGGATGGAAGGTGAAAAGACATCCTGGATGTTCTCAGTTTAGTTAGATGGGAAAAACTATTTCTGATAATAAAATAGGCAGCAATATGAACTGAAATATCATATTGAAAAGATTCATAATTGGAGTAAAGAGGAGGCTGGATTAGGAAACACAAGTTCCTGTATCAACTTAGCTGTGTTTCGATGTGGTGAAGGCAAATTACACTCTGTGCCATATTAATTAGCAAAAGTGTACCTGGAATATTGAAGGTAGTGATTATTCAGCATTGGTGAGGACACCTATAAGATACTGTTTTGTTCTCCCAATACAGGAGAGGTGATGACAAACTGGAATAAATCCAATGTGGGCCACCAAGATGCTTAGAGGGATGAAGTTCTTGTAGTATATGATGAAAGACAGAGACAAAGAACAGGTCCTGCTCTACTTTGAGAAGGAAAGATTAAAGGGAGATTGCTTTCTACAACAATTTAACAAAGGACTGCAAATAAAACAGATTCAGATGCTGATTGTATGATTCTAATTGGAAAGGGCTTAAACTGAGCTGTGAGTGTTTTTTTATTTTTATTTTGATTTTCAGAAGAAAAACAGTGAATACCTCAAAAAATTAAAATGTTTGTAATCAGTAAATTTTAGATAAAAATGTGGTTCCTTGCTGTTAGATGGACCACATATCTAGTAGCTTTCCTAAGATTGGAGAGAACACGTCATAGTTTTCCAGACTCTGTTGTGGTGCAAATGATTTCACTATAGCTAACACTGATTTGTACTTAGGCTAGAAAAACCCACGTATTTTCATAAACATATATGATATTGATTTATGGAAATAGGAAAGTGCAGTGGCTGATCAGGCTGAGGTCTCAGGCTCACTTATTAATCATGGGAAGGAAGGGACTCTGCCATGGAAAGTGAACAGAGCTGGTGAATACAAACCAACTGTAGCTTTACTTTCAATATTAATGTAAAGGCTCTTCATCAGGTCTGTTATTCATGGGCGAGTTTCATCAGCAGAACTTCTCTAAGGAAAATTGGGTACAGGGCAGAATGACTCACAGTTTGGAAGATATGAAACCAGGACACAATACATGGATTTAATATCAAAGAATGAGACTGCACATTGGTTGCTTTCTGTTGCCTTTAAAATAAGTGTGCCTCTGTGTGTCAGTATATAAAGCTACATAGTTTTGTTTTGGACCTTTTTTGGGTTTTTGGGGGGAGTTTATTGTTGTTTTGGTGGGAGTTTATTGTTGTTTGCAGGAGGGGGTTTGCTTTGTTTTGGGTTTTTGTTTGGTCGCTTTTTGTTGGTTGGTTGGTTTTTAGTTTTTGGGGTGATTTTTGAAGACTGACTGCTCTTTTCAGAAATTTGCTATGATTTTGGAACTGTCCACAACTAAAGCATGTTGTGGGAAACATTTGTGTTGCAAGCAATTTTTCTCAGTGCAATTTACAAAAATAGTGTAATTTAGTGAGATTTCCTTAAACATTTCAATTGTGCAGCACAGACACAGTCCTCATTCTCCTCTGTAGCTTTTCCTTTCAAATACTCTGAAAAGCAAGACACTGTTGCTTGTGGGAAACCAGGAGATATTTTTCATTTTATTGGAGAATTGGCTTGTGAGCTTGTCCTTAGGTGGAATAGTTTCAACTATTTATCCTTAGAGGTGCAAATATCAATGAACATTCTGTATTAGAAAGGAGCAACAAACACCAACACAAATAGTGGTATATGGCACTGTGCCATACAGCGGGATTTTATTTTCCCTTTCACTCTCCTGAACTGCCCTCCTTGCTCTTCCCTTTGACTTATTCCATCATTAATGAAAGAGATACTTTATTCCAAAATATTTTTAATATTAATTATCTTTCTTGACTTCTAATACATGCAATGAAAGTCACAGCTCTATAAACTTAAAAATAATTCATGTTAAATTCAGGTAAGCTACTCTGAAATATTCAATTTAGATTTTGGTTGATATTCAATAAATCTTGATTCAGAATCAAGGATTCTATTACACTCATCCTTTTTTTCTTCCCACACCTTAAGTGGACTCTATAGTATTTTCTTGTTTATTTTAATTTTTTCTATATATACAAGAGTTTTGACTTATTACTTTTTTATATATAGTTCAAAGATAAAATGTCTATATACTGATGAACTAAATTTTGTTAACATCATGCTTGATTTTTTTCCATTAAAAGTTATTTTTAAATCCAGAAAATATTCAATTTCAGTCATTCAGGACCATTTTTAAATGATCTCAACAAAAACCCTAGAAATCTATTTACGACAATGAAATCTAAAACCCTCTAAAATTTTGTTCCATAAGCAATCAGTAAAATCTTTACAGTTGTCAAAGATGTCTTAATTCTTTGAAGCAAGTTAGGAAAATAAATGGGAAAATATGCAGTTCTCAATGACAGCGGAAAACTGAAGGCTTGGGTTTGTTGCAGATTTGTATAAATATTTTGACTTAATGTTTTAATTTTTTGAATGTACATCTTGTTCACTCTGGCACTTAGTACATAGGTAAATACAGTTGCATGCATATACCATAATCAGTGGATATTTTCTTACATTATTTCCCGGACTACTTTCCTGTCAGAATTTCCTAACATTTCATTCTTTGGTGTAAATCTAGGAACAGCATTTTTTTGTGCTTCAAAAAAATTCTGTCCAGGCTCATTTAGCTCAGATTCTGCCTTGAGTACATCATAAACAACTTAGACCATTAAGGCAATTTTAATCCTCAAGGGAAGAAGTGAAGCATAATTTCCTTGTTCTTTAGTAAGTTCTACCTAGTGAGATACAACATAAATTTCTTTTAATTGCCTCTTTATATGTAGCATGAATATCACAGCTGAAAACAGTTCTTAAAAATAAATTGAGATCATATATCAGCTAGACAACTTGTTTCAGAAAAATCTCATTGTAGAGTTCTCATTTTTTTCTAAATCTTCAAAGCTAAAAAAAAAAGAAAAAAAAAAATTGTCTTGGTTTGAGACAAAGTAGGAGAAACATCCTGAGATGAACATGTCCTCTAATGGAAGGCAGGTTTCAGCAGCCCCTCCCCCACAGGTTCAAAAGGAATTTCTTGGAGGAAAGTGAAAAAAAACCTGTTTATTTGACAAGCAGGGTGCACGCAGGCTCAAGGGGGAAAAAAATGAATAATGTTAGATAATGAACTTTCTCGTTGTGGAGAAAGATGGTGGATTTTTTAGAGTCCTGCTCAGCTTCTCCCGAGGTCCTCTGGAGCTGGGGTGCAGCGTCCCAGGGCCTCCCCTCCGGGCCATGGCGGGGGGCTCCTGGAGATGTTCTGGTGTTTCGGACCACAGCAAAACTGAACAGTTCCAGGAGAAGAAGAAGAAGCCAAAGTCCCGGGAAAAACTTCTTGCGTCAGCTAACGAACAAGAAGCTAGCCAAAAAGGAAAGGAATGCAACTCTCTTCCCTGCTTCAGAGCCGATAGCTGGGGAGAGAGCGAGTGAGTTATCTGTGTTTATTGAACACAGCCGCCGAAGGAATTCCACTGCCTTCCCCCCCTCTCTCGGATCTAGCTTAAAAGTACAGGATTCATGTCTGGGCAATAAGCAGACGATAGGGAATGCAGTATCATACAGTCACCCCAGGACAAATGGCAAATTAGGTTTCAGTAGATAAAAAAGTGAATTAACCTGAGGATCCTCAGGGGTTCTTTGACATACTGTTTGACCTCTAAGAAACTCATTTGTTTGGGGTTTTTTAACTGTCAGATTTTTGAGGAATAACTGTCTTAAGAAGTTAGTTCCGGGTGCTATGCTGCAGGACATGTGTTACACACCCTTTGAGCTGTAAGAGATAAACTGGCTGATAGTCATGTGGAAGTGCACCAGCTTTCCTCTTGATCCTTCTTTCCACATTACACATTTGTAGAAAGGATGGGTGACTGATATCTGTGGTTTTGAAAGAATACAGCACATATAAAAAATGCAGAAGTGAAAGCATTAGTTCTTTTACATGCTTAGACTTTAATACAACAATCACTAAGAGATGTTAGCATCATGTACTTGATCAAAGTAGTTACAGTATTTTCGCCTGAAGAAATTTTAGTGTATTTCATTTAAACGAATGACTTTATAAGATAAAAAAATCAGAAAAATATTGTATGGATTTGTTGAAGTTTCTTCAGCTAATTCTTTCTTCTACAAAAAAAAAAAAAAAATAGAAAATATTTTCAAAGGGAGATGTTAGTAATTTGTCCTATAGTTAATCCTGTATAGTGTAGACTGAGTTGATGAATGATATGAGTATGTAGGAATATTTCAATTTAGCAAATACAAGTCGCTAAACAATTCTAAGTTCCAGGGTATGGCACTCAAATAGAAAATTCTACAAAACAGCTCTTCCAGATGTTTCCTTTGGTTCTAATTGAAGTAAAGAAAGCAAGTTTCATCATTCTGCTTATGAAAATAGGAATACAGAAACAACATTTACTTTATCAAGTCAGAATGACCTAAATAAACCGTGCCAGAAAATATTCCAGATGCTACAGCAGTAGTTACTCATCTGAGTCACAACAAAAATCCTTGCCCTCTGTGTACAAATATATTCAGAATGTATATGTCTGAAAGAGTCTAATTTAATGAATTTTAAAATTCATGTTGTTTTGAATGATTTGTCCCTAACTGTTCGTGATAGATTCCTTTTATCCTCACCGCTCCCCCCATCACCACTTCAAACGGTGATGTACCAAGAATATTTAAGCTGGATATTAAATTAAGTTACCAAATAAGAATTTAATTTATAATTAATAGGAAAGTTGTTCTGTGCTAATTTAGTTACAGTATATTTTTAGATAAATATTGGGAGGTTATTTTGCTAAGTAGGCTCTTTCTTGCTAATTTTCTAGCTTGAACACATTTTTTCACATCAGCAACTTCACAAATACCCTTGAGGGACCTTAATTTCCTTTATCTTTTTTGACAAATAGCAGTTCTTTTTTCCTCCCATATCCCCGTGATTATTTCAGACAAAAGCATGAAACTCTGAACAAGACAGTAACATGATGTTTAGGTTGTTGTCTAACCTCAGGTTTTTTTGAACATTCATAAGTTATTCTATGCTTTAACCTGTGTAAAGCCTAAGAATGGAGTTCTCTTTTGCATGAATCTAGGGTCAGGTTAGAATACGCACTGTAAGAACCCGTTGATGCTGTAGTTCAACCCTCATAATTAGAAAAGGATATGATGAGTAACAATAAACAGAGTATGTGTGGCAACAGAAACTGGAAACTCAAATTACCTTACTTATGCATAATTCATTTCATGTTTCCGTGTCATTTTTTGCATATTCACAGCTGGCTTAACTCAGATGTTACCAGTCTAAATACTTCCTGTAAGTAACTTTGGTAAGAAAATAAGTCTTCATTAAGAACAGAATTAACAAAGTCGGGGAGGGAGGGAGGGGGGGGGGGAAGAAGAGAAAGA
>VWZT01013318.1:60619-91234 GCA_013397055.1 Pachycephala philippinensis
GAAAGAAAGAAAGAAAGAAAGAAAGAAAGAAAGAAAGAAAGAAAGAAAGAAAGAAAGAAAGAGAATGAAAGGAACTTATTCATAGAAACACAAAGATTTCTCTCAAGTCCGTGAATTAAATGACAATTAGAATATTTTTCATATTTTTTCCCCTTTTACAGACTCCAGTGAAGTGAGTAGAGGTTGCACACCAGAATGAAGTGAGTGACTGGCTTCCTACTATTTTGATGTTCTCTACTGGAGAACCTTGAACAACTTCTTTTAGTAGTCCGTAGTAAGATGGTTGTAACAGTCGTTAATGCTTGTGTAGAAGTAAATATAAGATCCTGATTGTATAAGAGGTACTTTAACAGAGAAAATGCGGAAGAAAAGCATGGTCCAAAGACTGAATTGTTTCCAGGGAGAAGGTACATGAGTGTTTGGTGGAGCTCTGTTGCCACTAATATTTTTGGTAGCTTTGCAGCATGTGAGAGCAGACAGTCTGAGCTTGAACCCTGGCATTCTGAATACACAAGTGAAAATGCAAAATTATAAAGTCTCAAACTACTTTTATACTCACTAAATTCAAAATGGCTCATTTTTAATAATGAGATTGTGCAGCTATTTAGTCACTGATCATTTTGCCGGTTTTAACTAATTCCAATTTCAAAGACAAAGTTCTGAACATGCATGGAAGAATTGGAAATTAGGCTTGCCTTTGCTGGTTTACAGCAGTAGTTTATATGTCAATGGTTATAGAGAATTAGTCCTCCCTCAGAAAGTTTAGAGTACTGTAGGATGAAGCCATGATCCAGGGTAAGTCTCTGTGTTTCCTCTAGAGATGATTGATACTTTCATTTTATTTTGTGGATGCTCTCAGCCTTCCAGGATTAGCCCTTTACTTTGACCTTCTTCCTGTGTATTGCTAATACTCTGTTGAGCAACAGAGATGGAACACCATACATGATGTTATGTCACTTATATCTCATTTTACAAGAGTTTCCACCTTGCCCATGATGGCTGTAATCTATTACTATTTTCAATATTCTCTACAGCCCAGTCTGCCAAATAAATTACTTAAATATTAGCCCAAGAGTCTACAGTTACTCAGTGAACAAATGAAATTTTGTTTCAACCAACCAGCTTGGCAATCAAAGAAAGAACACTCTGCCTTTACAGGGTAATTTCTACAGCTAGCAGATACACACTTCTCTTCCAGAAAAAGAAAAAAAAAAGGGCATTTACCCATGTGAAGTAAAAAGTCCTCTTTTTTAACTAGGGCAATGACAGTGATCCTCTGTGTTCCAGGAAAGAAAAGATTAGGATATTGATAGAAATTTCTCTGTCTCTGACTTCCTTTAAAAGTTTCTATCCCTTCAGGCTGCCAAGATAGCTTTGATAAACACATTCTGAACTTTCTGAATACGTGAATTCAGAGGCATCACCCAACATGTTCATCTCTTGCCAGAATACACTTTTGAATTTCAACCATAATGCTAAGTTGCATTCGCATGTCTGGAAACACAAAAAATATTGCATACGCCATGAACAGAATTAAAATAAATGGATGAAAGGATAGAAATCCCACTTGGTGCCTGGAGAAATAAAATCTCATCTTGAATGTGTTTTGTTTACTATTGCTGTCCTTACATACATAGTTTTTGTAGTATTTATACTATCTCAGTAGACAAGATAATTCTTGCACATCAAGTGAGATATGGCTTTCCTCTAAGGAGCTCCAAAATCTAATTTGTATAGATTAAAAGTACTTAAAACTGTAAATACGATGATGTGACAAGGAAGAACTATGGCAATTTCATTCAGAGAAGTGGATTTTTAAAAGAATTTTAAATACAGATTTTTTTTTTTGTACTCTATTGTTGTCTTCCAGAACCATGCCCTACCCTGAAAAATCAGATATTTCCTTGCTTCCTTCAGGGGTTTTATTCCAGTACAGCACAACGTAGTCCAAGGAAAAAACTTACACAATATGAATCTTAAATGTGTTGAATTCTACTCTCAACATAGCTTCTATTGCTGAGCTTTGCTTCTGTTGAACAGAGAACAGCAGTGTCCCCATTTCTAATTCTTGGCTGTGCACAGTATGTCCTGAAGTTCTTTTTATAAGTGTGGGCAGGAAAAAAGAGACAACGTGTATCTTCCAAGGAATGTCACATATTCTTTCCTATGGACCAACTGTCCTCCCTTGATGGTATATAAAAAAAACCCTACTTACCTTTCTATTCTCTTTCTAATGTTTTGCTCCCAGAGAAATATTTCTCTTGTAAAAAGCATAAGCGTATCTTTTCAAACTACAGAGGCTAATAAAATTAGAAAAGCAATGAGATGCCATTGTCTTCTGAAACCATAAGAATATTGACAGAAGAAGAATCTTATTCAAAAATGTTGGGTGTTTTTAAGAACAGGAATAAAGGCCAGATAGGTTGAAGTAGGTATTAAAAAAATATTTTGTGTCTCCTTCTAAAAAATAAAAGATAATATTTTGCTGTTGGTCAGACTTAGGAGACTACACATTGCATCATTTTATTTCCTGTTTATAGAGTATTTAGAATGTCTGGCACATTTGGAAGGGTCATGGTATTTTCTTTCTCAAGAGGGCATGGCAATGTCATTTTTTGGGCCGGAGAAGCAGCATCGCTTTAATGCCTAATAGTATGAGAGAAAATTTATAGAAATGGTGGCTATGAAAATGCACTTTAAAACTGAAAATAATACCTTTAGTGCTTACTCATCTGAAAGACAGTTGTTACATAGTCTCACAAGGCATTTATGTTATTTTTGACAATCCCCTAATCCTGGCACGCATCTTTGCCTTCAGCCATACTGTAATATTCATTTGGCAAAATGTCAACAACCTAATTCCTACAACCATTCATAATATTGTTAACATGCATTGATTTTTAAAGTGCTTGTTACTCAGCCCTCACAAAAGTTATCACCTGAAAGAAAGAATTGTCCAGAGATCTCAAGTTAAGCCCAGAATTGTATTTGAATTCTCTGTTAAAGGTCTGTTCACATGATCTTCCTCAAATGGACTATATCACACAGAGTGGCATCTTGCCTTAACAAACGAGCCAAACCTCTTAACAGAATTTTTTATTTCAGACTCAGCCATAGAAGTGTAGAATTCTTAGGAAAGAGCTGGTACTTTGCTTTATGGTCCAGAAAACTGTTTAGTTGTGTCAGCTTGAATGACAGAATTGGAACTACTGTAAGCAGATTTACTTACATGATTTTTAAACCTGCAATAACTTTGGTCCTATCGCCCCAAACAGCTGAGGGAGATTAAAGTGTTAACGATAACAGATAATGAAAACAATTATATTTTACTGTCTCACATTATTATATTGGGGAAAGCTACTTAGACATCATAAATTTGAGTCTAGTCCGTATAATAGCAGTCTTTTCATTCAGTATTAATATAAACCCAGCCAAACTCTATTAGGAAATAACTAACTGAAACAACAGGTCATATGCTGGTGTGATGGAAGAGTAGATTTAATTCTAAGATTTAAAACAGCTGACGTGAACATGAGGCGCTGATTATACGTGTTTTTGTGTAAAAGACAATGGTGATAAAGAGGTTAGGAAGAGCATAGTTTAGGAGGAAGACCTAGAGGATATGTAACTGACTGGGAAAAACAATAAGAGATTTTTGGATAAGGTGGATAAAATTATACTTAGAAAAACAAATTCTACTGTTTTCAGTTTTCACTTTTTTTTTTTTTTTAAGGAGTTAATTTACATACACTTCACAACTTTTAAACTTTGTTAGTTTTGTCTTTCTTCTTTTTTATTTCTTTGCTTTTTCTTATATAGTGCAATCCTGAAGCCAGAGATTCTGTACAGTTGTACCAATAAAACTGTAATAGCATTGATTCTACATGTATTGAAAATAGATGTGGAATAAAAATGGTAATTAATTATCATATTACGACTACATTAAAAATCATAATATGGGTAAAAGTATAATTAAAAGTTGAGAACTGGGAAAAGTTATCATATTTTTAAACCTTTTTTTTTTTTTAACTGAATGTTGGAAATTCCAGTTTTAAGTTTGTATAGATGTATATAGGAAGAATTCAATGTGGAATATTCAGTCCAAATTCTGGTTCTGCAGGCTTATCTGTCAAAAGATCATCGTATTTCCTCCTTAGAAATCTGCAAAAGGCTTGTACTTCCCCAGATGCAAACATACACATGCATACATGCATGCATACACACACATCTTATTGCTGTTTTCTTAGGATATTTGCTTTGTATACTAGAGAATATGAAAACTTTTTAATGATAACCTTTCTGTAATTCTTCAGCTAGTATTACAAGAGACTTCTGCTGCTCAATGAAAAGTGATGCAACAACGAAATACAGATGTCCTCTTAATATTTGTTCATCATATGTGAGGGGCATTTACTAGAACTTCATTTAGTCTACTAGTTTCTGAAATACTTAGTCTGTTTGTAATTATTATACATCTTTCTCTGTTCATTGATGGCATGCAAACAAAGCCTCAACTGGTCATTTGTTTTCTATTTTTTAAAACCCCTAGAAATATCCCAAAAGAAAGAGTGTTGTGTGAACCTGGTTGCTTTGAATGGTAATGTGGCAGCTGCCTTGGGTAACATTCCTCTGGAGATGCTGTCTGCAGAGTCTCCCCTGGAAAGATGACATAGTTTATTCTGGGTTGATTAACAGCTAGAATCCATCAGGCTTTCAGGGCTAATGGCTTTAGAAGAAGGATATAAATTCCTGGCTTTGTGCTATTAGGAAATGTCATTCAAATTTCTAATATTAACTGCACACACCCTTGTGGCTGCAGCGTAAACAGCTATCCAGGTTCCTTTAGGCACTGTGTCCTTCAGGCTAGTTACCTGAGCTGCCATGCAGACAGGACATAGGTCCCACAGAAAAACATTTTAGTTCACTAAAAAGGTTTGAGTACAGCTGGTGGGTAGCAAATCAACTACCAAAAAGGTAGTGCCATTTTAACTGAAATTTTAATAGAGCAAATTAGTTTTCAGCATGTTACAAAGTACCTTTAAATAAAACATTATTCTTGAAATGCATATAAGAATCATTAGAGGAAATACTTTCTTTTTTTATTATTAACAACAGCTATTATTAATTAATAACAATGTTAATGAGCATCTTAAAATTTGTAAGGAGATTACTGTATTTCAAATGCAGTGAAACTTGAGATATGTTGTGCCAGATCATTGTCAGCATCATTGATTTCTCCAAAACACAAGTGGGATACAGCTTTCTGGGAAATAACAACAGTAGTAATATTTTTCCTTTTTTCTTTTTTTTCCTTCTTCACTGTAATTACTGAGGTAATCAAATTTCTGTTTGAAGCACACTACAGCAAGATATATGCTACATTCTTAGAAATTCAAATGTGGTTTGTTATTAGTGGAATGTAGTTCTCACTAGAGAAACCAATTTGTTCATAAAGATTACCTCTGTAAAAAGTCAACTCTTCCCACAATATTGTTTATGCTCAAACAGAAAACACATTTAAGGTATAAAGCTAAGAATCTGTTATTATTTAAATTTTAAAAATCTAATTGAAAAATCATTTTTAGTCTAGATCTAAATATTACAGAAAAAAGGCAAATAGTAATACTTACAATATTTCCCTACAGAGATCTAAATAGTAATAATCATACCATTAAAATTGTAACTTTCATATTTATAGTTACCATTCCTTTTTCTTGAGGTTATGCTCACCTTTCGATTGCTCTTTTTCTTTCTTTTGCTCTTTTCTTCATTACCTTTTCATTTCATATTTTAGATACTATTTCTTCTTTCTCTTTGTTACCATTAAACCAACTTTTTCCACCTTCGTTTACATTTCTTTAACCGACATCTTATGAATTATTTTACCTGTGAGCTTTCCAGTGCCAGACCTACACCCCGTGTTTTATCACTCTAAGTCTGTGCTCCTCTACCCTACACACTTCCCTCAGCTTGTCAGGGCCCTTTCTGTTGTACATATCAGGGCAGTATTTCTGTATACTACATCATTGTGTTAAAAGTTATAAATATCACTCATAGATTAATGCTTATTATGGCTGTAAAACTCTGTTATCTTTATAAAAATAAACAATAATAAAACAAATCAGCCATAGATACTTTTTCAAGTAGGGAAATTAGCATCACATCTACACCAAGAAAACAAAACTGCAGGCATATAAAGTTCAGACAGATCAAACCTTACAAGACTCAGTCCTGACGATTTGCTAAGGTAGTACAACACCTATGGCCTGTCAATTGCAGTGACAATATTACAGGGCTACACAATAAACAGATTACGTATCACTAAATTTCAATTTAACTCCTTATAGGAAAAAAATAGAACTTTTTCAGGGCTTCTTCTGTATGGTGAAATTTACACTACGAGAAACTATCCTGTTGTAAAATAACTTCTATGTCATGATTCTTATTAGGAATTCTTAAGCAAATAGGTACTCTTTTTTTACCAAAGGGAGGAAAAAAAAAAAAGAAATAAATAAATCGCCATTGGTGAAAACTAGAAAATAGCCAGGAATCCAGGAATAACTGCACAGCTTTTGATTATTCCAAAACAGAAAGCTGATAAAGTAAAGCAAAAGGACTTAGGTACCTTGACAGATGACATAGATATTATTTACTCCATTGCTGAAAAACTAATTTCAATGTCTGAGGTATCACTTCTGAGGTATGGTAACTTTATACATCTAAACTTCTGCAAGATTTAAAAAAATGCTAAGAGATTTCTGAATTTTATTTTTCATCATGGTTTTAAAAATTCCAAAGACTATTTGGCCAGGTATATACTGGGCAGAGTTTGCTAGCCTGTTAGATATGTTTAGTAAGAAGATGGTCATGCATTACTATTTTGTTTACCATTCACAGGGAAATGACAATGGGGCCTGAAAATAGCAAGGCTGTACATATAATTGACTTAGACATCAGTACCTCCCATGGCACACAGCAGTGCATAAAATATTTAGGAAAAAAAGATTAAGATATGAGATACTTTGGATTGGCTTCTTAACTGAGTAACTGAATTCATATCAGAGTGCAACAGAAATTGTATACAGATAGTTGCATGGATCTTATGTCTTTATCCCTGCTCTGTGATTGATGGAAGACTTCAGCCATGCTGCACAGTGCAGAGGATGAAGAACAAGATGGAGATAATTATCACACATACATTTAATAGGAAAGATGAAAGAAGATGGAAAACAAAGTGTCTGAGTAAAAATGGACACGGGTGAAAACCAGTAAATAAAGAGTGAGTTTTGACTGGCCAAAGTTGCACCCAGAAAATTTAAAAATGTGCACCATTTGGCCATATCCTGCTGATGGAATAGGGACTTTTTTCCACTGAATTTAGTGAGAGATTGCACTGAAGTGGAGGCAAAAATAAATGAGACAGTCCTTGGTATTTGCGTCTTTATTTTTTTTAATTTGTGTAAATTCTCTATTAGTGATACTAGTGATGAAGTAACTCTTCTAAAGGCAGCATCCCTAGCTAATTTAGCATATGGATTTTCTGAATACCACACAAATACTTATGACTTATTACTTATTAAAAAGTCAGCTGACCTCTTCCCCTTGTAGGAATAAGCTCAAAAATCATTCCATTATTAACACTATTTACATATATTTTAATTAATTCTGAGGTGTCTCGTGTAATTGAAGCATTAATACAGTACTTTTATGTCTTAGAATCAGGATAGCAAAAGTACCTCTTGTAATTTTGAAGTCTTGTGATGTTAAATCCTTTGAACATTACACCTCTTGGATCATCCAACACAGACCTTTAAAGTCCCAGACAAGCACAGTTTATCCATATATTTCTCAAGTATTTTAAGATTAGTAAGACTTCTTAATCCATCTGAACTGCTATAATATTCCTTTAATTTCTGTCCTCTGTATATATTCACAGACATAGTAGCTTTTTCCTATATCAACTTAGTTTGAGTGTAGCTCTTCACTCACACTTTTGTGAAATGGAATGTTAAAAATTACTGCTAAAATTAATTGAATGCTCAAATTATATAAATACTGAAACATAACTCAGCTCCATATTAATTATTTTTATTTTTCTCTCTCCATCTCTTTCTTTTTTAATCTCTGCTCCATTTAGGCAGACAATTTACTTTATTATTAATTAACACATACTGCTGGCAAAAATGTCAGTATATTTACCTATGAATGGTCTTAGACATGTGATTATAACCAGAAGTGAGTTTGGAATGGAATTTTACTTTAGAAAGGATGAACTACTGAACATTATCCCTAAAGTAGAATTTAAACCTTTTTGCTAGTAACAGATTTCTTTTTTTTTTTATTCTTTCACAAGAAAAAAAGGAAAATCTGTAGTGATTCAAATATTTTTCATAGAAGTGTGAACAACTGAGCCATGCCTCATCTGCAGTGGCTGCCTGATTAATGTAGAATGTGTTGTTTATAATTTTATTCTGGTGGATATGGCTTTTGGAAGGAAGGCTATTGTAATCTTTCTTGTCTGAGCAGAAATATACATTTATAAATTACAGTGTCTGGGTCAAAAATAGTTCAGCCTTAATGAACTAGGGATTTACAACAAAGGTCAGGTTATTTGTAAGCATTTCAGAGTTTTGGAAGAGTTAACTTCTGTTGTGTCTTTAATTTACCATTAATTTTCTTATATTTGTGCTGATATCTGATATTCAAGACATTATTCTTACACTTTCCATATGTAAAAGTCCAATTTCAAATTGTATTGAGTTTTTAAGTCTAGCAGGAAGGGAAAGAATATCTGAGGACCAAGTAGACCAACATCTTATGACTCAAATGATCACAATCATTTATGATTATCTCTCATTCATTGCTACCATATCGTATAGAAGACAGAAATTATGTCTATACTATGGAATGAAAATCAGCATTTTATTTGACAGAAGATATATACTGTTTCTTTTTTTTTTTTTGTTTGCTTTTTTTTGGGTTTTTTTGGTTTTGTTTTTTTGGTTTTTTGTGGGGTTTTTTTTTTTTGGTTTGTTTTTGTTTTGTTTTGTTTTGTTTTGTTTGGTTAGTTTTGGTTTTGTTTATAATTTCTGCTGCTGCAACAAGAAAAATGGAGAAAAGGGAACTGCACATGAATTTTGAAAGCAGTTAAAAACCTGTTCCAATCACCACTCTTATAGTCTGTCCATAGGCATTGAGAAAGTCTATACCTGCATGTCCATTGATCAGTATTGTAGTTTTCAAGTTTTTATGCTTTTCAGATTTTTCAGTACTTTTTTTTTCCAGCTCAATGGTGAGGTAAGAATGAAATAAAATCCAGGAAATAATAGCTGTAATAAACTGGGATTTTATGAAATATCTACTACTCTGTTGGGCTGTATATGAGACTATTTAATTTTAATAACTTCTTTTAGAAAAACAAAAATATCCCTTCACAGTTAAAGGTTTTTTGTTGAAGTAAGTTAGTGGACCATGCTTTTATTTTTCACCATTTAACTGGATTCTGTTAAATAAAATCTGGTAAGTAATTATTTGTTTTCTTTCTTTTTCAATTACTGTGAGAAACAAATAGGTTATTTGGAAGAAAGATGAGGCCAGTATTTGGTTAGCCCAAGGATAAATGCTTGCTCTTGCTTCAGTTGAAATAGATGAGGATATTCAATTACTGTTGTTATGTTGGTTCTTTTTTAAAGAGATGTAACAAATAAAAAATATTCTACTTTTACTTCCCCAGATACTAGACTGAGATTATTAGAAGTTCTTAAACTTCTTTTATAATGCTAATTCTCACCAAGGTTTGTAAAGCTTTTTTCTTGCATTGGTTTTGCTATAGATTTATACTAGTTTTTGAAAAACTCGCAAATACCACGAGTCATTATATCAGAATAGCATTTTAAATTCCAGATGTCTAATTTTTTGAAGGATAATTAAAATTGATGCTTTAAAAAAATAAAAAAAAGGGTAAAAAAAGAAAGATGGAAGGTATGAAAGAATAAAGAAGAAAATTTAAAAGAGAGAGACAAATATATGTTAATACACAGTTTATAATGTGTCATTACTGAAAGAGTATCCAGATAGAGAATATTCCCCTAGTTAAATTAGAATGGGAAGAAGTCAAGAGAAGGTTCAATATAAAGAAATATTCATATATCATGTAGAAAAATTATAGCAGAAACAAAATAAGCAAAAATCCCCCAACTATTTCAAAAATAAAGAAGGAAAATATACTCATTCCAATTTTCATACAATTATAAAATGGAACCATAATGTCTATGAAAGTTTTTCAGGATTAGTGAAAAGTTGTAAAAAAACCCCAATAACCTCACATTAAAAGGATAGTTATAGTTCTCAGAGAAAATGAAAAGAATACGGAGATTTTTTTTCTTGGGAAGAAGAATTTTCATTAATCCAGTTTTCATTTGATATTTTCATTAAAACCATAGATCATGGAAGATGCACTGTGCACATTAAATGCACAGATTAGAATCCTCCAGTGCCCTGAGTCTACATTCAATCAGAGTCCTGTATTCAGCATGGAGCATCATACTACCAGATTAGCTGTGGATCAAATTAAGGGTGCTCAGAAGAAACATGAACAGAACAAAAAATCAAAGACTTTGTCAGAAAGAATGTATAAACTGACACTTGTTATAAAAGATATTATATGATAAAGCACTGAAAACATACATGTGCTAAAACAAAAGGTGAAAAATTATGTGCAATTTTATGTTAAAGGTAAAATACGTAAATAATGTCTTGTAACAGTCAGCAATCATAGGAAGAATCAGGTAATTTATGTTAAAAAGTCATCCAGTTTTTCTAAAAAGGTGTTAAATATCAAAACAGCCCCCCCAAAAAACCACTGACGGTTGAAATACTTGTTACTTATTTGGCAATACGAGTACTTTTCAAATTAATTATGTGTAAGATAATAAGATTTTCTGCAGAATCATGCTTAAGTCAAAGTCAGGGAACGGAAAAATTTTCCACTGATTTCCACAAAGGAAAAACTCTTTTCCTCATTTGCCTGTTATTGGTGTCTTTTCTCAAGTAAGGAGAAGATAAAGGTTATAAAAGCTTGATAATTATCTTCCAAAAGCCATTTGATAACTCAAAAACCCTATAAAAGAACACTACACAGTTATTTGTGAGTGATATGAGAAAAGTCGTTATTCATAATTGCAAACTGCATGCAAATGAGGGAACCAAGTGCAGAAGTACTCTGGTTAAATCTGGATTGCTTTTTCAGAATCGGTTAATATGCAACTAAGGTAATGTATGCAACTGAAACCAAGCTATATCCCTAGGCATTTTCTTTCAAAGAATTATCAAAAGCATCATGACATGGGCTGTAATATTTATGACAATACAGATTATAGTATAAGGCAGGTTTTTTTTAAAATAGAACATTTCATATCCCAACTAGAAAGAAAGGAATATGCATCTTTTTAAAGATACTTTAGGCCCTGAAAATGATTCTGTTATTTTGCAAGCTGGTATTTTTCAGCTGTGCTTTAAAATATGGAGTAAATATAATTAGCAATATAAATGAAAATTTTCCTTTGTTAAGAACATTGCTACAGTATTTAAGTGCATTACAGCTTACAAAATCCTGTTTAGAGCATCCAAGCTTTCCCTTTCTAAACTTCTCCCAAAGCACTGATCTCAGTAGAGTTCTACTCAGCTTTATTTTCAACCTGTCATAATTTTAGATTTCTCTAGTTTTCATGCAGGAGTTAAGTTTGCCCTAACAACCTTCTTTTAATTGTCTTAATATATGATGGAGTATTATAAATCCCTATGAAATCAGTATCTTGAAAACAATGTAAGTTTTTAGTATAGTTGCCCCCATTTGAAGCAATACATGATCTCTATGTAGTATGCTGCACATCCAATATACTGGGGTTTTTAAAAAAATTTTATGGATCTACAGTATGGCACAAATTACATTGAAATTCTGTGCAATAACTTTCTGCTTATATATAAATATGTTTATATGTACATAAAGCTCGCCAGGAAAGAGCTCTAAGGTAAATTTATACTTCTGCTACCATTAATCAGACCCTTCAGAAGGAAACATCCAATTACTGTTCAGCCAGTTCTCTTTGGGACCTATTTCTTTTGATCTTTTATAGCAGCCTCTTTCCTTTCCAGTGCCCATTTCCACATCCTCCCTGGATTATTTTCCACATCAAAGGATGTCTTTCTTGCCTCTGTAGATTTCTCAATTTTGATCTCTCCACAGTCATCACGAGAAAGAGAAAGAAGAAAAACTAATACTAATTATAAACTATGGCAACCGCTATTGTATGCAGTATGCTGAAAGCTGTATCAGCTAAAATCCTAAAATTTTGGTTTACCAAAATTTTTGATGCCAAGAGAATTGCTCTGAGAAGAAATAAGATCACTTTTTACGAATCTGTCATTTTCCCTCCATATTTAACCAAACAGCGGTAATTGTTGTTCAATTGAGAAGTCACTGTCATGAGGAAAACTAATAGACATTTTCACCTCTAATGCTTTATTAAATAAAACCTGTTCCTGCTTATTAGCTGACAAGTATGGAGTTGCTGTATTTTGTTCAGCTGATTTATTTTGATAGACTGTAATTTAGGGAATTGGAAAAATATAAAATATCCTAAAATTTTAGGGAGAGATGTGAAAAGGAACAAAAATAGCTATTATACTCTCATTGCATTATGTTGTGGTTTCACCCCAGCCAGCAGCCAAGCCACATGGAGCTGCTTGCTCACTCCCCCACCACCAGGGTCAGGGGGAGAATTCAAAGAGTGAAAGCTAGAAAACCTGTGGGTTGAATTCGCTTGGGAGACTCCTAGAATGCATGGAGGATAACTTCTTCAGCCAGGTAAGAGCCCTACTAGAAGGAACAGGATGCTGACCCTGAGGGTCACCAATGTAAGTGACCTACCTGTGGGCTCAAGACTGAAAGCAGCCTGGACTGCAGTGATCACACACTGGTGGAGTTCACAGTTCTGAGGGGCATGGGTCAGGCAAAGAGTAAAGTCAGGACCTCTTCCAGCTCTTCAAGGATATACTCAACAGGACGGTCTGGGAAAGTGCCCTGAGGAACAAGCAGGCAGAACAGAGAAGGCAGATTTTTAAGGACTCCTTCCATAGAGCAAAAGAGGTAGTGATCCCCAGGTGCAAGGTATTGGGCAAGGAAGACAAAAGACCAGCATAGCTGAGTTGACCTCATGGTCAAACTAAAGGGAAAAAAGAAAATGCACAGGCCATAGAAGCAGGGGCAGGTGTCCTGGGAAGATTGTAGAGATGCAGTCTGGTTGTGTAGGGATGGGACGAGGATAAGTGAGGTGCAGCTGGAAGTAAACTTGGCAAGAAATGCAAAGAAAAACAAGAAGGGCTTCTACAGGTAGGTCAGCTAGAACTGGAAGGCTGAAGAAAGCATAAACACACACCATACACACACATACTCCCATTAAGCAAGGCCAGCAAACTAAAATCAGCAGACAAGAAGGCTGAGGTAAATATTTTGCTACCTATTTCCTTAGTTCCAAGTAACTGAAAATAAGAAAAACAGACAAAGCATTTGGAAAATATGCTATCCAAAAATTATACAGTGCACGTGTTGAGAACATATTAACTGCAATAACAATAATTGGCATTAGTGTGCTGCTTTTTAGACATTGTCCTTTTAAGCTATAAATTATAATTCATTTACATAATATTTGCAAGAGACAAGTAAACACTGTGAAATCCTTCTTAATCAATCCAGTTTTCACTAAGACTAGAGTACTGGAAATGTCTTTGGGACATACCAGTTTATTATTCTAGATCATTCTTGATTTTACTCATGATTCACTTAGTCCTTAAATTCCCTGTTTTGATATTGGCCTATCAGACTGCAATTGTCATTCCGTCAGATTTGGAAGTAGTCTAGTGTATTAAGACTTCTTTTCATAAAAATTTGATAATTTTCTTTGCTAGAAAAAGCCAAATTTAGATAATATAGAGAGAGTCCTTACTGATGTTCTTGGGGTAGTGTGGACACTGATGAAAGCAATCATATTGTGACATGAGGCTATGTTCATTATGTTAGGAGTTTGAAATCTGGATTAAGATCCAATGTTTTATGTTCTACAAAGGACTTATGGACACGCATGAAAGTGATGATTGTAAATAATAATCTATTCCTCAATATTGGGGAAAATTTTAGTAGGTTTAGCAGTTCTTTAGTTATGACATTTTTTATATTTGATATTTGTGTTTTATATGTACGTGGAGGTACAAATGTTATCCCAAATACTCTTACTATAAAATTGAAAAAATTGATTGCAAAACACAGCTAAATTAAAACTAACAACAATCTTGTATGTTGGCAGGAGGAGACGCAGGATTTGCTATTATTTTAATTTTTTTTGGATTTAAGGTGTTAACCTAGTCTACTTTTATTAAAGATTTCTAGAGTTTTATTGATCATTTAATACATTCATGCTTTCTAAATGAGGAACTGAGACAAACATGGATTCTTCCCTCCGATTTCAGACATCTAAAGAGTAGACCTACATCAAAGATAGTGGCCTAGACTCCTGTGGGAAACTGGTTTGACCTAAATGGCTTAAATTTCAATTTCTTTAGCTCATAATGTTACAGTCTCTCAGTTCATAACCTTCCACCTACATGCTCCTACATACCACTATAACTACCTCTTACCCTCATATTCCGAAGTTTACTTAACTATCTTGTTTTGCAATTCCTACTAGTAGAAGGAAACTCTTGGTGACTGTTTAAATAGAAATATAGCTATAGTGTGAGTTTGAAGAAGTGGTTCCAAATAATGTTTGCATTGTTTTGTTTTTTCTCCCCCATTTTACAGACCTTTCTTAATTATTTTTATTTTGCAAACTTATACTATCGAACAAACAGAATTTAGTAGATTAGCATTAGCAAAGTATCCATAAGCATTTCACAATAATGGTCATAGCTTTAAAAGTCAATTACCTCTGCAAAATCTACAGCTGGTCAAAGCATGTTCCTCGTGAGCAATAATACTGTAAGAAATCAGAGCAACAAGGCTGTGATACTGTGGAAATTATGCTGTTAGTTTAGACTAGGTTTTTGGAGGGACTGGTTGTTGGACTAGGGAAGTTTTCCAAGAAGAGGGTATTCATCTAGAGAGGTACTCATTTTTTGTCTTTTTTTACTGGTCACAGGGAAGATATTTTCCTCTCCTTTTTTTTTCTTCTCCCTTTCTCCTCCTTCTTTTTTTAGTTTTGCTTATTTGTTTGTGGGTTTGGCTTTTTTCCAAAGATAATTTTTACTGCTACAGGTGGTGGGTGACATCAGCTACAGGACCTACAAACAAATTGTTGTACATGTTACCTGTCCCAAGATCTTCTGTGGAATCTTCCTTTTGCAGTTGAAGGAGAGACATAGGCACTTCCTAGGGCCTGATTTTTCTGATCTTAATGTAGAAACCTAAGACAGGTCAGATTAATTGTTCCAGAATTTATTTTTCTTCTTTGATTTCAAAGGAAATTCTTGATGACTGTTTAAAACATAAATAAATCCCCTACAGACACCTGAATTTACAAATAATGAATATAGAAATATTCTTTAACTTTATGTAGTCTTTCAATTGTAATGGACTGTTAGAACTTACATGTCCTGCTCAGGACAAGTAAATCACTTGCATGGTTTATCTCACAGTCTTTCTGATAGATATAGTACTACACATATGTAGTACTAGGACAGCTGTGAAGAAGAAATTGGTTAATTTAACGAGGGGTGCATGGCAGACATAACTTAAATGAGGTTTTTGATAATTTCAGAAACTGGGATAGATAAGCAGTCCTATGTAAATGGGACTAAAATTGACTGCACTATTCTACTCTGAGGGGGAATGTTAAATGGTTTGACTGATTGGCAGCCCTCAGTGAGCAGACATACACCAAGATGGAGCCCAAAAATGAACTGATGCTGAATAATAGGGAACAATTAAAATGCCAGTGTTAATCCAGAGAGACTCTGCCAGCAGAAACATATTGAACTTCAGTTCAACAAGAGTTCTTATAATTTCCCCCTTCATATCTCTGAGGAAGCCATACCTGGAATAAAATCTCTTCCTCCTGCCCAGGCTGGTATAAGAATGATGTTGAGTGTCCAGACTCAGTTACTGAGGTGGTTAAGAACCTGAGCATGTGATGTTAAAGAAGATGGTTACTTAGCTCAGTGAGCAGAGGCTAGGGGGCAATGCAAAACCTACACAAATCTTCTTGACAAAATGAAGACAATGAAGCCGAACTGTTCTTCTTATTGACAAGTGAAACAGAAATGGGCAATTTTTGTGGTTGCGTGGTTTACACTGGAAGTTAGGAAACAAAAAATTCTTCACTGGCAAGAGAGTGCAGAAGCGCTGAAAAGGCTAGCCAGGGAGATTGCGGAGATGCACATCATTCAAGGTTTTCAAGTCCTGGCTAGAAAGTCTTGACTATAAGTACTTATCTAAACAGTCTAGTAAAAATTGGAATCTTGGTTAGAATTTTGCCTGGGTGAACTGATCTTGAGTGGCAATCATTGGTGACAGTACTCTTTCAGGCAGAAAGTCGGACTCAGAGATATCCTGAAGCTCCTTTCAGTGAGCATTTATATGCTTCTACTATTTTAGGATTCCTTTATTTATTGTTTCTTTTTGCAAAACTATTACTCATTTTAACCTTTCACCATAAATAGTTGCACCTTCACCTTCAAGTATGAAATATATGGTGTTCCTCATAAGGGGAGAAAGAGCACGAGAGAATTAAAGGTAGAATATACAAGTCCTTCACAGGTTGAAAAACTATTCTATGTATTATTGTTTGGAAGAAAAACAACAGAGCACAGGTGACAGAAAAATGTTGTCCAAAGGAATTTTAGTTTTATTCGCCTAATACTGGAGTAACTGATCAGTTATTTAGGAATTTTACTAAAAAATAATGAAAATTAAAAATTATTGTTAATGCTTTCAGAAATATCTAATTAAAATTAAGCCTCATCAAGTACCTTCTTTTTCCTATTTATTTGTTTCTGTACAGATTATAAAGGTTTATAATATAGTGTGATGACATAAAATGCATCTAATTAGAAATAAATTTTAATTTTATATATATATCTATTCAATTGAGTTAATCAGTACTTTTAGATTAAAAAATAGTCTTGCTCACAGATCTCCAAATGCAGTTGTTGATAATAACACTGCTCTTTTTCCCAATGTTTTCACTGCTACCCAATTTATAAAATGTCTCTGCAATAAAATTTTCATGTGACACACATTTATACGCTAGTAAATAAAAAAGTTATAAATTTTATGGAGTCATCCAAACTATTCCAATAAACGAGCACTGTTGAGACAAACATAATTTGATTATGTTTGACTCAATTTAGTAGAAGAATCTTAATATAATAACACTTTTGGTGGAAAGAACATAAACAATGTTTTTTAGGACAGGGAACTTCAGGCAAGGTTAACAACAACTCAGAGAAGAATTTGAGAGTGTTCGTAAGTGGCCATTTTGCCACAAATTCTATGTTCAGTGTTGTAGCTGGTTTAAAGGTTACTGTAGTCCTTCAGAGAATATTAAAAAAAAAAAATTGAGAGACAGAGAATTGGAAATCTTGTTTCTACAGTGTTATGTCTGATTCAGATGACAAAACTTGAAGAAGTATAGAAGACAGTCAACAGAAGAAACATAAGAAGTATTTAAATATAAGGAGAAGGCCTTAGCTGTGAGATTTGAAGGCTTTAGTCTGATCATTTTGTGAAAGAGAAGTATGGGAAACATAAGTTGGTCACTATGCACAATGTATAAGCAATCACAATTCTTTTTAAGTCTTGCAGATAAAAGGATGATATGATCCAATGCCTTGAATTTAAGGTTAGATAAAGTTAAGCTTTAAATAAGATATGATTTCCTAGCAGAGAAGATAATTAAACATTGAAACCCTCACCGCAGGTGGTGGTGGATAGGCCAAGAACTGGAATTTAAAATGAGGTCAGATAGCTTTCAAGAAACATAATTTTGACTTTTGGAATCATTCTGCAATATGCATACGCAGAAGGTAGTTTTTGATGATCATAGATTTACTTTTGACATTGATGTTTGAACATAGGTTTGCATATGAAGTGAATAGGATGTTATAATTAAATATACTGAAAAGACGTTAGGACACCAATATTGAACTGCAGGCAGTGTTCTTGTCTAATCTGATCCAAGAAGAGTGTCTGCTGCTGTTACGTCTAAAATCTATTTAGTTAGCTTAGTATCCTATCCTTAAGTGGACAAAACACGATTTTATTTTTTATGAGAGCCTGTTTATAAGCTGAGCAGGTTTATAAATTCCTCAAGGAATGGCAGTTCTATACAGCTAAAGGACACGGTATGCGTGTTCTCTTACAGCAAGAAAATATAGGTCAGTGACTAAATATGTCACTGCTGCAACTCTTCTGATTCATCCAATAACAATTATTATTTAATGAAGTTTAGCTCATTAGAGGAAGTATGCTTTCTTTGGCCTTCTTTTTCTGGCTTACATACCTGTAGAAATCCTACTTATTATTCTTTACATTCTTTGCCAAGTTCAGCTCCAAATACACCTTTGCCTTCAAGACCCAATCCTTCACAACCACCCAGCATCCCTATAGTCTTCCCAGGACACCTGCCCCTCTTCCACTGCCTGTGCAACTCCCTCTGCCCCTTAGCTTAGACAGCAGGTCTTGATTCAGCCATGCTGGTCTTTTGCCTTCCTTTCCTGATTTCTTACCCCTGGGGACCTAGAGCTCATATGCTCTATGGAAAGTTCAGCCAATATGAGAGATCTGCCTTCAGCAAATTAAGGTGTTCAATTCTTCTTTATTTATCTAGCAAATGGAATCTTTAATCCGCCATGGACTTTGATCTGAGGACTTGTTTGTATTGTGTATACTGTCCCATTTTTTATCTCCTACATTTTTTTTCTTAAACAATGAAACACAGAGCAAAGTTACCTCTGGATGCTATGACAAAATCTAGACAATCTTAAATACAAATTTTCTTGACGTTCAGTTTTGAATTTTTATGTATATATTTTTGGTCCTTATTTGTATTAGACTTTTTTCAGTGTAAATCTCAACTGATTTTGCTTTCACATTTGATAAGGTAGATAACCATCAAGAATATTCATTCTTCTCTATTTGTACTTTTGGCAAGCAGGATGAATTGTTTTTAATGACCCACAATAAATGTGGGTGCAATTTTACTCCCTTACAAATTTCTAAAATTTAAGATGTTCAGGGCGTGATAAAGATCTCAATTCCCTGTGAGTGGTGGAGAGACCCAGGTGATGTTGCGGTTCATTCAAATCAAGGTGATTGTTTTATTCTTTTAGTCATATTTTCAAACCTGAAATGTCCTGAAGATGGCTATACATTCTCGCAAGCTTAAAATACATCCACAAAGACACAGAGGTCACTGTCTTTTATGGAGATAAGATCTTCTGACAAACTCTAATATTTGCTGAATAGCACATTTTAAGTCACACATTGTTATTCTATAACTGAATTAAATCTTAAGTAATATATCTGGCAGGCTGCCCAGGGTTTCTGAATATTGATAAACATTAGACTTTAGCTAGATTGGTTTTCCTTCCCATAGGCTGATAGCTTTTTTACTGAAATCCTAATTCAGAGAAAAAGACAGCATACTAAAAATCATAGCAACTTGGCATTGACAGAGAGCAGTAGGACAAACAAAATGGGTACAAGGAAAAAAAGGAATTAAAAATAAGAATGATAGTAATTTTCAGAGTAATCAGAATTTTTCAATGTTTAGTGGTATTATAATACACATCTGAGAGTTTTTAGTTGGCTTTGGTTTTAAGAATTTTGAGGTCAGATCTGTGAAAGGAAGATGGACAACAGAATGTTATCTTAGGCAATAATTGGTAAAAAATTAGAAACTGTGGGAAGCTAAGAAAACTCACAACTATTATGTGCTAATATGACATCTTAGTTGCATAAGTAGCAAGTAAATATTTGATAAATGTAAATATTTTGGGAGAATAATCTTGCTGTTAATAAATGCCCAGTATTGTCTAACTAAAGTTGACTGTCTCATAGATTATGTACTTTTGTCTTAACTTTGGTCAAAGTTTCAGTGATCTGAAGATTTTAAAATTACTAACTGATAAGGTGACTATTTCTACTTTATATCTTATGCAATGTTTCCCACTAAATGGCTCAGACAATAATCCATTATTCTTACTATCAAAGATTAATAAATTAGCAAAAAATATCTTGACTCTGAATAATGGTATCAAAATTATTCAGTAAAGAGAAAATCATAGGAAGTGGTGATAATAGTGAATAAAGTTTTTCATGGCCATTAAAAGATAAAATAAACTAATTTTTATACCTATGAGCAGAAGATGTACTGAGATATAAACCTAATAACAAAAAAAAAAAAAAAAAGGTGAAAGTAATCTAGGTTATCCCAGATTTTAAAAAAAATGTTTCAGGGAGGAAAAAAAGGAAAAAAATCTATATGCTTCAGTGAAACTATTTGGTTGAATGTACAGACTAAACACAGATATGATGCAAATAAAGTGATTAGAATCAACTACCAGTATGCTCCGTTGTAGGTCAGATTCATCTTATCCTTTGCAACAAAATGTAATCACATGAAGATGACTTCCTGAGCTAATTGCTGCTCAGGGAAATTAATCATGTTTTTCTTTAAGGGTTCATAAAAAGCCATGAAGATAAAATGTGAGGCAATTTTTCAAAGAGTCAGTTTTTGCCCAGTCAAGATGAGAGTCAGTCTAGATGTTGAGCACTTCTGGAAACCATGTATAAGTCATAAGGTTTTGATCACCTTTATCCAAGTTTTGATGCATATTTGGCATCCTGAGATTTGAATGTATTTTGTAATGGTGGCATATACTGTGTGTACATCACATATAAACCAATATAATGGCTGGGTAAGGGGAACCTAGAAAGCGATTTACTATTTTTGTGATTAGAATTCTGTATACTTAAGTTGGACAAGCTACTGCATGAGACTATGGGACTGGCTTTAACATTAACGTATTTTTCTTAGCACAGTCAAGGTATAATTCTCAGTTTTGCCAGTTGAGGCTGTGCTTGCAATCTAAACTCCATGTTTTGTAGTTAGATTTCTAAAGGAATCCAAATCAAATTGGGTATCTCCTACATAGATGTTGGTATCTCATTTCCCTTTAATGAAACACTTTCTCTTGCTGTGTTAGGAAATCTCTTCTAAACATACATCAGCCTTCTAAAAGAATAAGAAACTTGCTTAAAAGAAAATATAAAGTAGAGTGTTTTTCCCAAAACATTTTTTTTTAAATATTGTATATACAGTCTGAAGCATTATGCCACCATGTGTAATCTTTACTTCTTCCATAACGATAAAGATGTATCTCAGAAACTATAGGACACAGAATTATTTTGATTTAGATTAAAAAAAAAGAAAATAATTTACAGATCTACATTTCAACTTCACAGTTGCTCACATTTTGTCAAGAAATTTTGATTAGCAAATTTATTGTTGTCATGGTCTTGTTGAAAGAAGAATGTGTTCAGTACCCAGTGAATGGAGTTTTTGTCTAGGTATTAGTGAAAGAGTATACACAGATGTCTGGGTCACAGAGAAGGGGGTGAGGTTTAGTGCTGTGTGGTTTTGTCCCTCCCTTACTGGAAGGTGAGAGGGAAGGGCAGTGGCTTATTTGGAGTTTAATTTCCTTCTGGTGTTAAAACCAGCATGTCTGATTGGAGCCCAATGTGGGTCTCAAGAGAGAGGTTAAGATAAAAATTTTAAACAAATCATTTGTGTATCAGGTACAGAACATTTGCTTCACATCATTGGACTGATCTAATTACCTTGTGGCAGAAGGAGGAGTTCTGAAAAGTCATAACCTACACAAATAAATTGAAGCCATCTCATGACTCAGTAAAGACTGTCACTGGTTTAAACAAAATGCCCTATGCATTCATGTGCTTTGTGCATTCTATGACTTGTATATTGTGATAAACTATGAAACTAACTCACTTCTAAAATGCCCAGTTACACGTATGTAATGCAAATGATACGAGTGCCACATAAAACAATATTGGCAAAGTTTAGTGAAAACAGGGTGATAAGCACTTGCAGCAATATGCATATAAAATGAGACAGAATGGGGCAGATCTAGAGGCATAGATAACAAGGGGTCCAGCTTTCGTTCTTGAAGGAAAGATTCATTCATTTAAACAATGTAAGATTTTAAAAGCAGCATTGTCTTGTGTGGTGGATTTGCAAACTCTCTGTCATTTAGGAGGGATGGAGAAAGGTTTTGCTGCCAGCGCATAATGCTTCACCACTGCCAGAACTACTTCCTCCCACGGATCTCTGCTCCACAGGACACAGTACTACATGAAGTTCTCCAATGTAGTTCCTTTCTATGGGATACAGTTCTGCAGGAATTTCTCCAGAAAGGGTCCTTTCCAAAAGGAACAGTCCTTCAGGAACAGATTTATCCAGAGTGGGTACCCCATGGGCCTCAGTTCCTGACAGAAAACTTGCTCCTGCATAGGCTTTCCATGAGCTGCCTTGTGGATGTCTGCTCTGGTATGATTATTCATAGGCTACAGGAAAAGAACCTGTTTCTCCATAGTCTTCTTCTTGGGCTTGAGGGGAATGTTTGATTTTATGCCTAGAGAACCTTTTCCCCTTCTTCACTGACCCAAGTTTCTGCTGGGCTGTTTCTCTCAGGTTTTTCATTTTCTTGCACAGCTACTGCACAGTGGTTTTTACCCTTTCTTAGATATGTTATCAGAAATTTGCCGTCAGCATTGCTGGTGGGATCAGCTTTGGCCAGTGGTGGCTCTGTTTTTGAGCCAGTTGGAGTGGTCTGTGCCCAACATGGGGGTATCTCATAGTCTCCTCTCACACCTGCAGCCTCTTGCTACCAAAACTTTGCCATATAAACCCAGTACAGGACAGAAATAAATGGTTTGTAATGGTGAATATCAGTAATCTATCCCGAATAAGATCAAGATGCGAAGAATAATAGAGTACTACGAAGCAAAAGTGTTTAGAAGTTCCTCTACCTCACTGCATTATTCACAGTCCGGTTCCTCATAAAAGATAAAGAAATCTGAAAAGATTTTCACAGTCTGGCTCAGTTCTGCTGTCACTAAGCTCATTTCTACAACTTGCTCAGGCTTGTGCATGTTGTGTTGAAGAAATCTGGGATCAGTGCGAAAGTTTTACTTTGCTTCCCTTGCATAAAGCTCCCAAGCTCCCAAGGTTCTGTCTTTGTTCAGATGAAACCTAAAGAGTGAAAAGCTTTTATAAATTTCCATGGGTCACATTTTGATATGAATTTACTAGAGAAATACTTGATATCAGAAATTATCTTCAGGGCAGAATTGTAGTTTCAAAAATATATATTAAACAAATGCTGTTAATAAATAGTAGAGCAAAGTTATTCCACAGTGTTGTGGCATATTCCTTTATCAAATAGTTACTAGAATAAAACATGATACATTTTTAGACATTGTGTGGGTAAATATCAAAACTGTAACAGAAAAGCTGGACAAAAAAGTAGTTTTGGAAAATGTGGTTAGACCTTGGTCAAGAAGAAGAGATACATTGCAAAAGATTTCAGATTAACTGGGTGAAAAGAAGGAGGAAAAAAATTAAAAAGAGAGAAATTAATGAAATAACTGGATAAGGGGTTGAAGGATATAGTTAATAGAAAATACGATTCAGTCAAAGATTCAGTGATGGCTTGCAGTTAACATTCCAAGAAAGGGAAAAGTTTGCAAGGTCACCTATATCCAGGGAGCTGCATTTTGACTGGAATCAATGCACAGAAGGCTTACAAAATGATAAGGATAATGGAGAGTTATCTTGATGGAAGAAATAAAAGCTTTGGCTCATTAAACCTGGAAAATTAAGGTCCAATTCTTACATGACTGTTCAATGTAATATATTGGGGGGGGGACGGGGTTGGTGTCTGAAAAAGCAGAAAAGATAAACACTAGGAAGAGATGTGAGCTATTTAAACTACAATTAATAAGAACAAATGGGTATCAGCTGGCCATGAATAAACTTAGAATAGAAATTAAATGCCTTATTTACTATCAGAGTAGTTATGGAAGCTTTCTAATGGATGGACATTTCTTCAACTATTGTTAAGAAGCTTGCTTAGTTTATAAATTGCATTGTATAATATGCTTACCCATGAAAAAAAGAGGACTGCAGCCAGCACGTCAGGAAGACCTTTTCACTTCAACATCCCAACCTGTTGACAGGAGAGCAGTTCACAGTACCAAAAGCTCACTCCCACCCCCAGCATATAGTATAAAGTAGGGACTTCACCCCCTTCCCCAAAGCATGTATACATCTCTCTGGAGCCAGTAAATAGTGTGCATCACAAGTGCTGTTAATACATTCATAATATTCCTGCCTGAATTAGTTGACTTAAATCTGACTGAGACTCATTTTTCTTTGCATATTTTATAGCTGAACTATCATGTTACAGGGTAGGTAAGCTGCCTTTGACTTGGTGTAGACTAAGTTTTTCTTCTGCAGCTCAGTGTAAAACCTAGCACATACTTGTTACAAATTCCAAAAATTCAATGAAGAATTAAATTCGCAGTCTGTATGTAAAATATGAAGTAAAATTAAAATCACATTAGTCCACCATAAGTGACTTGTAAGTCCATTGTGGAAAACCCATAAAACTACTGTCAGTACTGGAAAATACTTTGTGCTTTATTGGTACAAACTGAAAGAGGGGAAATTTAGGTAAGATATTAGGAAGAAATTCTTTGCTATGAGGGTGATGAGACACTGGAACTGGTTGCTCAGGGAGTTTGTGGGTTCCCCAACCCTGTCGGTGTTCAAGGCCAGGCTGGATAAAGCCTTGAGCAACCTGGTTTAGCAGGAGGTGTCCCTGCTCATGGCAGGGGAGTTGGGACTAGATGATCTTTAAGGTCCCTTCCAACCCCTTAATATTCTATGATTCATTCTATATATATTTGCAACTTTTTTTGAAAGTAAATATCAGCTTATGTTCCATGAGCTAATTTAGATCTATCAGGCAACTCTTCTAATGTTTTTTCCAATCTTCAAGGGATATTTTCTGCTAGTCTAGAAGCTGCAGAATTTCAGGAGGCTTTTCTTACGGAGTAAATACTAGTACAGAAAGAGAGAAAACAAGTACCAAAAATCCTTTTGCTTTTCAGTATAAAACCCCACAGTCTAGCTTTAGGGGAGAGTAGACTTGGCAAATAGTATTTCTTCTAGTTCTTGGCAGAAGCGATCATGACCTTGGGGCAGACATTTATTTTCCCTACCTGAGCATCCCTAGCCATTGAATAAGAGATTCTGTTTATCCCCTTTTCTGCAATCATGAAGACTAAATTCCAAATAAAGCACTGCATGAGGGTATACAGTATGACAAATCATGCATGACTTTTGTTGCTTGGGGACTTGATTATTTATATATTTGCACATTCTTTTTTTCCTTGCTCTTTGTTAAAGTAGTCTAAATGTTTACATTTTCTTTTTCATTTTAAGGAATTTGCAGCAGAACTGAAAAATGGCAGAAGAGCCATTATAGAAGGCAACAAAAGACATTTCACTGTAGGCAAATAGAAATGTTCTCACCACAGCAATGTAATAAAGAAAATAATCCTTTACTAGCCCTAACAAACAACTTTCAAATAACCAAACAGTTGATTATATATTCACTGAGATTCTCCTGTTTGTTCAACAACTAACTTGTAACGGCATGTGGATTATAATTAAAGCTGGCAAGCTGTCTGCTTTGCAAATAACAAATCTAGCTGCCACAGGAAGATTTGAAATTGTGGTGTGAAGAATATACCATAAAAAATAGGCATTATGATGATTATACTGTGCTGTCATGTTTTGAGCCATCAGTCTTTGATTTGGCCAATTTTCTTATGAAGGTAAATTTAAAAAACCTCAATAATCAAAAAATGAAGCAATTTTGTTCTTCTAGGGTTTTAAAGAGTAATTCAGTAAAACCATATTTTCTTTTTCTAAACTTTGATTATTTACTATTTCTTCAATTTTTATTACAGCTTAACTTTAATTGGTCTCACAAACATCTGAATGCTGCTGCATGTGGGGTTACAAGAGTAGGCTGTAGGCAGCCTTGGCCTCATGGCTTGCAGCTGTGTCCCTGGAAGGAGGGAAGGGCAGCACTGAATGCAGGTGTGGTGATTCCTACAACAAGAAGCACATGAGTAGCCCAAGGGATGCTGGGTATAAGGACTGTGCTGTAGGATCACAAGGGTAGCAGATACTGAGCTGAGCTGTAGCTGACTAGGTGGATGCTGAGCTGGTGCCTGTGGATGTCTGCCACTGCTTGCTGATGCCTGCCTCTGCCTGCCACCCTGCTCTGTGCTGGACTTTTTGGACTCTGACATCTGGTGCCCCATGTTTGCATGTATCGCGGTGATAACTGGCTGAGCCTTAGAAGCTCTTAAAAGCCTCTGGCAGTATAAGCCTCACAGACTGCAATCCACTTGGGGGAAGTGGAAAAGCCGGCTGGCGCGTAATCCCTGGGTGGGGGTGTGCCCAGGAGGGCCGTGAGTAGCCTACGCATGCAAGTCCAGGATTGGACTGCCTTGGGTGACCGTGCCTCTGGGAAGGACGGTGAGCTGTTGTAGCTCTTGCCCAAGCAAGTCTGGGATTGGACTGCTTTATGGGTGACGGTGCCTCTAAGAGGGATGGTGAGCCGCTGTAGCTCTTCCCATGCGTGATTACTGCAGATGGTGCCGCAATGTCATACTGCAAACTGTGTTGGCCTGGTGTAAGGCAATATCTGGAACTATGTTGCCCCAGTGTACGGTGACAGCTACAGACACTAAAAATTCAAATACAGCAAAAGTAATAAATTTCTCACATTACAAGAGGAACACTAAAGGTATTTTCATATATAGAGATAAGTTTTTTTTTTACTTTTTGGCATCAGAATTGTTCTTTCAAAGAAAATCCCTCAACTGCCTCCACTCATCATAGCTGAAATCAAATTAAAAGATTGATCAAAATTAAAAGATGCATCAAAAAGTGCTGTTTAATGCTCCAGTTGCTAAAGGACATTCAGTCCGTGGGTTCAGACCAGAACTACCACAAAATTACTGCTATGAAATGTCTGTCAGTCTGCAGCACCACCAAAATTGCCTCAAAACACAAGTTGTCTGCAGCCGGCAAGACTTTGTCACTGGTTAGCCATTCTCAGAATACCTCACTCTGAACAAGAGCGCAATGCTCTGATAGAACTTTTCCCTTTTCCTGATTGTGGAAGAGCAGAATAGCTATCTGTTTCTTTGTCAGGATTAATACAATAATTTCAAATTCTTGTGTGAAGTAATTTGAAGCAGTATAGGAAGTTACTTTTCTACTTTCTAACAAAAAAAAAAATTTGAATTATTTCAGAAATCTGAAAAATTGAATTTTTTCCAAAGAGTCAAGAACATTGCTAAAAATATAATGGTCTTGTTATATTTCAGTTACTGAGGTCTTAGCATACTGACCCATATATTAGGTTTTCAATTTATTTCTGTTCAGTTCCGGCATTTTGCTGGAATTTCTAAGACACAGTTAGAGTTAAGTGTAATCTCCCCTTCAAACCTGTGTTGGAGTGTTGGAGCCAGAACTTCCTTTACTCTGTAATACTACTCTTAGAGTTGCTGCATATGACTTGCCTTTGAGAAAAAGCAAAACTCTTTTTCTTTTGAAGTGCTGGTACTGCCAATTAGCAAATTTTAGCCTTGTTGACCAATAGGTAACTGATTGAAGTTCTTTCCAGTAACAGAAATCATCTTCTTCTCTCTAAGAGGACTCATATTCATATTCCCCACTTCCCAAAAACATATCCAAGTTATCCATACATTGTAGTCAGGAAGTAATTTATATGTGATACTGGAACACTTCTGTCTGTCAACCGTTTGTAAACAATGTTCTGGGGTTTGGGGTTTTTTTTAATGTTCTGATGCTATGAACGGGTTAGTTTCAGATACCAGTTTTCAAATTAGTTACTTAACATTGTTTTGGCCTGTTTGTGAAATATTCATGGTACCCTTAGTGATATTTAAGAAGCCAATGTTTGTTCTTGGCTGGGATAGAGGAGTATCTTTGCTTCATTTACCTTGTATGGTGTTATGTTTTGGATTTGTCAAGAAACAGTGTTGATAGCACAGGGATGTTTTCATTATTGAATTATTTAGTGCTTATCAAGGCCTGTCCTGCTTCTCATGCTGTCCCACCACTTTGTATGCTGGGGGTGCACAAGGATTTCAGAGGGAACACAGCTGTGACAGGTGACACAAACTGAAGCTGGGGGAAGAAGGAGAAAGGGAGAATGTTTGGACGGCGTTTTCTTTCCAAGTAACCATTACACATGATGGAGCCTGGCTTTCCTGCTTGCCCACAAGAAGAGGTGAATAAATTCCTTGTTTTATTTTGCTTGCGTGCACAGCTTTTATTAATTTCTTAAATTGGCTTTACCTCCACCCTTGAGTTTTTCCACTTTTACCCTTTGGATTCTCTCCCCCATCCCACTTGGGGAAGTGAGCAAGTGTCTCTGTGGTGCTGAGCTGCCCATCAGGGCTAAACCACGTTAGGCAATTGTGTTCCTTAGTGTTCAATAAAGAGGTTTACTGTAGAATACCCAGCATGACTTTCACTTGGTTTGGGTTTGATCTTTTTTTGGTTTTTTTAGGACAGCTATCAAGGGAAGCACAAAATTGCAACTGCAGAAACAGATGGTCACATGATGAAAAGTAGTTACTGAAACCTAATATAATACCGAGTACATTTTAAATGTAAATCCTGATCGTGTTAAATAGTGGTGCCAGCTGTTTCAGCCTGCAGACTGCACTTATTGGTGTACCCTGGGAATCAGCAGGTGCTGCTTGCTTTTCTAGTATCAAATTACGAACAGAAAGTTTTAAATGGACATTTCAGCTGTCTATCGCTCTGGGACTAGCAGTATATGAGAAAATGAAATATGAAAACCTGAAGCAGGAGATATGTTAATGGAAAGTTTTAGTTTTATTAAATTAAAATAAGAAATTGGAGTTCAATTCCTTTCCCATTCATTTTTTCCCAACCTTTTCTACTGCACATTTATCTGTGCATATTTTTATATGTAAATATGAACACTTTTTGCAGTAATCAAATGTAAATTGCTACATATAGGTTGTTACTTTTTCTATAAAATCCACAGTCAAAACTGTCACTGTTCTACAAATGCTGTTATGGTGGGTTGATCCTGTCTGGATGCCAGGTAACCACCAAGCTGCTCTATCACTCCCCTCCACAACTGAATAAGGGAGAGAAAATGTAATGAAAGGTTCATGAGTTGAGATAAGGACAGGGAGAAATCACAAACTGATTACTATCAAGGGCAAAACAGACTTTAATTGAATTTATTACCAGTCGGAATCAAAGCAGATTTAAAAAACCTTCTCCGCACCCCTCCCTCCTTTTTGGTCTCTACCTCCTCTCCTCCAGCAGTGTAGGGAGATAGGGAATGGGGGTTATGGTCAGTTCATCACGGGTTGTTTCTGCCACTGCCCAGGGAGAAGAGTATTTCCTCTGCTCCAACGTGGGGTTCCTCCCCTGGGAGATAGTTCTCCATAAACTTCTCCAATGTGAGTTCTCTCCACAGGCTACAGTTCACAAACTGCTTCAGTGTGGGTCATAGTTCCACAGGGTGCAGTCCTTCCAAAATAGCCTGCTCCAGCATGGGTCCTTCAGGAGATCACAAGTCCTACTAACAAACCTGCTCCAGCATGGGCTCCTCTCTCCATGGTTCTGCAGGTCCCTGCCTGAAGCATGCTCCAGTGCAGGCTACCCATGGGGTCACAGTCTTCTTTTGGGCATCCACCTGCTCTGGTGTGGGTCTCCTGCATGGCTGCAGGTGGATCTCCACGGGCTGTGGGGGCACAGCTGCTTTACCATAGGCTGCAGGGTAATCTCAGCTCCAGCACCTGGACCACCTACTTCTCCACTGACCTTGGTGTCTGTAGAGCTGTTCATCTCACATATTCTCACTTCATTCTTCTCTGAGAACAATTACTTCTGCACTGTATCTTTTGTTTTTCTCCTTAAATATGTGTCTCGGTTCCAGCCAGGACAGGCTTAAATTTTATGGTAGCCAGAAGGGGGCATGGCTAGGACTGGGAGTTTATTCTATATGACCTCACATCATTTTCCAGAAGTGGGAAAAGGTCTCCCTTCTGGGTCACATAGTGTCGCAGGGGGAACAGTCAGGCATTGTCAGGGGTTTTCCATGGGGGATAAGCAATAGCGTGTGACTCGTTCATCGTTTTTCTTGTACACTCTGTCATTAGCATTGTTGCTGTTACTGTTCATTGTCTTATTTCATTGCTGTTTTCAGTAAATTGTTTTTATCTCAACCAGTGTGTGGTGGTTTGAAGAGGCCGAGTTGATGGACAGAGTTTAAGACCAATCGCTTCTCCCAATTTTGCATATAAAAGTCACTGGCAGTGGGAATCTGGCCTTCTGGTTTCCGG
The DNA here is from genome assembly GCA_013397055.1 of Pachycephala philippinensis. Classification (NCBI taxonomy): domain Eukaryota; kingdom Metazoa; phylum Chordata; class Aves; order Passeriformes; genus Pachycephala; species Pachycephala philippinensis. The sequence goes on from VWZT01013318.1 coordinate 91,194, forward strand.
TTCTTCACTCGGAGGGGTGGCTGGGCCAGGCCCGACGGGCC
>VWZT01013318.1:95824-159189 GCA_013397055.1 Pachycephala philippinensis
ACATATATATATACATACATATATATATATATATATGGATTAATATATATATTATCTATTCCTTCTGGAAGTTTCTGCTGTGATTGTGATGTGAAAACTATAATATGTCTTTAGTGGTCAAAGAGATCCCATATAGAGGTGTTACTTTTAATGAGTGTCAATTTTGAAGGGAATCACTGGATTTAATCTATTTGTATCAATTGCAGAAATTTGACAGTGCATGAATTACTGTATTGGATTCCATCTGTATATAATTTAATCTTTGATGATCTGTGGGGTGTGAATTAGGCCCAAGTACAGTCATTAAGAAGTTTTAAACAAGTGTGTGGTGATTGAATAAACATTACTTAGAGATGAAAACATATGTCTTTTTGCTATATAAAGCAGAAACAAAACCAAACATTTTGTTCATAGTCCAGAAAGATTCAAGGAAAGTAGATTTAATTAAACACCTTCATGCTAGAGTTCTCTGTAAAGGTGATGGGTTGTGTAATTATCCTCTTTGAGACTGTTGGCAGAAAAATAATCATTCAGCCCATCGTTAACTTGCTTTCTAGAGATCACGTATTTTCATTTGCAACTTTAACCTGTGTCATGGTTTCACCCCAGCTGGTAAGCACCACAGGGCTGCTCACTGACTCCCTCACCAGAAGGATCAGGGAGAAAACTGGAAAGGCAAAAGTTAGAAAAGCTGTAGGCTGAGATAAAGACAGTTTAATAGGGAAAGCAAAAGCCATGCACAGAGGCAAAGAAAAACAAGAACTATGTCACAGCTCCCCACGGGCAGGCAGGTGTTCAGCCTTCTCCACTAGAGCAGGGTCCCATCACATATAATGGCTATTTGGGAAGACAAACACCATCACTCCAAACAGCCCCCACTTCCTCATTCTTCTCCCCAGTTTATACATTGAGCATGATGTCCTATGGACTGGAATATCCCTTTGGTCACTTGGGGTCACCTGTCCTGGCTGTGTCTGCTCCCAACCTCCCATGCACCCCCAATTTCCTTGCCAGCAATGCAGTACGAGAAACAGAAAAGGCCTTGGCTCTGTGTTAGCCTTGCTCAGAAATAACAAAAACATTTTAATATTATTGACCCTGTGTTCAGCACAAATCCAAAACACAGCCCCATATCAACCAATGTGAAAAAAAATTAACTCTACCACAGCTGAAACCAACACAACTGCAATTAAATTTTTTTTCTTATCCCTGTGACTGGGCACTGAGGAAGGATTGCTGCTAAATAAAGGTTGCTAGAATTTAAGGATAGCTCTTACAGAAAGATGTAATGAAAAACTAATTTTCCACTCATTCCATTCTACTGAGTTAGGGATGGAGTATTTTAGTATTTGTTTTGTTTTCTTCTTCAACTTGGTTAAAATAAGCTATCTTAAATATGGGGACATAGGAAATGGTGGTTACAAAACCCCCCTGAGATAAAATAATCTTACTCATTTCAAACAAACTTATCATATAATCCCATTCGCATTGAAATTGATCTCCATTTTAGAACAAGAAGAGCTGTTAGCCCCTCATCCTTCTCCCATCTCCCCTTCATACTTATTTCACAGTCTTGCTTTTTAACAGAAAAAAAGAAATCACAGAAACTTGTTACTACCAGCAATGTTAATCTTACTGGTAGGCAATAATAATAGAGATACTAATTTTAACTACATAAAAATAAATCCAAAACAGTTTTATTACAGGAAAGATGGATGAGATATTTGTCTTAGAGATCCTTTCCTCATGAAAGCATGTTTCTGTGATTTTCTAGAAAGGCATAATTGAAAAGAAAAATAAAAATACAAATACAGTAGTGTAATGATAATGAAAATTGTGAATTCTTTGTTCTTTCGAATTCCTAGGACTCCTTTAAATATGTTACTCCTCCTGTTTCTTTTGAAGTCTTGCCTCAATTTTTTTTTCCTGTGGCAAACATGCCCTCAATTTCTAAATACAGGCTTTTAACAAAAACAACCCAAAAAATTCCCTGCCTGTCCATTTCCTTCTCTGCCATTTTTACATCCATTCTCCCTTTCATCTTCAGATCCGCTGACTAAATCTTTGCCCTGACTTTCTCTGTATTGAAGTTCTCTTTCATATCCTCTCTTATCTGACATCTTCTCTCTTGGGCTATCATCCATCTCAACTTGTCTGACATTTCTTTCTGGATGGTTCACTGTCTGCTCAGGGTGAGTATGCTAGAGACAGAAGTGCCCATTACTTTTCCCATCTTTTTTTATTTATCATATGCCTGGAAATCGTAGAGTCTCTGTCTATTCTAGGTTCTCTGCATTACATAAAAACTAACAAGTGTTTCTTAATTCCATTTCAGTATTAAAAAAAATCTCATTAAGAGAAAAATAAAAAAAAATGTTTTCTTATATGCTGATATTTTCTAATACTCAATATACTGCTCTAAGGCAGCCCTTCAGGCATTCTAAAATGAAAGTGTCTAAATTTTTCTTGGCTGTTTAGCCCCATTTAATGAAATTTCTGACTCATCTCTCATTTCTGTAGGTAGCTTCGCATTATTATCTTTAAAGTCCTTCACAGTTTCATTGTGTTTTCATATTAAATTTGTCCTTCTTTACCTTTCTACTATTTTCTAATTAAACAATATATAACTTTTTAATTTTTTTCCTATTTTCCCAAGCTGGTAGTGTTTCCAGAGTATCATCCTAGCCTTTCCCATTGTTGTATAACAGACAAAAAGTGGATGGCTGGTCTATCAACTTGCCTCTAAGAATTAGACTTCAAATAGGTTGATATTTGTGATTTTAAATTCATTCTGGTTATATGATGTTAGTTTAACGCTTTTTCTTTCCCTACTTAAACTGTATTGGATTGAATATTTCAAAATGCTGTCAGACTACGTTTCAAAAAGGTGAGAGCTTTGTTTCTATTAATATTTTCATATTTCATTAGAATCACTAATTTATAACTACCTGGTAGTCCAATGTGATAATACAGGAAAAAACTTCTAATAAATTTCTGTTTCAGTAAAGTCTTTTACTTCAAAGAAAAATCTAAATAGTATATTTCCTAAATATTTTTTAAACTAGCTGGAAAAATGCTGTAACAGATGTACTCCTTCAACTTAAGATATCAAGTGTGACAGAGGATTTTGTCTTTCACCAACTTTCAAACTGTTTTCTTGCAAAACACTCTATTTCTTCTGTCTGATAAGCATCTTTCACACTGGACTGACATTACAATAATATGATTCAACACTATTAACGTACAACATACAAATTGTAAGTTTTAAATTTTTATATCATAGCTCAGATATTCGGACCTAGATTTTTTCTTGTACCTCAAGCAAGTTAACCATCCTTCTTTTAACAAAACCTGATGATTTTGAATGTTGTCGTTGTTATTACATAGTTATAAAAGCAAATTTATGACAAGAAACTTTTCATATATTTACTGGGAGTACACTTCCCAGTCTAGAGTCACGTTTGAATTCCCAGTAATTTTTTTCTAATGTTTTTTACTTAGAGTAGTAGCATGAAAAATAAATAACACTGAATAGTAGGAATTACCATATCCTTCCCAACTCAGTCACTGATAATTCCATTATCCCTTATGTTCTCTAAATCCTCACGTTTCCTTGGAAGAGGATGGCAATAAATCCTTTATAAAATCTAATTCATCTGACATACTGTTGTTGTTAGCCTCACCAACAACTAAAAGCCCCACACAGCCATTTGCTCACTGCCTGCCACTGGGATGGGAGACAGAATCAGAGGGGTAAAAGTGAGAAAAGTCATGGGTTGAGTTAAAGACAGATTAAGAAGCGAAAGCTGCAAAAGCAAAAGAGGGAATTCTTTCACAGCTTCCGATGAGCAGGAAGGTGTTCAGCCATCTCCAAGAAAGCTGGGCTCCGTCACACACAGCGGTCACTCGGGAAGATAAATGCCATCACTCAAAAGGCCCCGCTTCCCCCTTCTTCCCCCAACTCTACATGCTGAGCATGATGCCATATGCTGTGGGAAATCCCTCTGGTCAGTTGGGGTCAGCTGTCCTGGCTGTAACCCTTCTCGTCTCCTTTTGCATTTTCACTTTATTTTCCAACAGTATTTAGACTTGAACAGTACTGCTTTCTTTGTAATGTAAAAATACCTAATGCACATAAGTGCAATATACATTCAAACTAGTACTGAATATAAATATTCGTAGTAGATAAAATAATCACTGCAGAGATGCAGAGATGTAGAGATGCAGAGATGTTATGATATTTTAAAACCCTTTAGAAAAGCATGTAAAACCACTAAAAATGGAACTAATTTATAGCACAACACTGTATCTAATTTCTCCATACAATTAGCTTCATAACCAGAAACCAGCAGGCACATAGTTATACGGGGAATTGTAGTCATCATTCTTTTATTTTATCTTTTTTTCTTTTTCTGTTTTCTATCTTTTTTTCCAATTACTACTGCTGCTACCATTATAATCTGTATTTCTTGATACTCAGGTATGTATAATCAGAATGTAACAAAGCAGTGTAAATTTTACTTTAATGAATACAAACAGAATGTTATACCTAGAAATAGTTTCAATTTAAATACTTAGAGGTTTTACCATGGACAACGATGACCATGAAATTCAGAATGAATTTACGTCCTAAGATGAGCTCTTCTGATTGTAAATCTTAATGTCAAAGAGAAAGGATATAGAATCACAGAATCAGTCACAGAATGGTTTGGATTGGACCTTGTACAGGGTTGTTCCTCTCTGGATGCCAGACACCCACCAAAGCCTCTCTCTCACATGGCTTTGCAACTGGAAAGGGGAGAGAAAATGTAACACAGAGTTCAGGAGTTGAGACAAGGCCAGGGAGAGATCTCTCACCAAATACTGTCACAGGCAAAACAGACTTGAATTAGAGATATTAATTGAATTTATTAATAAAAAATCAGAGCAGGATAATAAGAAGTAAAAACAGACGTTAAAAACACCTTTCCCTTACTCCTCCCTCCTTCTCATCTCTACATCCTCCCTGCCAGCAGTGCAGGGAGACAGAATGGGGCTTATGGTCAGTTCATCACTTGTTTCTGCTGCTGCTCAGGGAAAAGAGTCTTTCCCCTGCTCCAGTGTGGGGTCCCTCCCATGGGAGACATGAACTTCTCCAATGTGAGCACATCTCATGGGCAACAGTTCTCCATGAACTGCTCTAACATGGGCAACTCTACCGTGGGGTGCAGTCCTTCAAGAACACCTTGCTCCAAAGTTGATCCTCATCAGGGTCACAAATCCTACCAGGAAACCATGCTCTGGCATGGGCTCCTCTCTCCATGGGTCTACAGGTCCCTGCCGGGACCCTGCTCCAGCATGGAGCTCACATGGGGTCACAGCCTCCTCTCAGGCATCCACCTGCTCCTACAGGGTTCTCCTCCACAGGCTGCAGGTGGATCTCTGCATCCTTATGGACCTCCATGGGCTGCAGGGGCTCAGCTGCCTCACCATGGGCTTCAGCACAGACTGCAGAAGAATCTCAGCTTCAGCACCTGGAGCACCTCCTTGCCCTCCTTCTCCACTGACCTTGGTGTCTGCAGAGTTGTTCCTCTCACATGTTCTCACTCCGCTCTTCTCCGGCTGCAATTCCATCTACACAATAACTTTTTTTTTTTCTTCTTAGTTAAATATGTTATCACAGAGGTGTTACCACCATTTCTGATTGGCCCCATCTTGGCCAGTGGCACATTTGTCTTGGAGCTGACTGGAATTGCCTGTCCTGGACATGGAAGAAACTTCTGTCAGCTTCTGACAGAAACCATCCTGTGTAGCCCCTGCCATTACCAAAACCTGGTCTAGTCCCTTGCTATGGGCAGAGACATTTATTAATTCATTGCTATCCAGCCTGATTTTGAAGACTTCAAGGAATGGGGAAATTTCTTCCTTATACTTTATTCCCATATTTGTAGATATAACATCTTGATTTTTGGATAAATGCTGTGACATTAGAAAAAGGATATTTCCTTTATCTGAATCCTAACTGAAAACTCCTACCTTTTCCTGTACTGCAAGGTCTTTATGCTCTCCCTTTTTTACCCCTTTTATCCTTATTTCAGCAACAAAAACCCCCAAATATGGTCCTTAAAAAGGTTAGCTGCTGACCTAAATAAATTATTGTTTTTCATCAGTATTTCATGTAGACTTTTTCGTGTTTGTTCTTTGGAACAACATATAATTTAAGTGCCTGCTTTAAATATGTCTCTTTAGTGTGGCCATTGCAACATTTACAAGCCTACAATAATTTCAGTGCATTAAAAAATTTGAAAGCAATTTTAATGAAACATTAATTTTTATTAAAAATTCCCTAGTTTTGTGAGTAGCTGCTCACATGTTTGGCTGATTTATCATATTTGTATAATGTGTCATCACAACAAAAAATGTTGGCAATGATATGTAAATAATTTGCTCAAATTTATATCCTTGATTATTCATAAGGAAGTTCCATGCTAGCAATAATCTGAAATCATATCTTTACAGAAATCTTTATTGCTGTAAGCAGCTGCAATTGCATTCCTTACCTTTGCTACCTTTTAATGTATAGTGATTTTTAGGATATATCAGATTCTCCCTGCTGACCATAACCGAAAAGAAATCAGTTACATTTAACACCAGAAACTTAGGAACCTAATGTTCATTAGTACTTGCTAACCCCTTGCGCAGCACAGTATTTTCAGTTTTCCTATACATTTACAACTACTTTTTCTTGACTTCAACCATGCAATCTGGTTCCAGGAATTTGAAGATTGCAGCTCACCAAAACTACTGTAAATTTAAGAAAGCAGTGAAATACGTAAGTAGTTCTCTCTGATATTCAGTTGTTCACTTGCAAGTCATATTCTTGATATTATCTTATTTTAACAAATATTTTGTCAGTCAAATGCAAACTTTAATTTAAAATACAAGTGTCCTTCTTTAAATATAAGACACCATTCCCACTGGAAGGATTTCATATACCTCTACTTCTAAATAAAGCTGAATAATTTTTTTTTTTTTTAATTAACTTTATAAATGTGAGAAAACACAGTTTTAGATAGACCAAACAGATGTCAGTCAAATTTTAAAAATAAACTTATTCAAAACATTGGAAATGTTAAAATATCTTTAGGGAAAAAAAATAGATATACCTCTACAAAATTACATTTTGCAGGTAAGATTCATAGAAAACAGAAAGAAAAAGTTATAGGAAAAACAACTACCACTTTCTTTAGGAAAACAAATTAATACTGAATTTTTTGATGTAGTTGCTGTCTAATCCAAGTATTCAGAAAATAATTTATCTAATTTCTTGAATTACTGCCTCAATTTATAAGATCTAGATTATTGTTAACACACTCTCCCACTTCTCATGGTCTTTGGTGGATTTATTCTTTCTTATATCACATTTTTGAAAGAAATTGAGGTAGGTATGACCTTTCACAGGTAAGTCTCTGAAGGGATATAAAGTCACAAAATTATAGCTTCACTTTCTGTTTGATTCACCAAATGGTAGAAATGTGGGTAAAATACTTTACATTTAAAAGGAAGACTTTGATTTGTATCAAGAAGAAAGTTTCATTTAAATAATTATTTTTTTCTTAGAAAGACAAAACAACAATTTGCAAAATTTTATATATGCTTTACTTTCCCGTATATCCTCTCACAGAGATATATAAAAATATTAATAGCTTTTAGATATTAAACTTTCAGTATGTATGAAGAGTCAGTGAAGCATTTATTTATGCAACATTTTGGCACATATCACATGCTGTCAGTGCTATACCTGGAGACATTTGTGTATTTCTAGGAAAAAAAACTGCCTCTTTTTTTTTTTTTTTTCCTTTCCCTGCTTTCTAATTCAGTGAAAGAAAGTTCATGTATGGCATTAATAGTGAGAAGGGACTTAAAAAGCTAATGTCTCAAAAATTGATCTGAATGTGCAGGTAAGTGAGGGACATGCAGGATCAATTTTAAGCATCAGGTCAATTTTATTAACAATTATCAAGAATTACATGTTCTCATTCATCCTGTCATCCTGGACATTTAATTATTTCCACTGTACAGGAACACACTTCCACCACCTAATCAATAAAGTATGCCATATCATTTTTAGTTTAATTTCCTCAGGGGTCAATTAATTCTTTCATATTCTTCACCGTGGAGAGACTAAAACCTCAGTTCTTCTCCCTCCTTCAGAGCAAAAACTCTTGTTTTCATGTGCTTCTGAAATAGACTATTTAACACTTTTCTGCCTCAGTAATTGAGCAAAATGAATTCATAATTTTTGTCCAATCACCATCCTTTGGTTTTTTTGCCAAGAATGTGATTCCACAGTGCTACAGACAATGATAGCCAGGTTGGAGTTATGGTTGGGGTACCCAATTCCCACTTCTATATAAGTATTTGCTTGAAAAAATCAGGGAAGAAAAATCAGTATGTCAGAATAAGAAGTCTTTAATTCTGAATCTTGAGGATATCCAACTTGAGGTTGTTTGCACTATGGAGATGATAAAATAGCCAAGCAGCATGCAATCATTAGTCAAGGTAGAAGGTTTTACGTCTCTCATGGTTAATTAAATATAAATACAACAGTATGCAATTGCTTTATGCTATGCTTCCTAGGAATTAAGCAGTATCTCCAGTAATTATGGTTGTTACTGGTGGTATAAAGTGTCTGATCTCTTCATAGTCACATAGAAAACGTTTGCAAACTCCTTTTTACAGAAGATGCAAAGAAACAAAAGGCAAGCCTATGTTATATGTATCAGAGATTCCTTATATAGTATAGAATTAGTATGATAAAATCTTGGTGTTATAAAACCTCTTGCAGCAAGTCTACACTAGTCAGTATTTTCTGGGGTTTTGTTTGTTTGTTTGTTTGTTTTGTTTTTTGGGGTTTTTTTTGAGCATATACCTGCTGTTAATTTATTGCTAGTGAACAAGTGTATGGATGTATGGATGTTTGTTTCTATAGGCAGGCATTTTTTTTTGTGATTTTCAAGAAAATTGCCTCTTCAGAGATTTTCTCTTATACCTTTGACCTTAACCATGGAACAAGAGTATTGTAGAATAATAGAATAATTTGGGTTGGAAGTGACCTTTAGAGGTCCTCCAGTCCAACCTCCTTCCCATGGGTAGGGACACCTTCTACTAGGCCAGGGTTTCCCAAAGACCCATCTGACCTTGAATATTCCTGGGGATGAAGCATCCACAGCTTTTCTGGTCAAACAGTTCCAGTGCTTCACCAACCATATAACATAACATTTATTCCTTATATCGAACCTAAATTTACTCTCTTTTAGTTAAAAAAGCATTATCCCTTGCCTTGCCATAACAGTCCATGCTAAAAAGCTTGTGCCCATTTTTCTTACAAGCCCCCTTTCAGTACTGAAAGGCCACAGTAAGGTCTGCTCAGAGCCTCCTCGTCTCCAGGCTGAGCAACCACAACTCTCAGACTTTCTTCACAGGAGAGGTGGTCCAGCTCTCTGACCACCTGTGCACCAGAGCAGTGGAGTCTTTTGCATCAGCTGAACATTTGAAAATCTACAAAACTAGAAGTACCTACAAACTAATACTCTGGAAGAAAAAAAGCAAAGCAAAATGAATAAACAAACAAACAAAAACCCCTCACAATATATGTTAGTTGCAGCATATCATCCTACCATTGCCTCATTTACAAAACTGAAGAATCTCTTTTATTACTCCTCAAACTGGCAAGCAACAGGTCTCAGACAAATGTGCAATAGAAAAATAAATGTCGTATTTTAAAAATACTACATCTCTGGAGAATTTCTGTCTAACTTCCTGAAATGTAGGAATTTAAACTCATGCTGGTTTTGCTGCTTCACCTTTCTGTGGATGTTTACATTACTAAAAACTGCTTTACACTGAAAATCAGAATTCTCCAATCTGCGTGAAGTTCTGAAAATAAATTCAGGGGGAAAAAGAACCATATTTCCAAACACAGGCAAGTAGTAACAAGAAATTACAATTCAGTCATAATATTTCTATGCTTTCTTGTTATCTGTTTTATTTGGCATTAGATGACTTCTTTCTTCAATTCCTCCTAAACAGTTAGAATAGCTTTTAAAATACAAATATCTTGAATGATAAACTATAATTGTTTTTCAATTCTACTTATTGATAATCATTATAATAAAAATGATATGCAATACTTGGGTAATGCAAAGAAACTTGAACTATATGTTGCAGAATCAAGATAGTATTTTCATATTTTCAGTCAAACAGAAACTGGTTTCCAACTTTATCTGGGTGTATTGGCAACACAAATTTAAACAGAAGTTTTCTGACAGAGTCATATTGCTGTAACACTAAGGAACTACTGGAAGGCAGAATAATTTTTGCTGTGAGTAAAATACAGATTTTGAGGTTTTCTTCTCATTAAAAAAAAAAAAAAAACGGCAAAAAGAAAAAGAATAGAGGAAGAAGATTGGATAATGAGTGGGTACAGGTCTGCTTCTCTTCAAGTAAGTGGAGGTCTGGTGAAAAGAGTGAAAATTTTGCTATCAGACCCAAATATACAGTAAAAGGTATCACAGTTGCTCAAACAACCCATACAATAATTTTTAGTTAACTATGTGTGGTGATTTGATTCTAGTATATTGCACCAAACAGTTTGGAGTTGTCAAAGAACTTTGATGGTTGTACTTCTATGTGAAGAGAAAAAATTCACAAACATGCTTTCAGCAGCTTTTGGAAGTTAAAGATAGCGACATAGCTGCAAGTACTTGGTCTGGACATTGTTGATAAAGTAGATAAATGCAGTATATATAGTTATGTCCCAAGAATAAAATGTAGAATAACCATAGCAATCCAACCAGCTCCTGATAGATTTCTATTTTAAAATCTAATCTGTGGGCACCAGGCACCTGGATGAAGCACACATTAAATCTCATACAATATTACTGTATGTCTTGTTCTATCAAACTGATGTTTCATGTTGAAACTGAATTCTTTGAAAATTATTTGCTTTCTTCAATTAGTTTTTGCTTCATGTGTTACTGATATATTTCACTGTTTGAAAATACATTGAATAATATAATCGAGACCAAAAAATAATTTAGCTATGACAAGAAAAATTTTGTTAAGTGGATTTACATAAGATATATATTTATATCAAGCTGTTCTTGTCTTACTTGCTATCAACTCAGCCACATGAAAATAAAACATGAACAGAAGCAACAAATTTGAAGTATTTTCAATGTTACTCTAAAAAGTTAATAGTTACAATTACATGCTACCTGGCTGGCATTCATACATTCCTGAATATCTCTTCTTGACAAGTTAAAGACCAGTTTCATTTTACAGTGGGTTACATTACCTTGTGTACTTAAAGCTTTCAAGAGCTAAGGCATGACTAACATTTTTTCATTACTCTTCAACATGGTAGCAAATAACTTCCTCCTGAAGAAGAGGAAGTTGTCTCTGAAGACTTATATATGTGTTTCTGTATTGTGAAAACAAGGACTCTCTCCATAACCCACTGCATAACATAAAGTGCGGAGAAAAAAAGAGTTCAATATTCTTTTTTTAACTTCAATATGTAATGTCAGCTCTGGACAGGAGGAGAGCAGACTTCAGGATACTCAGGAAACTAGTAAGTAAAGTCTCCTGGGAAAATGTTTTTGCAGGTGCTGGCATCCATCAGTGCTGGTCACTTTTTAAACATCACGTCCTAAGGGCACAGGAGCAGGCAATTCCTAAATGTTGCAAATCAAGCAGAGGAGGTAGAAGGCTGGCTTGACTGAACGAGATTCTTCTTTTGGAAATATGATGGAAAAGGAAAATGCATGTTCAGTGGAAGCAAGGTCTCAGACAAATGTGCAAGTGGAAGCAAGGTCAAGTTATGTGGGAAGAATACAAAGATGCTGCTTGTCACTGTAAGGAGAAAATTCATATGGCCAAAACTCAAGTGGAGATGAAGCTGGACAGAAACGTTGGAGAGAGTAAAAAGAGTTTTTTCAAATATTTTAATGGCAAAAGGCAATGTAAAAATAACATAATATCATTACAGGAAGAGGATGGTCACCTCACAAATGGACATGGACAAGACAGAGGTGTGTTACACATTCTTTGCCTCTGTCTTCAATACAGATGATGGACCGAGGGGAACTCGGTGTCCTGTGAGAATGATCAGCCCCCAGCTGACCCTGAAGTTGGGCAGGATCTGTCTTACCACCGTTTCTGACTGGCCAGGGGCACATCTGTAGCAGATTCAGCTGGTATTGGCTCTGCTGGACATGGAGTAATCTTCTGGTGGCTGCTCACAGAAGCCACCCTTGTAGCTTCACTGTGGGAATACAAGAGTAGGCTGTAGGCAGCCTTGGCCTTGATGGCTTGTGGCTGTCTCCCTGGGACAAGGGAAGGCCAGCATTGAATGCAGGTGTGCTGATTTTGGTAANGCCTGTGTTTGTGTGTATCACGGCGATAACTGGCTGAGCCTTAGAAGCTCTTGGAGCCTCCGGCAGTATAAGCCTCACGGACTGCAATCCACTTGGGGGAAGTGGAAAAGCCGGCCGGCGCGTAATCCCTGGGCGGGGGTGTGCCCAGGAGAGCCGTGAGTAGCCTACGCATGTAAGTCCAGGATTGGACTGCCTTGGGCGACCGTGCCTCTAAGAGGGACAGTGAGCCATTGTAGCTCTTGCCCACATGTAATTACTGCAAATGGTGCTGCAATTTTGTACTGCAAACTGTGTTGGCCTGGTGTAAGTCAACATCTGGAACTTTGTTGGCCTTTGTACGCTGACACCTCCCCACACCCAAAACCTGGTCATACAAATCCAATACATGTACGGTTCTAGATTAAATGCAGGCTTTTTGTGCTACACCCTTGAATCTTGTTCCTCAACCTGTCCTAGAGCTGTGAGGAGAAAAGATTTTTCTCCTCCACTTTTCCAGTGTGTTTCCTGTTCCTTCATCATCACCTCCATTTTTCTCATGCTAAGTGCATAAATACACTATCCTGACAATGTCTGAGGTTCTTTAGTTCACACTGGCAGCCACCATTTAGTTCCACCTGTAATATGCCTTGTCCTACGTTGTATCCAATATGGCATTCTGATTAGGCACAAGCTTAGAAAAATCTTAATTCAGGCCTCTGCTATTGGGACAAAACTGAAGGCAAGGGGTACCAAAGGACAAATAGACTCTGAAACGGGTCATTTATGTCCATTAAATTAAAACATTACAGATTAATAATATCTGCTAATGTTTTGGAGAGGGCAGTTTCAGTGGTACTTTGGAGTTTTTCTGAGTGAGCAGGTATCCATCATCAGCTATGCTCAGAAACCTGGGAAAGCTGAGCGAGTGAAGTGTATATAATCTTGTTTTGAGAGTCCAGTTATACCAGAAAGCTAACAAAGAGCTAACTATCGGAAAATTATTCATAAGAAATCAAAATATATGAAAGCTAAAAAAGAGATAAATATGTTTTCTTGGCGAAATATGAAGTTTTTTGGTAACCCAGAAGCCATCAACTGAGCAATAATAATTGATATTCCAGTCATAAACTAAAAAGAACATGTACAGTGCATTTATTCACTTTGCAACTTTCAAGATACCTCTTGTACCACTGTTATCTTATTTAAAGCCTGAATTTGTTTAGCTTCAGCTTCCTGCCAACAAATCTAATTACATTTTCTATGCCTGCTAAAATAATGTTTTCCAACTAACATTCTTTAAGTGCTTGAAAACTGTCATTGAACCACCTGCAAACTTTTATTAACAAGCAATTAGATCAGAATCTCTGAGTTTAGACCTCAGGGGGAAAGAAAAACCGTGTCAATAACCCCTGACTGCTTCTACAAGTCTTTAATTTTTGATAGCTATTTAGAATTGGAGATTTTAGAAGCAAAAGGTGTGATCCCATGTTGGTCATATCTGGAAGTACTGAATTTTTCCTCCTGTGAATTTACATTTTTATTCCTGTTGGACCAAAAAATTGGATAATAATGTCACATGTATCTTGTGTTTTGTTGATTTTCCTAATGACCACAAGTCTTCTTCTGTAAGCCACTGTTTTCAGAGATAAGGTTGCTATACAGAAAATATAGCTTGTAATTCATTAATTTTTCTTGCAATTGTATTGGAAGAAACCTTGTCCCACTGCAAAAGGCTTACTAAATCACTCAGAGAACTAAACTCAGAGAACTACACAATAATTTTTCCCTATTGCTGAACACATGAGTCATCTCCACATAAAATGTATGGATTATTTTCTTTCATGTAATTTTTAAGAATAATTAATGAATGTTTAAGAACCAAGAATCAAGATCTTCTAAAATGTCATGTCTTCATTTAAGTTGTACATTTACATTAAGATGCAAGTAATTTAGTCATTTTTAATCCCCATAAGCAGTGTCATTTTAAATTTCATTCTGTCTTTTGCTGAGATGTGTGTGATTTGTTCCAGATCAAGTAACTTGTGATAACGAATGTGAATCACATCAAAACTATTACTAGTACCAACAGAGGAAAAAATAATTTTATCAAAAATGTTACCAAAATAATTCTAAAGGATGTTGGTTTTTTCATAAACTACGCTCACTGAAATAATTTTCATTTATGTCCTTTACCTATTTGTTTATCTTTTCATTTGTAAGGTGTTCCTTTTTTTGTCCAAGATCAATATTCTGATGACTCAATAGCTAAGTAAGATATATCTGTAAGCATTTTCAAACAGTGCCGCATTAGCCGTCTTCCAACTCTAGAATGTTTCTAATGTCTTAAGACTTATTGAAAACCAATTCCCCTGATTCTTTTGAAGCTCTGAAATTATAATTGTCTCACCAGTAAAAGTGTAGTGAGACAAGATGTCACATACGATCATGGTAGACCATATAGTAAAACCTAGAGGGTTGTTTGTTGAGGCTTCTATTTGGTTAGTTGGTTAGGTTTGTTTGTTGGGCTTTTTCTACAAAATGGGTTAATTTCTCTTCCAGGAACTGAAAAGAATGTGATCTAAGATAAATTGTACCCAAAAAAAAAATTGCACCTATATCAAAGCACAGCTGTTAATTCAGACTGCTAGAGTGAATTAGTTGCCTCATAATCAGTATGTGTTCTGCTACTGACTCCCATAAAAACAGGATTATACTCCTCTTCTTTGTACAGTAGGATTTTGATGTGTGAGACAGTTTCCTTCTCTAGAAATACATAGATGGGGGTTTTTTAGCACTTTTATAGATTCTTTATGCTCCAACCTGTAAAATTATTTACCTGGGGAGTTGTAGAAAGCCTAGGAAAAAGCTGCATTTATTTCATAATTGAATTGTTTCATAAGACTACTAATAGTAGCTATACTCAACCAGTTTTCTGTAGCTGGCACTCAATTTAGTCATTATTTGTCTAATCTACCATAGCTACTTTGACAAAAACTGGTCACTAACTATGGCTAAACCCAGTTTTATTTAATATACAAATATATTTGATTAATAAGCTTCATACAGAAGCTTTTTGAGATTTTTACCAAATACATACAGAGAAACAGAATATCCTGTCTTAAAATAAACAGCTAATTAGCCAAAATTAAAAAAAAACCTAAAAAAATAAAACTAAATAAAAGAAGGATGTTCTTCTAACATCTGTCATTTCCTTGAAAGCAGAAAAGGATATAAAATTACAAAAGTGCACAATATTTTTGCATTTAATGTCTTATTTGCTTGCAGGGTCATGAAAAACCCCAAATTTAGAGATTGAGGGGAGTGAAAGCTTTTTAAATGGAACTGAAGGTCACAACAGATGATTTAGTAGTTTTATTGCCACTGGGAAGAGAGTTCAGTGTAATGTCAAAATGAAACAGCAGTACAAGTGAAAACAAAAGCAATTATAACATACATGATTTAGGGTCATGTTCCTGTGCTACATTTCAATTCAGTTAAACTAAGGAGTCCTTGGATAGCATTTGTTCCAAACCTAAAATTCCCTAAGGCTAGTCTGACAAGCCTAGAAAGAAATCAATTCATAAGTAAATGATAGCTTAGACAAAAAGTTCAAAATTGGGAAAAAAATGTATAATTGCATTATATTAATTCAAAGCTACATTTGCCATAAGAAAAATTCTTTACATATTCACTAAACTATAATCTTAAGGTCAAGATAAACATATTTAATTACTTTCTCACTTTGAAATAATGCTTCACTTAAAAAATCCAAGTATGACCAAATTGGAAAGTTTTGCTTTCAGCAACATTAATTCCTGCTGGTTTTTAAGTAATTTCCTTAAAATCATTATTCAAAAATAATTTTGAAAAAATGAAAACTCAGCCTGTCCCTTGAACAGACATGAATATCTCGGGATATTTGGAATCTGGACAGAGCCAGGTTCCAAAATTTAATATATATGTATATACATTGTCAGAGCTAATCATTAGGCAACGACTTGATGATTGTCACCCTTAAATTCCATTAAGGTAAGTGAGATTTAAATACACACTTAGTACCTATGTTGTACATAATGTATCTGCAGAGGTATTATTACAGTATAATCTAAACTTAATTTTGAAGTTTCCTTTACAGAAGTGAAGTAAACATTGGATTTTTTATATAAATATTTAAAAGATGAAAGATTCCTTATGCTCTGACCTTTTCCTTCTTTTTCCATGCACTGTTGAGGAACACCAGACAGTCAGCTTCATCTAGACCACTAACATTTAATGACAGCTAAAACCAGGTGATTGTCAGCCTTAGTCAGCGGCAGAAGAAAAGGTATTACTAGAATCTTCTAGTTTCGTTCTATCGAATGACTTATTTTTCATAGACTGATGAATAAACATTATTTACTTCCATTTCAAAATATATTATTTTTATACAAAACACCTTTGACCAACAAGGCAAGACAAGGAATTAGCAACATTGCCTTTACTTATTTATTTTCTTTTTGGTACCTTGATTCAAGTGGTCCTCCTATGGCAAACCTCCATCTTCATCCCTTTCTTTGCATTATTTTTCTAAGAGCCATGTATTGCTCCTACCAATAAATCTCTGCTGAAAGCTACTACTAAGTATATGACACTTTCCAGAGAGCAGAAGAACTTGCAGAATTAATAAAACACAGCTTGCAGAATTAATAAAACTATTATTAAAAAAATTAATAAAAAGCTATCTCAGTTGGTTTAGTATGCATCAATATTATTGGAAGAATTTTCAGCAGGGATGCTGATTTGGCCTATGAAGACAGTGTTGCATCAATTCTATAAGAAACATTAAATTCTATAAGAAACAAACAAACAAAAAGAAAGTATCTTCCCTAAGTGGTTTGTGGTTGTTGAAGGCTTCTGCCACTTTTTAACCACTAAATTTATGTCATAAGTAATAAATTAAGCAGTGTCATAGAACTTGGCACTGGCAAAATATATTTAAACTGCAGCTCCTAGTACACTTTTATTCCATTAAAACTGGTCTCCCCTATAACCCTTGTGCACAGTTTGGGAGACAGGCCAGGAGCTGCTCTCAGTAGGCAATTTACTGAAGCCACACTTTTCAGGGGTCTGAGAGCTTAATGGCATGGCTGTGGGCCAGTCTGACAAAAGGGTGCAGTGCCAATGGATGGCCCCAGTAAATTTTTAGTTATTACTGCAACAATCTAACCTTAAAAACCTTAACCAAAAAGATAATTTGTGAGGAACTTCACAGAGCATGTGATTAAAAAAAAAAAAAAAAAAATCCTAACTCTAAAGGGGAAGAAAGAAAAAGCATTTTGTACATTGAACAAAAATTATCTTAAAAGACCATGTTTAAAGAAGCATAAAGAATGAGAGAATTGGTCCAACCTGTTGTTTTCTGTCAAGTCCAGCACCCCTTCAGAGAGGTATTTGTTTTCGTAGTGACTCAGAAGAATGTAGAGGAGATTTTATTGTGTTATATAATTTGATGTATGTATAGATATAAATATGCATATGGTATCACAATGACAAGATGTTTGTTTTATAACATTTATCAACGATAGTTAAAATTATATCTTAACAAGAAAGGAAACCATGAGGAAAAGTAAGAAAGATAGCTATAGAAAAACAAAGGAAAGAAAAATCACCTTAAGAAGGGTTCTATTAATTTCTTATATTTTGAATTGGACGTTCTATTATAATAATATAAATAGGACAGGGAAATAGTTAAGAATGCAAAGCGTAAAGATAAAACAGATTAAAAAACAAATCCAAGAAGATGTGTGGTAAGATTAAAGGCTTCTCTTGTAAAAATCTTCAAAGTGACTCCAAATTATTAGCAGATGCAATAAAGATATGCCTTCATTTGGAAGGCTGGGGTATGTAGATCAACAGAGAAGTAATCTGTGCCTGGAGATTACTGTTGAACAAGATGGTTTTGAGAGAGAGCATTCAATAACTCACTAAAAAGCTCAGGCTATTAAAAGGCCACCAGTAGAACTAAGGTGATTTTTTTTCAGGGTATCAGCATTCTGTGAAGGAGATGGAAATGGCGTAATCTACAAATATGATTTAATTGAGAAATGAGGCTTTCTGTCCTAATCGCTATTGTCCTTAGGTGTGGCTGTTGAGGAGGAGGAGAAGGGGAAGTACATATTCTTTTTCCTTCACCCAGAACAGAGAATGTGAGTGAATTTTCTATAATCACCTTATTGACATATCTGAATGAACATTGTCATTCTCCACTAGAAACACTGAAAAGAAATTTTTGGATTATAACGAAATAGCACATTTTCTGCCAGGCCTGAAAATAGGTTAAGGGTACAGAAAAAATCTGTACAGTGCTGGAGTAAAAGAGAATTTAATGGCAGAGAAACTGGATGAGAAGTTACCTGTATTTTCATTAAGAAGGTTATAGTCAGGAAAGAGAAGACTTTTTCTAAAACACTGGAAGATTCTGCTTAGAGTTCAGCCTGCTTTGAGGCAGAACTGACCATCCCTCTATTCATCAAAGGACACTGAAGACTTTTATCTCTAAAACTTATGCATGTGATAATGCTTAAGTAAGAAAGGCTGTCTCAGTTCATTTTTGTCCTAATTCATGCATCTTTACAGATTTTATGATTTCGGTTCTAGCTATTCCCTTTGAATTATCAATCTTCAAAGTTTTTTCCTGGAGTTAGCTAGCTCTTCACCAGATGTTTGCAGATGCATAGCGTAGTATAAAACAAAGAAACCAGAAATGGTAGTTCCACCACGAATGTTTGTAGTCCCAGGTAGATAAAGACTATTTCTTCTTCAAGACTTTCAAAATACAAGAAATCTGTGAGTTTCGTGTTTGTCTTCAAACCAGTTCAGCCAAAAATATAGCATTTAAAATGAAATAAAATTAATAGGAGCTGTATTAACTATCTTCTGGGTAGTATTCAAGGAATTTAATTTTTTTTCTCCTTAAGAATCAAAATCTACAAACTTTACTGTGGCAGACCAGCCTATTAATTTCTCAAGTCCAGGCTTTGTCAAAATGGCTAATGATTGCTTTCTTGCTTCTTTTATATGTCCTGTTTTGTTATGTTGAACCATGAACAGCTAATTTAAATAACTACATGATTTGTACATTAACTCGTATGATATGGTGAAAACAAACAAGTAACTGATTAGTTGAAATTTCATTCAGATCAAGAGGCAAACATGTGGATGATTGCTGAAGAACAGGCTTCTTGGTCATCTTTTAATCACAGATGTATGCTCTTAAATAAAGATAAAAAACAGGGATTATTCTCTTGATCCAGTTGCTTACCTGACTGGCCATGTCCTGCTACTGGAATTTCAGGTAGAGTTACTCTGCTCGTGCCTATATTTAACTACTTGCTTGTACCTGAACCTAGAGCTTGTGTTATGCTCAAACAGAACTTTTGTGAGACAAGTAAAAGAAAACCAAAAGCTTCATTCCTTTTAATAGTTAAATATACACAGAAAGGTTTTAAGATAGATAAATAGAAATAGCTTACAAAGAAATTATTTACAGATGCAGTCATTTGAAAGCAGAACTGAAAAAAAAAGGCTTGAATGATTTTCAAGAACATGCAGCAGAGAAAATTTCTGTCTAAAAGCTCTGACACAATGAAGCAACAGAGATTGCAAGACTCCATAAGCACCAGACGTTGGGCATTAAAAGCCAAAGTATTAAATTGCTGAAACCCCAAGAAGCCTGTGTCATCTTGTTAAGTGCTGGCTTTGTAACTATTTTAAAAGATAAATCTGCCAGAATCTGTGTGAAACCATTTGGAACATTTTCCCATCAAAATACAAGGTTTCAAACTAGCCCAGACATGCAGCTTAAAACAGTATATTCCTGAAGTGGTAATTGGAACAGCTGTAAAAAGCAGAGTGTTCAAGATTCGAGCTGAGAAGGGCTAGGTGTACAAAAGATAGAAACTGGAAAATTAAAGCAGTTCTTGACAGATGGGAGTTTTTTTATACAATGAATCATAAGCAAACAAGGAGGAGCTTGCAGAAATGATTGAAAGAAATAATAGGACAGTATCTATCCAAAGAAGGTGTAATCTTTAATAGTCAAGGATCTAAAAGACTATAAGAAGAGTACAAAAACCCCAATATTTTAAAAAAGAAAAAGAAAAGTGCTTAATGGATAGAATTTCTTGAACTGAATATTAAACTTATTTTCCTCTGGTGTGATATAAATTGGTGCCATTTTGAAGCAATTGCACAACAATCAAAATGGAATCAGAACATAAAATAACAAAACAGAACCTGCCACTGTGTTATAATACCAGTCGTGTTCTCATTTCAGATGACACTGTCAGATAGTACAGCAAGCTTCACGACTCAAGTGTTATGATTGGTTCTTATCTACTGCACAGGGAAGATGTGTTTACTGTGAAATACTATATTACACATCTTTAAATGATGATCAGAGTTAAGTTTTTAAGTAAGGGCAGAGAAAAGAAATTGTCAAATTTGAAGTTTAATGGTCGTGTTTATGACAGAGTGAAATAAAACTGGATTTGACCTACAATAAAGATTTGCACTTGAGAATTTACACATTGCCTTTTCAATGGCAGGTTGATGTGGCATTTTTCAAGATCACTTAGAGCATTTTTTTATTAAGGACTCCTTTTTTTGTGTCTCTGTGACGAAGTACGGAATAAAAGGTAAGCTGAATTTTATCATTGACCTTTTGCAGTTCTTGTCTTAGTTCTGTTTAAAAGCAATGGAGATAAATAGAGTACACACTTTTCTTTATTTTCTATATTATTTGAGTAATTTTTCATTAATATCTTTTCTTTATTATTTCTTTACAAAACTCAGTTTCAAATAACAACTCATTAATTTTAAGTGTTTCCCATACAAATTAATTATAAATAATGTTCAGAGTCCATGAACATTTAAGAACATAAATAAATTTTTTACAGTAGCTCTCTTTTTACAGGAAGGCCTCAAAAATAATAAAATCTCAAAAGCAGCATTGGGAATGTAGAGAAGATTGAGTTATTCAAACAAAGCTCCATCTTATTTCTTTCATATAAATGTATATATAGTGGGGTGTGTGTGTGTGTGTGTTTTCTTAAGCTAGCACTGGAAATACTACTGAAAAAAAGATACGATTTTTAATCTACAATTATTTACAAAATTTTGTCATCTACATGCACAGATGAGCTATAATTACTTTATATACTTGAAATAAGTGCAATGAACATAAAGATGGGAATAGTGAGAAAGACTTGAAAGAATTTTTGCTTGTGTAATAGATTGAAAATTTTCTAAGTATAGGAAGTAAAATTGATTTTATATAACATAGAACTTGCTGAGAATATTATTCCCGACCTATACAGTAAATCTGATGCAATCAATGGAAGTAAAACACTTTATAAGATAAGAGAATATGTAATTCCAGAGGCTTATATCCTCTGTTATTAAGCTTCATACTTAAAAATTTTTATGACACATTTGCATTACAACTTCATCAATCTGAGTTACTTTACTTTTTAACCCAAATTTTCCTTGTCTTCTGTTGTTGGACTGCAGATTCAACTTCTACAACAATCTCTGAACATTGTCAAAAAAAAAAAAATCTATGCGAATTTTATGACTGTTAAAAGTGTTTATTAGTTTTTTTCTCTGTATCTACTGGAAAACAAATACATCAAATATAAATTCTTTCTTTCATGGGAGATAGAGAACTCTATGAAACTTTAATAAAATTTGCCTGAAGAATGTCACAGCTAAACATAATATAAAACCAGAGCTGTGATTTAGCTTGGTGTTTTTATACACTATATTGCAAAGAAAATGCAACGTTGTTACCAAGACTTAAAGGAAGTATGTGCTTTATCATTATTAAGTTTGAATTTTAAGAATAGTGTAAAAAGTAATCTTCAATATACTATTCATATGCTGTTGATATGTCCTATGATAGCGAGAAAATCATGAACGCAAAAAAAATGAGCGAACTTATCCAGAAATTTTTGAACTTCAAAAAAATTTGTTCTAAATACAAGCAGTAATTAGAAAACATATATTTTTACTTTATCACTCAAAACTAAATTTTTTACAATTTCATAATCACTGTCTTTGACATGAAAATTTTTTTTTTGTTAGTAAATCAGCTTAATTAATTTTTTTTCAAATCCTTCATTACCATTTGGATTATAATAAGAATAGAAAAGGAAAAGCAAGTCTAAAAGATCAAATTTGCCTTTTTTCCTAAGGAGAGAATGACAGTCAGAATGTAAACTGCATATTACAATTGACACCAAAATGTGATTAGTTAAAAGAGAAGTTCTGCAATCAGAGCTGGTATTAATGAAGTTTTCTTGTAACAAAAACCTACTCTTCATCAGATTTCCCTCACTTGTGTACCTCTAAGGAAAACAACAACCACAGGAAACAGATATAGGGTTAAACACTATGATGTATGATATGGGGCATCAGTAAGCCATCAAAACACCACAAAGTATTTTTCTCAACTTTGAACTGAGCCTGAAATTTCTTAGTTACCCAGTTAGCTATAAAAATTTGCTCATACTTGCAATGTATTTCACTTGAAAGTGAAACATTATGAGGCAATACAGTTGCCATTGAAAGAATGCTTATGATGGAATATTTATTTTTATCTAGAACGGTCTTGTCACTTGCCACTGGGATATGACACTCCATGGCATTAAAGGTAGTGTACCAAGAGCTAATAGACAGACATTTCCTAAGAACACAGTTTAACAGCATGATTAGACTTAATTGCAAGTGCAAATGGGAAGATATACATAAGGCCCTGTCACTCAGACTTGTTTTTATATCAGTGTTTAATGATACTTTTAAAAAGTTCAGGTAGAATTGTGCTTTAAACAGACATAGGATTCCATTAAGAGGTAGCATCATAGGACTTTTCCAAAGATCACAGAGGAATGCTGTTGCTCCTGTTAAAACCTAAAGGCAAATATTTGCTGAGAAAAAGGAAGAGCTTTAAACTTGAAAAATATTTTCATCAAATTGTAAATAACTCTTTCTTTGAACAAGACCTATTATAAAAACTCTACGACAAAAGAGGAAATAGATGTCATTCTTTACCTTGAGTAAGCACGACAACAGGTCCTCAATATTGTTAAAAGAGGCATTAGGCTGTGGAATTTATGAATCAAACCTTGGTTACGGTACAGGGATTTCCTGAAAATGTAGCTAATTGCACAATTAGATCTGAACATTTCCTCAAATGGATCCAAATTGTTTGTCCATAAAACCTAATTTCTTAAAGAATTTCTCATCAACATTAAGTAATTGTATCATGACCAAATAGTAGAAATATGGTATTAATCTTGAGTGCCACATTCATATGTTATTTAATATAAAACATCAACTTGATTATAAATTAGTATCTACCAGAACCCACTCAGTCTGCACCTGAAAGGTGCTGATAGACCTTTTCTAAGTAACAGTTTTGTAAATCAGCCATAGGTTTCAAGCATATAGGTAGAACAAAAAATAAACAGCTGGGTTAGATAATACTTTAGTGCCTTCTAGAATAAGCAATTCAGTTCTACTAAAAGATTATAAAAGCACTCTTTCTTTTTCCAAAAATGAGGGATGTACTAGAGAACAAAATATTGAGGAGATGAAACAATATGTTTTATTACATGTTTTTCAACACAAGGATTTTCTCTCATAATCAGAGACTTCATGAACTTTTCACTTCATCAGCACTGTTATTGACAGAATGTGGACTATTATACTTTGGTATTAGTATAACACTTACAAAACTGTCAGTTAAGTTGTTATTATTCAGGATTTGAGGTTACCGCAACATTTTTAGTAATACGCGAGAAGGCTTTGTAAGAACTGTTACAAGAGTTTTCTTTAGTCTTCATAATAATTTTAAAATATAAATAAGAAAACAGAAATTAGTTTTTCATAAAGACTGAAGAAATTTCTGCTTCTTCCAGTTGTCATTCTTAGTCATGATATTACTTGAACTAATTCTTTGTCCAAGAACTATATTCTACTTATTTACTATAAGTATTTTTTTTTTTCATGCAGGCAAGCTCTCTTGAAAAACATGGATTTGCTTTACAGCTGCACATTTAAGAATCAGATTTTGCAAAGATTTGAAGTTGGTCAGCAATGCTTGTGGGTGCAATAGAGAAAACTCTTGGCCTGTGAGAAAAAGATTAGGCTGATGGTGGGGAAGAAATGTTTCAAAGTGGAGACAGGGAAGAGATCTTCATTGGAAGAGCTTTTCCATATTTGTCAATGCAGGAAGGCAGAGAAGTCCAGGTTACAGATGAGGACAACAGGAATATTCTGCTATTCTGTTTTCATCTTATTTGTCATTCTTCAATGAGGAAATATTTTCACTGTGCTAAGAGCCAAAGACAATTAACAGATAAAGCACCAGCCCACATTGCCCTGACATGTGGTCAATCCCAGTGGAATCCTGAAACTAGAGGACTAAATCTTGTGAGAGAAATAAACTGTAATCTGGCTACTGTTTATAGAGGTTCTTCCTTCATTTCTGCTTGGGCATGTGCTTTGCTGGCAAAGAAGACCAAAATTTTATGTTAAGTCCCACAAGTAGGTCAACATTTCCACCAATTTAACTGCTTATACAGTAGTTTTAGCACAGACTTGTATTCTGGATGTATATTTAAGACAATATTGTGATGAGAGTATTGGTAGATAATTTCCACAATTTGTGGTACTCAGAAGAATAAATATGAAATATAAAGGAAAGAAGCAATGGTCATGGGCAGCTGGAATTTTGTTTGCTATTAGCACCTTTACTGAGCAGCCACTAGGACCAGTGGTAATCTGTGGACTGTAAACCTGTACTTAACCTCAAACAAGTTTAGTCTTGTCCTGCATGCTAAGGGATATGATTAAAGGGCTGTGGGAAACATTGACCTTAATTAACTGCATATGTGTAGCTTGTATTTGAGCATGGTCCTCAATGTAGAAAACTAGATACTTGTGTGGCATGTCGTAAGTAACCTAATTAGATGTTATAGTAGGTCAAGGAAAATTAAAACATGACAATTCCTGCTTCTCTACATCCACAATAGTAGGAGCTGGAAGTGACTCATGTTAACAATTAAGATGTCTTCAATCAAGCTAAACCAAGCATGCCTTCAGTTTGTGTAGTCCCAGATTCATTTTTATTTGGATTAAACTGATTTTTAAAGATCATTTGGAGATATATATAATTAATTCTAATATATGTTACTTATGCACATATATGTCTTTAGAAAAAACCATATATGTGGCTTTCATTTACGATAGTTAAATATGCTAAGAAAACAGGAGTTTCCATTAGTTACTGCATTTTTCACTACTTCAGGACTTGAGGAGAATGTGCAGCTCTGTGTTCATGGTGTTTACTATTTCAGAATTAATTAAAGCACTCATATTTTAAAGCATAAGGCACTGATATACAGTTTCAATTTTGATAGGGATTTGGATTACTTTCAGGGCTCTGTTTCCTGCTGTAATATCTGAGCACTTCCAATCAGTTTAATCTAAAACATTAAATGTGCTTGCCGATCGACCAAAAAGGTAGAGAAGCATGCCTAGGAAGCAAGGAAAGGAAGTATTGCAGAATGCCACACTGCTTACTATCAGTCTAACTGATAGTACAGGACTCCCTAACCATAGATGATAGGATCCATCTGTCACTTTCCTACTGTCAGTAGGATTTTTTTCTATTTTTTAAAACTATTTTTCATATTATTCTGTTAGCTTCAAAATTAGCATTTGTACAATGCCGGTTATGTAAACCTTACTATATGACAACAGTAGTGTGTGTCTCTTCCTTTTGTTTTTTATAACATAGAATCAGAGAAAACAAGCCTCTATATGATTTTTTTTTTCATTTATACACCTCCCACCCATCAGATGTGCTATAGACATGGAATTTTCTAAAAGATCTTCTTTAAAACTCTATAATCATCAGAGGGCTTAAATACTCAGTAAGAAATATCTGACTAAGAAATTTATGGTCAAGTTTCAGAAACATTTTCAGTTTTACATAGCTATTCTTGGCTCATGTAGTTTGTTTCGTCTGTACAAATGACAATTATTCACTGAAAATATAACCATAACTATTTGGACTATGATAGCTGGCCTTTGACATTGCTTGCAGTATCAGAGCTATGCCTTATAACAATTGTAGGCTGTTTAAAAAGGAATCATGAACCTTACAGACCTGAATGCAATGGCCAACAATTTCTTTTAGAGCTCAAGAAGGATCGAAAGATGAATATATTTTTATATAGGTTTCAAGCTTGAGAAGATGGGGTGCAAGGAGGTGGGGTGGCAGAAAAGACAGAATATTTGTACATAAGCTTTTTTCATGTGAATTAGAAACAAATGCCAGATAAACTTATATCTGGTGCATTATAATTCAAGCAATATTTTATATATTTAACAGTAACAGCATGGAATATAAATTCTTTAATTGTTTCTTAACTTTATAGTTTATTTTTCCTCCTTTACTTTCTCAGAGTATTTTCAAGTGTAAACAAACTGGAACAATAACTTGAAGCAGTTATGAATTTCAATATCATTACAGAAACAAGGTAGGGATAGATTAACTATGCATGTCTTATCTGTAGTAGATTCAAATAAAGTCAAATCCAAAATATTCTTTAAAATGTTACAAGAGCTGAAGCTTTTTCAAGATGGATAATGCAAGACAAAAAGAAAAGTGACAGTATATTGCCTTTCCAGAATTATCTGTAGAGGCTATTTTAATGTTACAGCAAAATTGAACGAATGTCTTATATACCAAATCATGTAAGCTTATAATACAGTGATTTCTTTTTAAACAACACCATAAAATAAATAGCAGATTTTTTTTTTTGATTGCTTTCAAAACTTTCTGCATATTTGTCCAAGACTGCTATTATAAACCAATTACTGCTACTGAAATGGATATTGGGATATTCAAAGTTCTCTCTGTAGGCAGAGCAAAAAGATTTGGTGCACCTGTGGTTTAAACTAAATCACTCAGTGGTTTGTCTTCACCGTGATTGTTTTCACAAGAGAATCAAAGGGATAAATTAATCTAAATGAAAACAGTTCTCAAATATCAAGCATAATTTTCTACACTGTTGTGGTTAGATGTCTTTGAAGGTACTACAGTAATAGGGATGTACTCACAGGGAGGCAAAATAGAGTGTTATATTCTACTACAAATTACTCAGGGAAAAAAAATGTCTAACATAGATAGTAATAAAAAAAGGAAAGCACAAAGAAGAAAACAACAGGACATATTTTGTTCCTTAGGATATTATTTTTTGTAAGGGTCCCATACAGAGACACTGTTAAAAAATGCACAGTTTTAGGTTTAAAAATTTTGAGATTCTTACAGAAGTTTAGATTTGGCAAAGCTCTTCAGGCCTAATAAAAAATACTTACACACTGTGAAATAGTAGAATCATGTAGATTAAAAATTGATAGGTAATTTATATCCCTGTATACTTAGAGTTCTCTTAAAATCTTGATGGTCCCTGGCTGTGTTTGCTGGAGGTATAAACCACTGGATGTATACATGCTGGGCACTGCCACCCAAGTTACTGATCAGAAAGGAGACCTGTTTTTGACTGCAGGTCAACAATTCTGACCAGTCAGACGTAGCTTACCATGAGGTGCTTTCTCCACATAATGCCCAATCTCCCTCCCCACAGCTCCTCCCCGAAGTCATTCTGCAAAGAAAGATGCATTACTAAATACAAAAATAATATTTTGCCATGGTCTTCCCTTAACCAAATTCGTAATCCTCTGGTTTTGCCTCTCTGTTCTTTGAACAGCTGTACAACTGAAGGTCTCATATTTGACAACTTCCATGTGACACCCTAGAGTTTGATTATCTGCAATCAAATACTGTGCATTAAAGTTCTTGGAGTTTTCCTCTGCTTTAGCTAAGGACTAGAATAATATATTGATGGTTGTTTTGGGTTTTGTTTGGTTTGGGTTTGGGTTTGGGTTTTTCTTCATTTTGACTTTCCTCTGAAATACATGCAAATAAAGCTGGAGGAAACTCATGAAATGAAAGAGCAAAACACATTTCTTTCATTACAAAGAATAGGCTAGAAAACGGTAGACAGTGAGGCAATTCAAAAAGTGATAAAATCAGGAAACAGACTAACTTTTTTCTCAGGCTGCGACAGGGTGCCTTTCAGTTTGTTGAGGCTCCCTCAATGCTGCCACCTCTATGTAATTCAGACGTAGAGTAAGGGTTTTAGTCGTAGTCCATCTAAGTTTTTTGAGTGAAGATAAACTCACTTGCTGGCTTTATGGAATTCTTGGAAAATAACCACTGTTCATGTAGAATCCTCTTTGTGTGAAATACATGTAATGGGAAGATGACTTAAGAAAGCTAAATAAGGCTCAGGATGTGTAATACCAATCTATAATACTATTTCTGGTTGTGTCAATACTGACAGCTCTGCTGTTCTTCATCACTGAGATCCAAAACCTTTGAACTGCTAAATCCAGTGACTAAGGATTGTTTCTGCCATATGGTATTCTGGGTTCCAAATTTGCATCCAAACTTGGTATCATTTGTAAATAACCATTTTGGCATGGTATTAGCAGTGGTAACAATTTCTGTAGATAGTGGCTATGGCTGTTAATCTCCATGACCAATGTTGAATCTAAAATAAGGACTGTACTATGTTTTAGCAAGCATTCTGATACAGAATTTATTTGAAAGCTGAAGTCAGTGATAGGAAGTAAGCCATAGCATGTGTCAAATTTCCCTTGGCTTCTAGGTTTGGTTTGTTTGGGTTTTCTTTTCTGTGTAGCTTTGCTAGTGAGAGGGAGGGTACTGTTGTATCATTAGTTTTAAAATTATATCAGGAACTATTGGTCAAGAGATTGCTTTTCTGTGTGTGCGGTAGCTGTTTGTGTAGGAAGATCAGCAGTTTATAAAGAATCTGGTTCCTTCTATTACTTTGTTTATTGGCTTATAAGCCTTCACTGCACTTGCTAATGTATTGTTTGGACACAGGCATTTTTTACTTACGCTACATTATGAATCCTTCACTTTGGGTGAACCTTTCACATTCAGAGAGTGCTGATGTGCCTTGACTTCCAGACAGGCAAGGGCACAGTGGAGTGCTGCCTTGCCAGACTGCACAGCTGCACTGGTAGCTACTGCCAGCTCCACAGTAACTTCAGTGTAAATAAAGCAGTCTCTGAGCAGTTTGAATTTGTTGCTCAATGTGACAGTAGCTCAGTACTGGAGAAGCATTTGAGCAGTTGTCAGCCCTGGAAGGCACACCTGTTTTTTCAATGTTTGAGACTTTTTCTGTTCTCTGTATTATTTTTAGAGTCATGAGGTTCACAGCTTCTTGGATTCATGTATCTCATGGATCATTTATAATATGTGCTCGATTTCTGCTCTCTGTAAAACTTCCCCTCTCATATAAAGCATGATATACATGATTTTGAAACTTCAGTAACTCCTGTTTAATTTTGGTTCACATCAGGATTGGATTCTGACTGGCAGCTCTAAAACTACATATCTTCTTTCTATTTCTGTTCCTATTTACTGTGAATTCTCTTAATATATTAAAAGTTCTGTTAATGAATTTATGACATATTTCATTGAAAATTATATCGAACTATATTTTTCTTCTTTGTTTGCAATTTTTCAATGTGATTGTAAAGAAATTAGTGCATCTCTGCTACCATTGTTACTCTTTGTTATTTATTTCTAACTCTGGCTTTACAATGTAATGAAATCGGGACATGAGAATATTGTACACATATACACCTCTTTATTTAATGTAGAAATCTGTATATTATCTTAATGTATGCATGGTGGAAAAAAAAACAGACACAAAAATCTGTTAATATCTTGCTTTTGTGTCATGCCATTCAAATGGCAAAGGAAAAATAACCAATTAATTTCTTTTGTGGTGGAAAAGATTAAAGAAAGTGAATAACTCAATGAAGTTAAGACAAGGTAAGTTTGCTCCATGTCAAAACATAGAAAATATAAAGCCACAGAAATGACAGCTTAATCTGCAATAGATACAAGAGGGAAAAAACAAGGTAGTATATCAAGGAAGCTAATCAATACTGTAGTAATTCATGACAGAGGTATGAGTTGGTACAGACAGAGCTGGAAATACAGAAGAGCTCTAAAGAATTAATAAAAGGATGCAGTGAGCAACTGTATATAAAAACCAATGAATATGAAAAATTTACATGAGAAGGCATTATTATAATCTATAAAAGTAAAGAAACAACATAATATGTCAGACTACTCTCTGGACATGCTTGCTAGACTGCACTCAAGCTGTACAAGTCTTACGTGAAGATTGAGGTGTCAAAGGTGTCTTTGATATATTTAGCTGTTGAGGAGTCTCAGTAGAAATGTTTCTCACAGACTGGTATATGAGAGTGTATGATTTTGCACGGGTGCATGCGTGTGTGCATGTAAGGCAATGGAGCTTTTGAAGACGACTACACAAAACCGAACCAGTCTAGGTTATTCATTATCAAGATAATGATGTAAAGATTTGGGGATTTTGCTGATTGTCTCTAAACTGATAGGGACTGGCATGACTACCTTAGCTCAAACTGAAATGAGGTGTATTGGAGAAAGTTCCTTTGCAAGATTTCCTCCCCCCATCCCATTTTCTGAGCCACATTGCCTAAATATTCTTGGCTCCTTAGTACTCTAAGCAGCGAATAAAACATACTGGTCTTTATTTTTATGATATTTTTCTCTTAAACATCAATGGTGTAATTCTGCTCTTACTATCAATACCATGTATTATTAATAAGGCATAGTCAGAAAAAAAGTAAGATTTAGCGAGTTTTTTGAGGATATGACAGGGATGGGCCCTACTCTCTTCAAGGTAACATCCACTATATTTAATGGTATGAGGTACCACATGCAAAAAAGTCATAAAAAGAGCAGAAAATTAGGAGAATGAAATGGAGCAAAAAGATTTACAGTACTGTAGTTACATTACCTACTTAATGCTTTAGAATATGGATAAATGACCTGACCCTTTGGGAGCAAAGTAAACAACACTATATAAATATTTGTCATTAAGCTATTAAAAATTATAGGTGGTTTTGCAGTTCCCCTTTGTACTATTTGAAATTGAAGGAATTCCTCTTTTGGTTGGCTGGGCTTTTTTTTTTGGTGTGTGCAGGCATAAGACATTTATTCTCACTAGGAATGATGTTTCAAACAATAAAAGGTCAATTTGCTGGCTTCATTATTTTTTTTCTGTGTAAACTAAGCTTTTAATAGTAATAAAATGCACCCTATTTCTCTCCAAAATCCTGTTAATCTTTTATTTTAATGCTATAATCCCATCTAAACTCTGGCTGGCTTCAGCACAAAATTTCACTTTTTGCCTTTCCCTCTCTTCAGTAGTGATAGAGTCAGAGAATAATTTTTGAAAGGAAGATTTATCACTCATCATCTAATGTTAATGGAAGATATGTTTGGGGAAAAGAGTTCTACCTCCTTACAGCAGTTTCAATATTGAGTCTGGTAGGCTCTTTATTTTAACAATTGTGGGTTTTGTTTCATGGGATTTTTTTTTTTTTTGGTTGGTTGGTTTGAGGTTTTCTGTCTTGTTTTGTTTTTTCCTTTGAAATCTCTTCATGTAGAAGAGTCTATGAGCAGTAACATCTTAGTCTTATACCAGAAAATGGTGGTACTCAGTTTTATCGGCTTATTTTTTTTCTCTCCGTTCTTGGCATACAGGTCGACATCCCCAAAATAGTTGTATCTCAATGAGCAATATTCTTCTGAAGTTCTTTACTGATTTTAGCCATTGACGTAACGTGAACTGTTTGCATAGAATATGTTAATGGTGTGTTACTATAGAATCTGTACTAATTTGGTAGTCCGTAGCCAACTGTCTTTTTTAAATCATCTTAAATATAATACTTCAATTGTCTTCACTTTAGGGTT
Organism: Pachycephala philippinensis; assembly: GCA_013397055.1. Classification (NCBI taxonomy): domain Eukaryota; kingdom Metazoa; phylum Chordata; class Aves; order Passeriformes; genus Pachycephala; species Pachycephala philippinensis. Next base: position 128,180 of record VWZT01013318.1, read on the forward strand.
GTCAGAACTGAAAAAAGCATTTTCCAAATATCCCAGCTGCATCTTGTGAAAGCAATTTTTACCCTATAGTTTCCGTTTCTTGAAGGATACAAAGGTTTACCATGTAACTAGAAGCTCAAATATAGATAAATACATAAAAATAAAATGAGGTCTATATCTAAATACTTTGGCAAAATAAGCTGAGTAAATCACTATTGGTTTTACCAACCCAGTCAGATGGATAATTTTATAAAGAGACAATATATCTTGATGGCTTACTATTGTAATAATTCCTAAATTAATGACCTTGCTGTTCCATAAAATTTTACTGTATTCAGGATTTAAATATAGGGCCACCAATGTCAGCATTTATTACTAATAACTGAAAAATATAATATCAAATGAATGTTCAGCAATCTTACTGCTGGAATTTAATGAGGGTGAGATGGTAGATACCAAGTAAATTCTTTGACGCTTGCTGAGAGGTAAAAAAACAAGAATGGAGAGAAATACTAACTTCTCAGCAATCATAAATCTGTCTTTAAATATTTGTTTACCTGATACTTAAATTCATAATTTGAACCTCAAATACATTAGTCTCAGTCTTCCCCTGAAGTTCAAACAATAGCCTTTTATTTCCAAATAAGATGAAAAGAGATTCTGGAGTTTACACTTTTCTCATTAGAATATTAGTCCAAGAAATAAGAAACCTTGCAAAGCCACCTTTCTGTAAGTACAAGATCATGAGACTGCTTCCCTTAACTTCAAACTTATCTTTGATTTGACAGATCTTCCTTGGAGATCGAACATGTATCAGGCTAAGAAAGGCACGCCACGTAAGTCTCTCAAGTCTTGTCGCATGCCGTGCCGGAGTGGTGGCAGGCTTCCTCGAAAACCCAACAGCAGAGACGGAAAGGGTCTTTGGATATGAGTCCACAGTAGTTTTTATTCAACTACACGTGAAGAAGTCGTAGTGACAAAGGCCAAGACAATGGTGAGCCCAAGTTTTTTTATATGGGAGCGGGGAGGGTTTCAGGAAGGGGTGGTACATAGATGGGGCTGGGGTAAAAGAACCAATAGGAATCTCTCCAGGAAGGGACAAAGGGACAGCGGCAAATGAGAGAACAGGGAGGGAGGAACTTTCTCTAGCAGAGGGGCAGGAAACCCAAAGAGCCAATCGGGGGAACAGAACTGAGGTACATCAGTACAGTAGAACAAAGCATCCTGAGATAGGCTTCCTCTGTTACCTTAACCTGGGGAGAATTTCTATCCCTTGTATTATGGGCCCCCACAGAGTCTGGCAGGAGCACACCAATCATGCAGATACACACGTGTGTGGTTATCACAACAGCACCATTATCACAGGTTCTATGGCCATGCTCAGTTCATCCTTGCAGTCTATGTCACTGATTTAAATCAACACCCCACAGGGGGACACAAAGATATTTCTGTTGTGCAGGTCTGAAAGGTAGAAATTAGGTTCCCAAAATAACATATTCATCCAATGAAAATAATTTTTGTTATAAAATGAATATTTTTCTAAAGCTTAAATATTTAAGGAAAAATGTGAACACTTTTCCTTAGAAATCAATAGCTAAATATTATATACTACAGTTTTCCTTACCATTTTTTATTTTCAGTTATATTTAAAATGTCTGTGTATATCAATTGATACAGGGAAATCTACAGTTGTCAAAGTAAAATATTGGCAAGAACCAGCTTTTCACTTTCTGAATGCTATTGATTAGATTTGTTCCTATCTCAATCTCTCCTTATTCTTTTATTAATTTTTTTATCCCTCAACAGGTCACATAAATGTAGTACCTTTTAAAACTGAGTGACCAGTGCTTGCAATTGATGAATGAACATGCACATGTGACCATCTAAAAAAAAAACGAATAAAATTTCTGCACCATATCATCTTTCATCCTTTATATTCCACATTTTGTAAAACAAAAGAAGATGCAATCCATTAAGTTTTTTAACCTATGGAAAGGGTGTGTGTGTAAGAGTCACTGGAAGAAAAATATGGAAAGCTATACAGACATAAACTTAAGAACGCATTGGCTTGGCCTTGGAAACTACAATACCTTTTTTCTGGGAGGCAGAATGAGTGGAACACATAAGTGTGTAGCTTTTTGACACTGATATTCTTATCTGAGACTAGAAAAGCCTGCATACAACCATGGGTGAGGCCCTGCACCTTGCTTCTGAAGCTTAGCTCTATTAGCTAATAGAATAGAAAAGAAATAGAAAAGGAAAAAGAAAGTAGAATATAAAAGAAATGGCAATGTAATGCATGAAAGCAAGTATAGGTATGTTTGATAGATATTGCTGAGCTGTATACCCAGGGTTATCTGATAACTGGGATTCCTTGGGCGATCTATTGGACAAAAAAATATTGTTTGGTTGTTTTTTTTTTTCCTGTGAAATCTTTACAAATTTCTGCCTCTTATAGCATAAATATTAATAAATGCTGAGATAGGGATGGGAAACACAAATGCTTGTTTAGAAATGGATTCTTTGTTTCCATTTCTGTCTAAATTTTGAAACTTTTTTTGATCACAACAGAAATATTAGCATCTAAAAAAAATCAGTTGCTAGCCTTTCTGTTTTGAGTGTTTGGATTCAGACTCTCAGATTTATTTGACAAACCCAAAACCCAAAAAACGCCAGCCATTAGAATCTAATAATTCTTTACTAAGAGAACAGCGTAATTCATCAGAAGCATGTTTCCTGGAAAAAAATGCATAAAAGACACCATTTTCTGTTACGAATGTTCCAAAATATCTTTTCTTAAATAGTGCTTCTTCCTATTTCACACCAAAAATCAAGTCAGAGTAAAAAATGAAATATGGAGTTTGCTAGGGAGCAGTCCTTAGCAAAAATAGTCTTCAAGGTGCAGTTCATCAAGATTTTACAGGGAATAACTATTCAGCTGATTGTTTAAAACTAACCATTTCACAGAAGCTTTTTTTCTCTGAAATGCTAATTGTTTGCAGTAGAATTGTCTCAGTTAACTAATTCTTGTGGCTTTTCACTGCTACTTTAACAGTGTGATAAATTTAAGAGAGATTTTGAATGCTATGAAACTGACAACAAGAAACTGCTTAATGACATTCTCTTGATATTTTTTAAACTGAAGTGTAGCTTCAGTGACTTAGAAACATTCTCATTAGGACATAAAAAAAAGAACATGAATTTTCAGTCACTAAAAAGGATGAGTCTTCTTCACAGTTCATAAAATATCTCCATCCAGTCTTTAATACTAGTTATTTAATTTATTAATTATTCATCTTCTATGTTTATCATTAGCTTTAATTCTTTCTATAAATGAGAGTGACAGTGCAGGAAATGAGGGGTGAATAGGCAAGGGGAAGAGAGCTTAACTGTGGTTCTTAGCACTATCAACTAATTGCAGAATATGAAATATTTCAAGAAATAAAAGGAAATTATTCCCACTTATCTTTTCTTTATTCCAGAAATTGTCTCTTGTAAAGGAAGTTACAGTCAAATATGAAGACATCCCAAACAAATAAAACCAGGAATAAATAGAAATCCCAAATAAGAAAGCAAACAAAATAAACCAAAACAGCAAAACAAAATGAAACAAAAAAAAACCCAGCTAGAAACTGAAGCAAGTTAAAACTCTGGCCTTCTTCCTCCCCCAAAAAGCAAAATGAAAAAAAAACTGAAAAATAACAAACCCACTGAAAAATCCATCTTTCAAAACCTCAGACACTAAGATGTTCTCTCTTTTGTTATATATTAGGAAGAACTACCTGCCATGAGAGAGTTTGTAATATCTTTTTCATACTGTGGGTTTTCATTCTGGTTCATAGACATCTCTGATCATTGAATGTTCAGTTTTCTTGATGAGAAGAGACAATGGCACTACTGGGAAAAATTTCTCTTCAGTGCTGTCTCTTTAGAGTTATCCAAGAAGATCACAGAACAGGCCAAAGTCTGTCCTCCTTGGGTTTTTTCCTTTTTTGTCTTCCCTCGGGATCCCAAACTCTATCATTTCATGGTCACCACAGCAAAGCTGAATCCAGTCTTCCCGTCCCCACCCAGTTCATTCTGGTGTGTAAGTATCAGCAACTGGATCCAGCAGAGCAATTCCCTCCTCAGCTCTGCAGTCACCCGTGCCAGGATGTTGACATCAATGAACTCTAGAAATTTTTTGGATTATTTTTGTCATGCTGTGCTGTTCTTCCAGCAGATATGGGACCAGGGCCTGCAGGCACAAGGCTTCTTCCAGTTATTGAAGAAGGCCTCACCAACTTCTGCCTCCTGACTGGTAGGTCTGTAGCAAACACTCAACACAACGTTGCCCATGTTGTTCTTCCTATTAATCCTGATCAACAAGCTCTTAGGTTGCTTATCACCCATCCTAATGCAGAGCTCCACATATTCTCACTGTTCTCTCACAAAAGGGGCAAAACCACCTCCTTGCCATCCCAGCCCATCCTTCCCAAAGAGACTGCATCCATTCATGGCAGCATACCAGTTATGTGAACTATGTCACCAGAGTTGCATGATCTTCTTTCACACAGACCTCTAACTCTTCCTGTTTACAAAAGTCATTCTGTAAGGTTGAGAAAGAAAAGTTCCTATTTCTAAATAATAATTTTTTTTAAAAGCTCTTTCCTGATCATTCTCTTCCTTATGAGCATGTAGATGACACAGACTCAAGTTCTTGCTTTTGGTAATTTGGAACAAGCTAAGAAGTTAATTCACATATCATTGTAAGATATTTAACGTTTTTTATCTTTGCTAACAAAGGCTGTCATCTGTGTGAACTGCCTCATGTGGAGCTCCAGTCCAGAAGCCAGGTACCACATTTTAAATTGTTTGATCACCAGCTCCTTATGCAACAATAAAACTTTTACATTCAGAACATTCTTCCTTTCTACCACACTCCTAGCTATAACCATGGAAGCAAAAACTCTTTGTGCCATTATTAAAGAGTGCACAAAAGTTATCGAAAGAACAGGACTTGGATACCTTGGGACTCAAACCTACGAGAACTCAAACTAAGAATAGAGTCCTCAGAGAAACCACAAGTGAAAGCTGGTTCGTAGTGCTGCAGTCAGCTCCAGCAGGTCAGCCGCAGGATTTTTTTGTTTGATATCTTCCTGTGTGAATGCCTGGTTTGAAAATGCGTAGCTGGATTCTCTTAACCTCTAGTTAAGGCAAAGCATCAAGTGTACGTATTTGATGTTTTCCCTGTATTTACCTTTAGAATGATGCAAACTTCTGAAATCAACTGAATTTTAAAAGCATTTAAAAATTGCAATATTTATTGGGAGTTACTAAAATAAAAGTCAAAGCATGCATATGTTTGTGAGGAATACAGTCAAAGATACATATAAGATATTAACATTATCCCTTTACTGGTTTTATGCAGCAGATAAAAAAAAAAAAAAAAATCCCAAAACTCTCTGAATATTGTCTTTTAGTAGGCTTTCCAGCATTCTGTCTTCGGGGCCCTAAGATAGACATCCCAGTGCCATTGAAGCTAGTATAACAGCTGAGCAGGAATACATTTATGATTGTTTTTCATAGGTCATCATCAGCTATGCTGATCATAGTTGGTCAATAGTTGAGAGAGATGGTAAAGATCTTGGTCAAAAGCATGAAACAAAAAAAAAAAAAGTCAGAAAGAGGGCTGAATAATTAGCTTTAGTTATTTATTGTTGTTATTATTCTTGTTGTAATTGGCTTTGTATTTCTGAAATTCTCAATGCTTTTGAGAGACCGGAATGCTGATGGCTCAAGTAATCTGGGTGCAAGCTGATGACATGCAAAGGAAATGCCCAGCTGCAGAGGGTGTGAACACCTGGCACCTCAGGCTACAAGTTGGGTGTGTAACAAGATAAGGGAAGGAGCTGATAAGAGGCAGATTAAGATTGGGCTCTTTAACATGTCAAAGTGCTTGCTCAAATGGCTCAGCTGTTATAACTCCTTTGTTGAGAAATACATGCACAGGGAGCCAGAAGGCATTTATCCCTGCTCTTGGGCCACAATGGGCCATACATTATTCAACTGCTGACATAAGAGGCAGCTGTAACATCTGAGATCATCAAAGACTCCAGAAGTGTCCCATGATCCAAAGTATTACATCATCCACTGCAAAACTCCCTGCCCTAGGGAAAGTATCTGTGTTCCCACCTTAACCTGAGTGAACACAAACCCTGTGGATGGTGTGTTTTGGTGGTTTCCCTCATGGGATCCGGACTGTGACTGTCACTTTGACCAACAGACATTGAAATTGCAACAACAAAGTCTTGTCATGCAGCCCACGGGTGGTGGGATCTTTCTCCTCTTTTCCTTCTCTTTCTTTTCCTTCTCTTTCTTTTCCTTCTCTTTCTTTTCCTTCTCTGTTTTCTTAAGTGATATTTTTATGTTTTTGTATTTCTATATTACTATAGATAGTAACCAAAATGGCTACATACCTGCTTTCCATTGCAACCAAATTGTTCTAAAATTCTACATATTGTTCTAATTGTTCCAAGTAGAAGTATTTGCAAACACCAATGACTCAGGTCCTTTCCTTCTAATCTGCCTAAGGGATCTTTAAACAAGAATCTGGGTTATTCTTCCCTTCTGGGATGTGCTGTAACATTGTTATTATAGATTCTATCGGAAATCTGATCTTGTAATTTTTTAATTTTTTTTTTTTTTCTCCAAAATAGACCTGCCCTAAGAAGCCTATTTTCAGGCTGAAAACAGCAGCATCTTTTTTGTGTGTCTGCCTATGCCTTCTTTCTGTTTCTCTGGAAGTGCTAGAAACTTCTGTATCAGAAGTAATTTCTACTGAAAAGGTCAGCAAAATCAGTACACCTTTGCAATGTTTTAGGCTTTCATGAAATGTATATTTTGATGAAAATGTGTAATCCAATTGTAATGTGAATATCTTTGTTTTACTGCTCACAAAATCTCAGGAACCTTCCACTGCCACTGGAGTGTTGTCACTGGTGCGCAAAGAGCTACTTTACCCAAACTCGAGGGTGGGAGTTAGTTTTGTGACTCCTTTTGCATTGCTGTTTATGGCTTATAGATGATGAGAACACTTTAAAAACAGATATATTTGCCACAAAAAAATCTTGCAATAACCAAAACTACTAAATAGGCAAAATATTATTTTTCCATAGTCCAGGTGGGATGGGCAATGCTAATTTTTATTAGGTCTTAGCCTTATGCTTTTTGTACTAATAGAAATTTTGTTCCAACTCAGAACACAGAACTGTGTCTCATTCCAGCCAGAGACTCAGATACCCCTGATTTTATAGCCATTTTTGTTTGTTTCTGGAGGAGTCAGAGCTTTTTCAGAACTTGTCAAAATCTGTAGCACTCACTTCCAGCCAAAGTAACCAACATATTTCTTCAGCTTTCTTAATTTTTGTGAAAGTTTCTCTCTTGGGAGGTGCTTAAAGAAGAAATATAAGATGACAGGTGCTAGTTACACCATTTAGTGTGACATGCAATGATATGATGAGGACACAGGCAAAGGATTCTGCATAGATCAGATGCAGTTCCTGAACAGACCAAAATAAAATCTTAACAATTCCTTTACACTGGCTCATGTTTCCAAATATTATTTTTTTCCTACGAGGAAAACAGCTGGAAGATATTTTGAGAGTAAAGTTTAGCAACAGCCCTGACATTTCTGGGTTTTCTATATAGTATGTGCTTGTGTCTAGTGTGGCTAATTCACACAAACTTGTTCATTGCTGTGGTGCTCTGATAGCATCTTTGATGGACTCTGACAACTTCCTACATCCCTTTTGTCCTCTCCACAGAGTATTCTTTATCTTCCATTATCTGAGTTAAACCACACACAAAAAATTTTGGTTTTCTTTCTTGTTTGCAAATGTAGGTGTTAAAAATGATGTTAATACACTTTATATTGTTTTCAGCAGGCCTCTGAATGGATAAGAACATATTTTCTTGACCCACTTTTCTTTCTCCATTCCTCTTTCCCATCCTAATCACCAGTTTTGTTAAAATGGACTTTAAGCTTCTGGAATTTTTTCCACTTCATTTATAAAAGTCATCGAAGCTCAGTAGAGGTAAGTGCAAGATTCTAAGTCACATATCTGCATATTGTAGACAATTTCTCTGTCATTACCATGAAGTTTACAAGCAGACACATTTCGAGAAAGTAATATGGGGAGAAATATTACAAAGGGTTTCTGTTTTTTATTTATGAACCCCAAACTCCTCATGTTTTTTTCTTGTTTTTTTTTTCCCCTCATAAAGTGGTGATAAGTAAAAAATTACTGCAAAGATGTTTTTTGTTTTATTTTCCAGATTTCCCACTAGCTTTAATATAGATAGTTACAACATAAAAGGCAGGAGGTCTCTCCTGAGGGATAACATGTATGCTGACAGCTGAATACAATTAGATTTGCATTTAAAAATATAAGGTTTTAGATTATCAAAGCCTGTTTGAAGACAGAACTTAAAACATTTAAACAATAATCTTAAGTTTCTTCTTCACACAAAACAGATGTGAAGTTATCACTATTAAAAGCTCAGAAACAGCACTTGAAATACACAATTAGTGCTTCCCCATCCATAAACAGTGTATTTCTAGCAAAATTATCAAAGCTGTATGGTCTGTTGGTCTCATAAGGGCTCTTGGGCAGCTTGTGGAACCAGCTCAACTGAGGATACGTGGTTCTGCTTCTGGCATGACTAATGCAGTTGGGAAATATGCCAGGCATCAGGCTCTTGAGGGAGGAGGGAAGAAGAGAAAGCTAGAAAGAGCCTGGAGGGGAAGATCCAAGCAAATGAGCCAGCAGGCTTCACAGGAACACCATTTGACATTTGCAGGGCTGTAATGTTAGAAGCCTGAAGCAATACTGAAGCCCTGCTGCTCTAAGGGGCAGCTCTACTGCAAAGCAAGCAGTGAACCCCATGGGAACAGGGTTGAAACATGGACATGAAAATGACCAAGCGTAACACATCAATCCTTGTATTGCACAGAGATATAAAGCAGTACAGGAAGGGAAGCAATAGTGAGGGACATTTGTTTCTCTTGTAAAGAAAACGTAAGGGATTTCATCTTACAGAAAATGCAGGTAGCCTTTTGTGATGGGAAACAAAATTTAAAAAAAAAAATCTTAGCCAGACAATTTCCCTGTGAGTTTCCTTCTGAAGCATCAATTAATGGAGAGGAACAACTGCCAGCAGTTGTTGCTCTAAGTCTGGATTCTTTAATTTAAAATAACCTGGCAAAATAAGGTCACTGATGTTGCTAGGAAAGATGCCATGCAATTTCTCTGTCTAAGCTACCTCAGTACATATCAAATACAATTCTCCTTTTCAATGAAATGATAATTTTATAGCAAGCTGCTGGCCTACAGTGTCAAAGGGGTTAGGTTAGCGACTGCCCAATTTGAACCATTACTGTTTGCTTTCTCTCTCTTTTTTCTTCCCTCTTCTGTATCTGCGCCTGCAATGCTGCCTACCTTGGGGAAACAGATCTTTATTTTTAGTGCTGCAAAGATATTAAGGCTGCTAAACTGAGTGGGTTCTTTAAGGTTCATGGCCAAAAAGGCTGACAAAGCTCTGACTGTTTTCCTCCCCTAGAGGGAAGAAAAGAAATAGGGGGAAAAAAAGGAAAAAAACCCACCTCAAACCTGTATCTTTTGTTCTAGAAGATGATAATAGCTGCAGTACTGATCACTGACAGTAATTTGTCTCCAGTGTACTGCATGAGAAATGAATTATATGATCTTGTGACAGCTGGCTTTCTGTGTGGCTGGGAGGTAGCATTAAAGGCTGTAGGATTTCAGAGGAGTTAAACAGTTGCTCAGCTGCAATGCAGGTAATTTGAATGAATTATTCTACTTTCAATGTGCAGTGTGTAGGCATGCTGCTTCGTCTGAAATGGTCAAGGTTACAGTGTCACGTAGGATATCATTTCATAATCCAAATCTGTTACAGGGCACACTGGCTGAAAGCAATTTGCATTTTACAGATTTTTTAGGAGCTTTACACAGATTGTGATCACCAGAATACTCTGTTCCTCTGCTGGAAAGGCATTTCCACATCCTATATAACAGGTATAACCCTCTGTTCAGCCAGTTCATGCTGTCTCTTAGCCAGACATGGCTGGCTAAGATGTGCATAGTACTCTGCATATGCACAGCAGTAAATGTGATAAGTACACCTGAGGGGTTGTTTATGTTGTGTGCACAAGATGGTGTTTTTCCATGTTTTATTTTTGGATTTTCATATTATGGGACAGTAAGACTCAAGTTCCACCACTTTCTACAAATAAAGCTATTAATAAACTGTCTTCTCACGTTCTCTACAGAATATCCACAGCATTATAGGTCATCTGGGTGTGTTCCAATTTATAGGGATTAAAGACAATGATAAGAAAATTAAAGCACAAAATATAAACATCTAACTCATTACCATATTCCTGGAAAACTGGAAAGAAAAAGTTGGATGTGTTTAAAACTGCAGTTTACTACAGGGAAAAAAAAATCTTTAATATAAGTTTTATCTTATTTTTGCTAAATAAGATGGTTTTGTGTAACTAACACTAGTAAATAAAAAAGAGCTATGATTATTACTGTCTTTGGGAAATGTGTATCTATTTTTGCTGTCTTTAACCTAAGATTTTCATTGTGCTCATGGTTATACCAAGGCTGTGCAAGGAAATGAGATAAAAAAGAAAATTCTTTGTAACTTTTGGGGCTTTTTTTACTGCTTACATTTCAAAATCACCCTGAGAACTGACTTTCAATAAAAGGAACTGCCCTGTATTAATTTATCTAATTTCTACAAAGGGTAGGGTCTTCCCTAAACCTTGTCTTTTGAATGTAACATTCATATAAATGCACCTTGCTTAAAACTCTGGTTTTTTACGTTAATCAATGAATTGAAGTTAGTATGAGAAATTTCCTGCCTACCTCTGAATGTTCTTGTTATTTAAAATATTGTTGCTAACAGGCACTGAGTAGAAAGTACTTTGCAAGGTTTGTAAATGGGAAAAATATGTTTTTCTTCTTAAATCTATGCCCGGAAGCCTGAATTTTTTTAATATCGGTTCAAACTATCTTTTTGTCAGGTATTACAGTGGATGATGTGAGACATCACACACAGTTCCATCAGTCACGTCAAGAGACGGGTTTGTCACATAACTGAATGAAACAGCAAGACAGAAAAAAATGCAAAAAAAGAAAATGATGAACGTTGATCTGCTGTGGAAGGGCACCTCGGGCTACAACAAAAATAGACTTTGTTTTGTGCCACTGGCAATGAATACTGCAGTGTTCATTGTTTGTGGAAAAGGATTTTGCTGATGATGAAACCAAACTGAACACTCAGATCTCTCTGCAGAACCTTGAAGGCACTTTAGGCAACGTTTCTGGAACAGGCCACAGTTCAAAAAAGGATGACAAAATGTACCTATGAGAAGAATCCAGCAAAGAAGCAGTCTTTAAATTGCTGTGTTTTTCTCAACACGGCCATCAGTTTAACCCTGACCAATTACAGCACAGATGAAAATACCAGAGAAGTAGTCTTTAATGTTTTTACTACAACAACTTCTATTCCAGCTTAGAGTATACCTGCATAACATAGGTGTGCTCCTTCCCACTGAGTCTTGTTCATAATAGTACACCACATGCATAGCAGTGATAGCAATGGTGTAATGACATTTTTGTGTTGTGTTTTTTCTTGTTTTTAATTACTCAGCAAGACTTGGAATTTATTCTTGGCCTTGCAACCCATCTCCAATGGTAATTAAATAGAATGGGTGGAGGAAACAGTAACCTTTCCACAAATATCAATAAGCAGCATTCAATATATGTGATTAAATTTTGTCTAATGACTACAGACTGGTCAAATATGCACCAATAATAACACCATAAATCTGGATATTCTTATATCCACATAAACATTCAGTTCCTTTTAGAAACTCAGTATAATCTTGGCTTTCACAGCAACATATCATACTCTCTAACCCAGCATGCTTTGTGCCAGTGAATTTTACTTTAGTTTTTAATTGCTCACAGGTTTTCAGAACAAACAAAAAAATTACACATGTAACCAAGCAGATAAATGTCTTTGATCTGCATGAAAAATATGCTGAATTTTTGTCTTGTTTTGGTAAGCGTTTTCAGTGTGATAGTTTCTACATGCTACTGTTGGAAGTTAGAAGATTAAATGAAAGCAAATAGTGATATCATAGGTATGATAGCTACTTACCTGTTATGAGGGAAATACAGAACAATTCAAAAAATTGTGCATTTTTAGAATCAGATACATACTTGTGACATTACTGGAGCAGATAAATATATCTGCATTGGATATTACTGCCCTTCAGTGAGAATTTAAGGGTTCCTAAGATCTCACATTGCAGGTGATCTGTAAAAATCCAATTTACCTTCTAAGAGAGGTGTATTGGTGCTAAAATCCTGAAATACAGATTTTATCATGTGTTACCTCATCAAATATATTTTTGGTGAGGTTTTTTTTGTTTGTTTGTTTTCGTATTTGTTTGGTTTTGGTTTTGCTGTTGTTTTGGTTTGGTTTTTGTTTTTGTCGGTTGTTTGTGGGTTTTTTAGCATGGCATTAAAGATTATGCATTTCCTGTGCTGGGACACTGCACAAGAAAATAAGAAAGTGCTGAAGGTTACAAGTCTCATACATTCAAGGGTTTGGCAGGACAGGCAAAAAGCAGGGTCTGTTGTGGTCTCATCCTTACTTCTATTAGGAAATGACCATAGCAAATTATCTTCAAACCTTCCTGGCAGTTATCTCAAACACAGACGGTTGATTTACTCCAGAAGGCATAGGAAAAGTAAATTCAATGTAAGTGTCTGTGGTAGTGCTCCAGTTCAGATCAGGAGGGAGCTTTTGAAGCATGTATTCCAATGATACCTTTGAATGTGCCATATTTCCTGTTGCAGAATATCTCTGGGTGCAAGCATAATGATTATTGAGGAACTAGTACTGAAACAGGAAACTAAGATACTTGCTGCTGTGATAAACCAATACACACATTGATTATTCATTACAATATAAAGTGGTGAAGAGAGTGCTAAAACAACTTTCATAGCAATACTTTTTTTTAAAAATCCTATTTTTTTCCCCATAACAGAAACAGCTGAGAGTACAATGCATTTGCAAGAATCTAGATGGGGCACCTTTTGTCATTTCCTTGAGTAGGTGTCATAATTTGTTTTCTTAAAAGTACTTTTACTTGCCCTTATAACACTAATTTAAAAAAGAAAGCAAAAAAACTGTCTTAAATGATTGTACTTGTGAGTATTCTGGGATTTAGTCTGTCATACCCATGTAGTTGGAACCATGGAAAAATAACAAAATATAGAAATAAGCAGGGCTTTTGTGTGGTGGTTTGTTGGTTAACACAGCTGAGCCCAGCTGCACCCACCTAATTCCTTCACACTTTCCACACATGTAAGGGAAAGCAGAGCAAACCAGCCAGCTATATAGAACGTAGATTTTCTAATTTCGTGAAAACTTGACCTATTTTTAATTCATATCTATATCATCCAAAGTGTTTGCCATCAGGACACTGAGGGCACCTCCCCAGATCTCCCAAGTCTAGGGGTTTAGCTGTCTGAGTTTGAGGACAGCTCTGGTGTTTGTAACTGTGTAGCCTTGAACCTGAAAGCAGTGGGGAAAAAACCCAAACCAACAACTGTGTGAGAGAGCTCTAAAAGAGTCTTGCTGAGGGCCCTCATGGTTTTGGTTCAGAGGTACCCTTAAGCTCAGACATGCACGTTGTGCCTTGCTGAGCCAGGTTACAGAGATGCCCACTCATGGCAAGATCTTGCTGGTGTCTTGCTGCTGATACTGATCCCACAGACATCATCCACACCAGGCATTTTTGACATCAACAAAACCTTTCTGAGTTTTCTCGTGTGTTAGGCACAACAACATGTATGCTAGTATAAAATGCAGTGTGACACAACTCACTGAAACAAAAATATGTAAAGGAAGGAGAAAGTGTTCTCTGCCTTCCTATGGAAATTCCCACAAACTGGAATGCACTAGAGGTGTCATTGCACAAACTTTACAAGGAATGATGTTCTAGAGGACATTATCTTTAAAAAGCATGTACGAACTGATTATGTGCACAGTTCCTCTCTTCTCTTAAAAAGAAATGTTTTTATCTTCAATTTCAATCTATTGCATTTAAGTTTTGCTTCAATACTTTTTAGTGAGAAGAGCCAAAAAGTATATTTATTTATTTATTTATTTATTTCTCATTGTGAAACCTAAGAAACTAAACTATAGGTTTTCTCTTATATATTTTTCTTACATTAATTACAATGGCAACTACGGTCTGTTGGAGTGGTATGGATACTCTAACACAAAGAACACTAACTTTTGATTTAAAAAGTGTATGAAAATTGCTATTGCTGATATTTTAGTTATGATTCAAAGTTATTGTTTCAGTCTTCCACAACACCTTTTCAATAATTAAAATGCATTCAATTTTTCTATCTCACAAAAATTAAAAATTGTGGGTTTATAACTTGACATTGTCATACATTCTCAATTTGTATTTTCCTTTTGTCTAACAACGACAAGACTGAACTGAACAGAATAGGTTTTTATGGCATCTCTTAATAATATTTATATTAACATCCTTAATGTAATGGTTTGCATCAGTCTCAGCAAAAATAAGTGATCCATTAAAGATGTTAGGTCTCCCATTGTTACTTGGTAATTTTCCTATAATTCAAAACATGGCATATTAAACAATGATCTTTAAATAATAGCTAAACAAATAGTATCTTATTTCAAGCTCCTTAATATTTAGAATACTTTCAGGGGATCTGCAAATTAAACTAATCACTTACCACACAACGTATCACCAATTCCCTTTTGATGTGACATTCATGTAATTTTTTTCTCATCTTCGGTGGTTCATAAGCACAGTCAAAACAGGAATGCTCATTAGTTTTTTCCTTACCTCTAAAGGGAATTGAACACATACAATATTGGAAATACAAATTCATGTGCAGAAATACTGCATACTCCAATTCATCTTCTTTGAGCTATATTTCTTTCCTTGATGGTTTCATGTCGAGTTGATGTCTTTCATCCAGATAAACAATTACAAAGCAATTTTTAGAAAATGAAGGAAAATCAAGCACTGTCATATTTACTCATTGTATGATTCATCATATGACTGATCTGTTATATTTTCTATTATGTGAAATCATTTTTGTTTGCAAGAAATTTCTAAATGGTGAACAGAAGGATTTCTCCCCCCTCTCTTCAGTGTTCAGTAGAATTATTGTTGGTTTAGACAAGGGTAGAAGCAAGGCCATGGAATGTTATGAAAGATCAGATTAAATGTTTAAATTTGGAATCTACTTCTATCCTAACATGAGCACTGGGTGCTTTAAGTCACATCTCCCCTGGGCATAACAAAGGAGATAGTATTGGTCCAAAGAGGTACCAGTGAACATCCAAAATTTGCTTTGGTGAATTACACTATTCAAATACTATGTGTGTAGTTGGTTGCATGCTAAAGTTTCTGAAACAATGCAAAAACGTTTTTTAACTACTTATTTGGCTCCAACACTAGTACTACTAAATGTAATGCATAACCCATTTAGAAAACAAGTTGGAAAAAAAAAAGGTAAATAGTGAAGAACCAACCACATGACAACAGTGTGAATATTTGATCTACTCTTTCACATCACTGAACACAACACCCAAATCTTTCTTTCATGTTTACAAAAGCCTTTGTATTTTTGTCTCACATAGATACTGAACAATAAAATGTGTGCAAAGGTGTGTTTGCTTACTTCAGATTGGAAATTCTTTCAATAAGATAGCACTGTCTTAACTGGTACACGAATTTGATAATTGAGCTTGCTTTTATGCTAAATGCATGCAAGAAATGTTTTTATTATTTTGAAACACACTTGAATCTTCAAAAAATATTTTATGTTTCCCCAACAAAGCATGGAATTTGTCACTCATGAAAAACAGAGTTCATGTTTGCAATAACAGCACTATGTTAATCACACTACCTTGGAAAATCTACTAATATGTTTGCTAATAACTTGTCTGATCTTCCTGAAACCAGATATTTCCATGAATGTTCAGGAATACGGATTTTGTCCTTATGTGTTGGCACACACAGGCAGGACAGCTGATCCCTACTGAACAAAGGGATATCCCACACCATATGGCCTCATGCTTGGCATATAAAGCTGGGGGAAGAAGGAGAAAGAGGGGGGGGACATTTGGAGTGATGGAATTTGTTACCATTTACCATTTACCAAAAGTTACCATTTTTCGTCATGGGTCCCTGCTCTCCAGGAGATGGCTGTACAAACACCTGCCTGCCCATGGGAAGCCTTGAATTAATTCCCTGTTTTCCTTTGCTTCTGTGTGTGGCTTTTCCTTCACCTCTAAACAATCTTTATCTCAACCCATGAGTTTTCTCACTTCTGCTCTTGCAATTCTTTCCCCCATCCCACCAATGGGTTTTGGCAGGGTGTGAGAGAGCAGCTGTGTGGGGCTGGGTTGCTGCTAGGGGTTAAACCATGATGCATCACAAGTAATTCTCAAAATTAGCCTAGGACCTGTCACACCAGCATGAAAATAAGTTCATACTTCCAAAAGGAAGATAAGATATAAGAAAATAAAACTTTACCTATGGATTTAAGGGAATGAAGAACAGGAATAAAGCCCTATGCTTCTGTAATCAGAAGCTGACATCAGGCAGACTTGTTCTAAATTTGGAGGGAATATTTGTTCAGTCTCAAACCTCCTATATGTGACTTCTTTTGCCAGGCACTTCTGGGTATTGTTGCATTCAGCATTAGTCACACCAAGATTTCAAGTCAAATAAACAGGAAATAAAAGCAAAAAATGTACTGACGTGGGTATTAAAACACAATTCCCTTTTATAATGCTCAGTTTTCTGTAGCTGGTTCTTCACAGAAGAAACATATGCACAATTAATATGTTCAATGAAACTTGCTGCAGTCCAGAAAACACCAGATCTGGCTTCACCTGTGCTATTAGTTATAGTCAACCTTGATGATTTATCACATGATTAAGTTGTGTAATTTCTGTTCAAGCTTAATTTGGTTTCCCACAGAAAGTGTCTTTAATCTTTAATTTGCTATTCATGCTATTCTTAAATGTAATTTTTTCTAGACAGCTTGCTTGTTTCTCATGGAGAATACATTTTCTTAGTTGTTCCAAAGTCACATGTATGCCACGAATCAGGATATATATTTTTCTACAGATGCAGATAACATCCTTTTAAAACATCATCTTCTGCAGGTTCTCTTCTAAATGTGATTCAAAATAGTTCCAATGTATATTTAGTCATGTATAAAATAGGCTTCCAACACTTCTCAGGCTCTTTTGATATTCAATTTACCTTGCAGTGTTACAAGGGTAGGTAGATAGAAATATATATATATGCATAACTAGATAAATATTAGTAATATGTTCAAGAAAAAATATATATGCATATATGCACTCTGTGAATATTTGTAATACCTTTCTAACTAATCATAAATACCATCTCCGTATAAAAGTATGGTAAAATAAGTGTCAGCTAGAATTTTTAACTTGAGTTTATTCAATTCTCTTCAGCCTGCAATATGATGGTATGTGTGGTCAGGATCATTAGATAATCTGAGTTTCAAGGGACATGCAGGATCAGGAATTCATCAACATAGAAGAAACAGGCAGGCTGTATTTACTGCAAATTCGGCTTCTAAAGGCAGAGCAAACAAGGATAAATGAGTTTAGGAAAGTGAATCCAGAGCAGGAACCAGAATCAGGGATGAACAAGCATGTGTCAAGACAGGAGTGAGATGAATGATGGCAACTGCACCCTAAACACTGAGCAGACAAGGATAGAATTGTCTCAAATGGGCAATAATAACACCACTGACCAGCTCTGAAAGCAGGCTGTGGCTACGTGGGAGACTGACAGCTTCACGGAGTTGCGTGCAGATACATCATCCAGCTGAGGATGCAGGAAGATCACAACTTCCACGTTCTCTGGTTTTTCAGTCTAAATCTTCCCCATACATTCCAAATGCTACCCACAAAAGTCAAAGTTTCTTTCCTTTTTTTGGTGTGTTTAGAAAGTATAAGCACTGAGAAAATCTTTCTCACATATGCAACATTTATACAGCTTTTCTCTTTTCTACTGAACAGAAATGGGGAGGATTTTATTTTTCTTTGAGTTCCTATCTGTCCATGATATTTCTTGAGAAAAGCCAACATGATTTTAGAAGAATATAAAAATAATTAAAGCATGGAATTAAGAGAAACAAAAGACTAAGATTACAAATGCCTTTTTTTCATATAATTGAAAGGCTGAAGAACAAAGTTAAGCGTGAAGAAACTATCTCTTGTATCGCAGAAATATGAATAATTATGTAAAAAGCAGCCAGATTGAGCATACTTGCATTAGTGTCAAAATGCAGTGTGTCCCTTTTGACCATGTGCTGTCCATCACAGTCTGAAAATAATTTTTATATGCATCCTGAACAGTAAGGAAACTTGTACTGCTCTGTAGTTTTACAGATTTTTTTTTTTACCCCTGTAAAAAAAATCTTAGTAGAAAGTGATCCAGTGTTTAAGCACATAACATTTGTGTTAATATTTGGTGGCAAATAAGTAACTAGGAAAAGCACTGGAACTGAGCAAATATATATGGAAAAGAACAGCTCTTCTCTGTGTATGTGTTTGTATGTGTGAGCAAAATTTGTACACTAGTAAAACAATATCTTCAAACCAAGGAAGCAGGGATTTTTTACAAAAATCTTTATGACATTCTATATGTACAGTTTAGAGTTAATTTGAAGTATTTTGATAAGATAATCTGAAAATAGCTTCCAACATGGATTGTACAATTAATCAAGTAGATGCAAACTAAACAGAAAAGGAAGAAACATTTAAAACATTTCAATTTAATAAAAGTACTTAGGTGGGTTCCAAATTATTTATCTTTTATAATTTTTCTTATACAAATACTGAAAGGATATATGATCTCTATATTGTGGTGGTCCCAGCTAGAAGACTATTGCACATTGAGGAGTTAGTACTCCAATAGCAAGCTGACGTAAGTGCCAGCATGTCCTGTACCCTGCACATTTCATTTGGTTTTCAGGACTGTGCCACACTGGGATGAGCTTAGCCAGATAATCATAACAAAAGATTTTGAGGGTATCACCCAGTTGGCATTACCAGTGATAACAACATGTCCTTGGCTTTATCTTGAAGGAAATTAATATGAATTCCTTGTATGCAATGATACCTTTAAGAAAAAGACCACCTTTAAAATATGGCAATATAGGTGAGCCAAGGCACAGTTATGTCTAGAGCATGCTGTGGCCCGATTGGAGGTGTATCCAGTTTTGTACTATCTTGTCATTTCCATCCTCAGAAAGGATTTAAGATTTGTCGAAGAAAAGAACTAGTGCACCTCTTTGTGTGCAACATATATGAACTAAATGTCCATTATTTGAGAAGTTCTAGTAGCAAGATATCTATCCAGTGTGCCAGACAATTCCCAAAACAGCTCTATCAACCAGCTCGTTTTTTGTTTCTCCTTTAAGAAATGCATTTGTTGAGCAAACACTTCTGGTTGGTTTTTTTTTGTTTGTTTGTTTGGGGTTTTTTTGTTTTGTTTTGGTTTTGTGGGGTTTTTGTTTGTTTGTTTGTTTTTTGGGTTTTTGTTTGTTTGGTTTTTTTGGTTTTTGGTTTTTTTTTGAGGTTCTGACTTGTTGTGATCCTTATAAGAAAAGTATTGGGAGTCTGTATCTCAGTACAAGACATGGACCTCTTCAAGTGGGTCCAGAGAAGGAACACAAAAATGATCAGAGAGATGGAACACCTCTCCTATAAGAACAGGCTGAGAGAGTTGGGACTGTTTGGCCCGAAGATCAGAAGACTCTGGAGACACATCATTATGGCCTTACAATAATTAAAGGGGAACTAAAAAAAGAGGGGGACAGATTTTTTAGTTGGGCTTGTTGCAACAGGACAAAGGGAAATGATTTTAAACTAAAGGAGGGTAGATTCAGAGGGTAGATATACGGAAGAAAATTTTATAATGAGGATGGAGATACACTGGAACAGATTGCCTGGACAAGTGGTATGTGCCCCATCCCCAGAAACATTCAAAGTCAGTTTGGATCTTCATCCAGGTGTAGTTGAAGATTTCCCTGCTCACAGAAGGGAAGGTTGGACTGGAAGACCCTTAATAGTCCCTTTCAACCAAAACCATTCTATGATTCTACAAAAGGTCACTTACTAGAGCTAACACTGTAAAGAAAGAAGATAGCGTTGACAATAATACATCCCTACAGATTCTGGGAACCCCAAAATCAGCAGCATTGAATGACTGTCAGTCAAAGTGCAGCACACTTGTGGTAAGATTAGTTGACATTTTGGTCTTTTGAGCTGTTACAAGATTTCTTCAAAGGGCCAATCCTACTCATCATTTTTGCTGTCCAATAGAAAGAATGTTCACCTGAGAACTTGTTCCTGCACTGTTAGATAAAGGCAAAGACACACAGGTGGCTTAATCTCCAATACCAAGCAGAACCTGCCTGCAGGCTCCTCTGTACCAAGGAAATAGTCAATTGTGTTCTGCAGTGAGAGATGTGAGCAGCACATCATACTCCTGTGCCTGCTCAGGTTACCTTTTATGTGAGCCACTGTCTCCTCCATGAACAGCTGGCACCCCACCAGTGTCACTACATCCATTCATCCTGCATGAAACTAAGAGAGTTTCTCACCATTCAACTGTCCATTTCCACCTCAATGCTCATTAAATGGTCCATTCAAAATTAAAAGGTTCCAAAATTGAAATGTCCGAGAGTATAACACTGAAAAGCAGTAAGAGATGGGATGGCAAGTGAGGGGACAAGGTAGGGGACATCACGACAGTCTTAATTCTGTATATTTTGCATTTTCCACTTCCTCATTTAGGTCGAATATTTTCATGTAAAACCCGAAGTTTGGTGGAACAAAAATACTATTTTTGTATTAACTCTCCCGAGAATATAGTTTTTACTGTCTTCATATGAAGTTGTTCAACAATCTTAACATTCTGTTTCTTAGAACTAGAACACGAACTTAGAAAAATAATTATTAACATGAGAGCTTGAAAATTACAACTACGGTTTTGAAGCGTTGAATTTGCATAAAATGTTTTCTTTCAAGAGCTTAGTTCTTAAAGCAATTTCATACAACATGTAAACCATTACTGAAGTAAAATTACATTTCAAAGTGGTACACAGTGATCTAGCTGCTTAGCTGTCACCGGCATTAATAAGTCACACAGCTCTGCTTGGAAAGTTTGTTGCCATGTGTCTCCATTAAGCACATCATAGAGGGAACATCCCATACCAGCGTTTTTTATTAAAAGTGCATTTTAATACTTCATTTAAATACTCAATTTAAATATTTTATACCTATCTATCAGTTACTGTGCAGAGACCCTCCCTCAAGCAATTATTTTCTATGAAATTTCATATTTATTCATATTAGCTATGCCGTTACACTTAGTGGAAAGCCCAAGGTAAAATTCTAATACCACTTGTGACAGAAGAGGTAACTGTAGCTATTTTATGATTTACTACTTTTCTAGTAACAGCCATCTGCAGTTGATTTAATTGCTTTTGCAATTTGTTTACTCAAGCAAAGTTTGTTGTTTTTTTTTTTTTTATATCATTATGGTGTATAGAAGATAGATATTAAGCATCCTGGTTCCATGAAGTCAGGAAACTTGAAACAGAAGAGTGAGCTGATTACAAAGTGAAGAGGATGGAGTTTGGGTATGCCTTTGGTACATGATTTCTTTGTGACTTACCTCATTCATAAATACAGCAGGAAGACAATGGATCTAAGTCTATTAATGAAAATGTAAAAGCTACCGAGATCCCATGATTACTTCAAGTACTTAAAGGCACTTGAAAGGGGTAAGCAATATTTTTCATTAAAAAAATTAAAAGAAAAATGCCATCAAAACTATCCATCTTCCTTCACTTTCATTTTCCTCACTATTTTTGGTGAAAAGCCAACAACAAAATCTGCAGTGAATTGGTGGACAAAAAGAAACATTACTTCTCTTAAGGAAAACCATGTTCATCAGTTAAATATTTTTGTAACCATTTTCTAGTGACTCATAATTAATGTATCCTCTTGGAAAGATATTTTAAACTAGTTACTTCCTCAGTATTGGCTAAACACATATGTTATTCTCAGTTTCTAGCACAATAGGTTATTTGCCCTTAATCACTAGGTTAAAATAATGTCTTGATATACAGCAGTACAGATACATACATCTGTTTTATGTAATTTCCTAGATCTTGACAACTGCCCCCATATTTTCTTACTCCTATTTGACATTTCTAAATAATATTTTCAAAACAAGCTTTGACAAAACTAGCATTTTGAATGATTGGCTGGTAGAAATAGGGTTACTCCTTCAGAGACTTAGAATACATATATCTCTCTGCTTAGAAGAGGCTTCAAAATTCTTTGGAGATGGCTACAACTGCTGAATGAAAAATGTTTCAACACCAGTTCAGACGGTACTTATCGAATAAAACATATTCCTGTAAAATAAATAACTATAGTGCTTACATCAATTCAGAAAAAGAAAGATTGAATGTTGTAAATAGTTGTATTGATTTAGTTTGGTGTTAGCCCAGATAGTAACTATAGGTCGATTGGGTACTTCAATTAATATATTTTTGGCTGTGAGCACCTTTTCAACAAACAAAAATAAACCTGGCATTTAAAAAAATACCGCATTAAATCATTTATCAGTATCTCCTGTCACTGGTTGTCAGGACTTTGTCCAAGAAGGCATTCAGTACATTGCAGTCGTACACACACTTCAATAGATTTGAATATTTTTAGTAAATTTTAGTTCTGTTTTATGAAAATGTTATATTCTGAGGGGCTTTTAATCAATGTTTCCCTGTAAGATCACTTGCACCTCCAGCTGATACCACCTAGATGATAATTTTATCACTTGTCAAGGAGGAGGTGGTTTCCAGAAAAATATGTAAATTAATTATTACCTACATGAATACATACATTGGAAAAATGCAGAGAGTTGAGACTGTGGAAATAATTCCTGAATTTAATCACAGCAAATTTTTTTCTTTTTTTTTTTTTTTTTTCAACCCACACATCACATCAGTAAAAGTACTACTCTTTGAAATCAAATTCTCAGAAAATTTGCATCAGAGGAGAGGACACAAGCAATAAAATGTAATATCTGAAGAAAGGCCTCCATACAATGGTAACATGGGTTTCTCATATGTATACAAAGCACACAGTCTTGTTAAATGTTGACATGTTCTTTTTTACAAATAAAGAAAGTTTACACATATTAAAAGATCTTCATTAAATTGTAAGATAAACAAAAACTAATTAAGCCATGACTGAATTTACTTTACCATAGGTTTGTATGAGCCCTACTGCTTCAGTGGCAGAGCTATTCATTTCTAAATATACAGAATATTTCCCACTATGAAATATGTCTTAAACATTTCCACATTCTGATACATAAAGAAGATGCTGTAAAGACAAATCTTAAAGCAAAATTTAAACACACAGTAGAAGCAAAGAAATGGAGTAATTTCCATCTTCAGTCTTGAAAATCCTAAAGAGAAAAGTCAATTGTATTTTTTTTGCCATCATTACCACAGAGTCAGGAAATGAAGATGTTTGGAGATGCTTAGCATTCATTAGATTTCTGTCCAGAAATTTTTAGTTAATACAGCATTGTATTTACAGAGCATTTCAGTAATATTCACACTCACAATGTGAGTTATTCTTATAATTTATAATACTTAGAAAAACCTGAAAGATGCATGGCAAATCTCTTGTGGGGTCAGGTTTAGAACAAAGAGTCTGCCCCTCAGAACTGCATTACTGGTAGCTCTTAGGAAACCAGATACTCTTTGTAAAACCTGTCAGTGATAACTCTAAAAATATTTCTGGTCAGGAGGGATTATATAGCGAACAAGAGGTTAATTTTCTTTAAATGTTTTCTGGAAAGGAAATACTAATCCTATTTCATGGCTCTTTAGCCCCATTGTTAAAAAATTCAGTAAAAAACTACCAGTCAGTAACTTCAACCTGTGGAAAGTAGAATCACATAACGTGTTTATAATCTCATAAAAATAAATCCACCAACTGCCAATATTAATGAAAGTCAAAAGACAGTTTTAAGAAACTGTGATCACTTTAAAATAAGGAAGACATTGGTTAGGTGTCTAGAATTTGATTCCTTACAGTAGCTGCTTAGCTACTATCCAAATACACAGAGAATCATAGGATAATAAGTTGACCTGTCTGGTTCCTTGAAAATGTAGGTCAGGTGTTCAGTGCCTGAAGAAATTACCTGCTGGGTGACTCAGGTTGCACGGAGCATTAGCCCATCCACTGGCTGCTCATATATCACTGTCATATACTGGAAAGAATGTGGCAAAACACAATAAAAGTGAGGAAAGTAATTACAGAGGAGGACAAAAAGAAGACATCTACTTTAATTAAGCTACAAAGGAGTGTACTGGTTGTATTTGTGTTTTTCAGGAAAGTGGGTTTGATATAAAAAAGCATCTTTTGGTGTAAAATTCTTATCAGTGTCTACAAGATTATAATCTGAGCTAAACTGTACTGCAAAAATAAGTGTACCACAATGTGATAGAAGCACATGTTCACTGGTCTAATACTATAATAAGAAAGCAATAAGAATTATCCTATCATTACAAGAATTTTGTTCTAATTTTGTAATAAAATTGTAAGAGAGTGTTAAAATCTATATTTAAAAACCCATCTGATCTTAGCAAAGAATGGACACTTCAACAACTAATAATATTATTAATAATCTTGTTAGAAAATGTGCTTATATTTTTGTGGTCTTAGTCTGGCAATTATTTATGTGAAAATGAATCACATCTCCACTCAAATTATAGCAAAATAGAAAATCTGGAGTCCTGAATTGAGTGAATGAAGGTCTTAAAACTATTATGGGCTCAAAGGATTTTAAGCTCTACCGTATTGCTTTATAATTTTCTAAATTAAAGATTCTTCCTCTGAAAAATGACACTTTAATTAAATAATTGCTGGACCTGAACAAATGATCTTTGATAAGTTATACTTAATTTCCTTACACCTGTCATTGAAAAGCTTTATTTGTGTAATTTTTTCCTGAAAAATATTACTCCAAGTTTCAAGTACTTTGATTGTTTTGTAATGATTTGTAGAATGCCAGAATGAAGGGTACAAAGAAGAAATGCAAAACCACATGGAAAAAATACAGAATATAGATTCATAGAATGGGTGGGAAGGAACCTTTAAAGGTGTCATGGTTTATCCCCAGCCAGCCGCCCAAGTACCACACAGCTGCTCGTTCACTCCCTCACCAGTGGGATTGGGAAGAAAATAGGAAGGGTAAAAGCAAATAAACTTGTAATTTCCCAACAACAAACACAAAAGACAGCTTTATATATTGCATTGCTTTGCAGTCAAACCTGGACTATTCAATTTATTTCAATTTAAGGAAACTGAAGGTACTGATATTATATCAAGCCCATTACAAACATCAATTATTTTTCTAATCTTCCATGGCCTGAGAATGAGTGCATCCATGACATTTGTATCCTGAGTCTAAACACCATGGGTTCTATAAATCTTATTGGCTGATCTACATTACAGACATTATATATACATATAAGTGTCAGAACTCCTTGCAGTGGATCTTAGTCTCCTGCTGTGCCTGTTTCATATAGATGTCAGTAGAAAAATACGTATTTTACTCATTTTTATAAAAAGCACATGCAAAACAGGAAAATTAAAGTTGTCAATTAGAATATATAGAAGTGGAAATTTGAGAATGCCTGAATGACACAAATTTATCTTACTTTTCCAGGGTTCTGCACAGCTTTATATGAAAAGGGAAACTGCTAATGTAGAACTGAACAGGTACCTCTCACTGTTAAGAGAGAATGAAAGCACCACTTTAAACAGTGGAAACTACAAGATCAACTAAAATGAAAGAAAATTACCTACAGTAATTACACTATGTTTTTGTTTTCTTAAATTAACTTCACAAAAAATTGACCCTAATTAAAATATTTTGATTCAGGAATAATATCACAGAAATCTATTCTAAAAATGACATAAAATCAGACTAACTGAGGGTAGAGCATGGTCAAAGTACATAGCCTTCTCTTGAAGTAACTAGGAGAATAATTTTACCTTCTATTATCTTCATGTCATCATGTGAGGAATCACAAGTAAAGAATAAAAATATGACTTTTAGGAAGTTCTGGGTTGAATTTATTCATGTCAGCCTCCACCTAAAAACAGCCTATTATATATAAAGCTGCAGTTTTCATTATGAGTTCCTAACCAATTTTGTCTCCTGTCCTTAGGCAGAAATATTAGCTAAATACTTGCATAAACATTTGAGTATCTTTTATGTTATATAATTTATCTGATTCATTACATCCAAAACAAATAATTTATTTAGGCCACTCCCTTTCTTTGAAGCAAGAAACACTGCATGACGCAAAGGGACTCACTTTACGTACGTAAGTATTTCCCTGAAGTGAAAACAAAAAGACAAAAATATTTTTATTGTCTCTGCTTTTTTTTTTTTTTCTTCTCACAGATGACATGCTTTTTGCTTCCACAAGGAATTAATTTCATGGACAAGGCTACAACACAATTACTCAGTTCTTTCAGAAGTTATTAATTGTATTGAACTAATTCCTTCTAATTAGAAGGAGTGTGTCCCCTACCATCTCTCCAGTTCATTGCAGTAGGAGAACCTCTTGTGACTTCAATTAGAAGAGAAATATTGAGAGAAGTAACAGGATAAAAGCCTTCTAAGTTTTCCAATCCCACTTATTCTTTTCTTACTGTGGTTAAAATAGTTAGACTCTCTATTTTTCATGGATTTTTGGTCAAGTGGAGAATGCTAGGAGTTCTAGCTAGTGATTTCAAACTGTCTTTAAAATATTAAGAAACACAATTGCTTTGTAAGGCAGACTCCACAATCTAGAAATACAAAAACAGTGTTGCAAAGAAAAGCAATTTGCACAAAAGACACTCTGAACCACTTTCAAGGTTAGGACAATGTAGCAATGCTAAACAAGCTATTTATAGCTTATATGAACTTATTTGCTGCGGTTCACACAGCAGAATTTTTAAAGTAAAAAGAAAGAAGGTTGAACACTGAACAGGTAAGGACAAATTACAAGAGAAAATTTTGAAGTAGGCTGTTTTATTCAGTGCTTCCATAGCCATCCACAAAAGGGGGAGTTAGACCCATGCATGTCATAAGGTTAATTCCAAAAACAGTCAGATTTCAAAGCAAGGTTATGAAGACAAGGTTATGTGATATACATTGTTTTGTAGACCAGGCCTTAAGACTTGAAAAAAAAATTTGGAAATATGATCTGGCTACTGTTATCTTTGATCATAAGTGATTGTATTTTCCATAATTATAGGTGATACAGGAGATTTTGTATGATTGTAGAAAAGGAAACAGCAAATTTTTTTAAAAAGGAAGAAAGATGAATGCAAATAATTCTAAATGGGTTAGTGTAACTTTATTCTTTCCTTAGATTCTGGGAAATTGTATTTAAAATATGTTTCTAAATGCCTAGAAGAGATATAACCAGATCTTAGTATGGATTTTTTTTTAGTGAGTATATCTTGTAAAACAAAAGCTATTAGCTTTTTCAAAAGAATAAGAAATATATGCATAATATGAGTATTAAATATCACTGGCTATTGTCCTCATGCTAGATCTGCTTCTGCTCAAGATTTGTATTTTAAACTTAGAAACATAGTGGTTAATAAATTTATAATGCTTGTTAAGGGAATATCTGTTCTAAGGTACTATCAAAACATAGAAATTAATATGTAGAAATGTAGGCTGAAAGAAATCTACATAGGTAGCAATAATCTCAAGTTTACAATTAGACACATAAAGTCTGTTAAAGTATATAATGATTTTACAGAAAAGGAAAAAAACCTGATATAAAATCTCTGAAAGAAAATCTTTTATACTCTTGCATTCCTATACAACCTTTTGCTACCATGGAAAATTGTGTTAGGTGGTATTTAACATAACTCAGTATGGACATGCTTATATAGAAGAAGAAGTTCTCTGGACATTATGATGAAATTTACCTCAATTTTAGGGCCAGTTCAGTTCAAAACATTTATCAATAATCTGATGTAGGAGCTGAATGCATTTACGCCTGCTGATGATATCAAATTGGGATGTGCTGATGACTCTGTTGAAGGACAAGAAGCCTTAAAGACGGATTGAAATTGTTTGGAGCAGTGGGCAATTATCAATGGTCTGAAATTTAAGAAGTCCAGATGATGGATTCTGCAGCTAGAATAGAGTAACAACAGGCACAAGTATAAATAGGGACAGGAGTGGCTGGAGAGAGGCCCTGCAGAAAGGGATCTGTGGTTGCTGGTCAGCAGCAGACTCAGCAGGGGTCAGCAGGGTGTCCTGGTAACCAACAGGGCAAACCACATCGTGGGGTGCATCAAAAACAGCACCACCAGCTGCTCAAAGTGATGATTATCCCACTGTATTCAGCATTGGTTCAGCCTCACCTTGGGTCCTGTGGGCAGTTCTGAGCCCCACAAGTTAACAAGGATGTGAAAGTTCTTGAATGTATTCAGAGAAAAACAACAAAGATGTTTAAAGGACTGGAAAGAATGTCCTAAGAGGAGTGGATAAGAACTTTTCGTTTGTCTAGTTTGGAGAAAAGGAGGCTGGAGGGCAACTTCATTGCTCTCTTTAACTTCCTGCAGAGGGGAAGTGGAGAGAGGTACTGATTTCTTCTCCCTGGAATGCCCTGACAGGAATTGTTCGAAGCTGCACTGAAGAAGGTTTAGATTGGA
The DNA here is from genome assembly GCA_013397055.1 of Pachycephala philippinensis. Lineage (NCBI taxonomy): Eukaryota > Metazoa > Chordata > Aves > Passeriformes > Pachycephala > Pachycephala philippinensis. The sequence goes on from VWZT01013318.1 coordinate 157,115, forward strand.
CATCAGAAAGCATTTCTTTACTGAAAGAGTGGTCAGACTTTGGAACAGGCTTCCTAGAGAGATGGTCAATGCCCTGAGCCAATCAGTCCTTAAGAGGCATTTCGTCTTTAGAATGTAAGACATGTCCTTAACAACATGCTTTAACTTTTGATCGACTTATGCCTTATGGTGTTGTATAGCATGTAGCAGTTTGACACAGGAGTAGTCATGCTGACTGTCATGCAAATTCACTTATATAGCTCCTGCTATATATATCAGACAGTCAGAGCAGATTTGTAGCAAATCAGCTTGGTCCACAAGCAGAGACATACATGCATTCCCAGTTCATGTGAACTGTCTTTTGATAGGCTTGCACAGATCTTAGTGAAACTTCTCCACATTCACTTCATTATGCCCTTAGTGCTTTACATAAAATTAGTATTTGTTAATAATTATACACATATTACATGAAAATAGTTTTACATTTTAAGTGCAAATATGTTATCCACTTATTTACTATTAGTAAAAATACACAGAGGAGAAAGGATGAATGGAAGAATATTTGTGTTATTTAAAGCAAATAGCATCTTTGCCAATGTCTCTCAAACTGGACAAATAGAAATATCTGTATAGAGTAATGCAGTTGACAGGGAAGACCTGATGTCAATATTCATTTAAGAATTTTTTTTTTTTTCTTTAGGTAAAGTACAGTCTAGTACATACCCTGAATGTCCATTTGGAGCTGAAGTGTTCCTGAATTGAACCTTCCAGTGTACCTAAAAGTATACAGTCCCTCTGGGGCTACTGACCAAAGCACAATATCTGAAGACAAATGAGAGGTTCAAGTAAAAGACACAGCCCTGATGCCACCTAAAATTGTATTTAACAGTCATTTTTATCTGCATTCCTTATCTTTGTCAAGAAATCCTGGCCACAGTTTACATAAGTCTCACAATAAGTGTATAATGCACCAGGCTGATAACTTTGCAGTGCTTCCAATGTAATCACTTTCTTTTCATCATTCTTTTCTAATCAGGTTTTAGATTTTGTAGCTGTTTTTTGCTGGCTGAGTTTTAGCTGGGTTTTCCCCACCCCATTACTTGCGTGACAGAAAGTCAATGAATCCAATATCTGTACTGCAATACCAGCTAAATGGTAAAATTCATTGACTTAGGTAGTATTGGTTTTTATGAATTACTCCAGTAACCAGTTTATAAAACAAATGTCCATACCATAGATTGCATTTATACATGCAGTTTTTTACCAAAATAAGTCAATATGAAGCTCTTTTTCACCTTGCCTTTAGTCTTTTCTAGAAGAAGGTTCCATATGCTATAAGTAAAATATGAGAAATTAAAAAGTCGTATAGACACATTATATTAAAAGCAGAAATGACTTTGCATATTTAGTCAAGCGTACGTGGTACTGATATTGCCCTTGAGAACTCAGAGATACAAACATATAAATCTCAAAAAAACCCTTTCCAAAACATTCAAAACCAGAAAATATGAGGAGGAGGAAATTTCAATTACTTGTTAAAAGTGTGAATAAGCTCCTGATTCAACACCTAGATGTAGGTGTGTACAGATTATCTAGGTGTCATTATACTTCACGCACTAGAAAAGAGTAGATGGTTTCTGAAGAGCTATTCAAGAGACCCTGAAGTACATATTTACATTTGGTGAGCTATATGGCTCTATTTGTAGACATCTAAATTTAGGTTAATAGAGTTGAAATACCACATTAATATAATTTTCTTGTGTATAATACTTACTTGTGGGGTTACAAGAGTAGGCTGTAGGCAGCCTTGGCCTCATGGCTTGAGGCTGAGTCCCTGGGAAGAGGGAAGGCCAGCATTGAATGCAGGTGTGGTGATTCCTACAACAAGAAGCACATGAGTAGCCCAAGGGATGATGGGTATAAAGGGCTGTGCTGTAGGATCACAGAGCAGCAGCTACTGAGCTGAGCTATAGCTGACTGGGTGGATGCCGAGCTGATGCCTGCCGATGCCTGCCTCTGGTTGCTGATGCCTGCCACCCTGCTCTATGCTGGACTCTTTGGACTCTGACATCTGGTGCCTGTGTTTGTATGTATCA
>VWZT01013318.1:171377-197424 GCA_013397055.1 Pachycephala philippinensis
AGCCAAACTTGAATTAAAAAAAAAAAAAAATTAGAAAAAAAAAAGATTGTGTATTTACCTGGTCATACAGTAAATGTTGTAGTGCCCTGCAATTGAACAGGTCCCTTCTTCTTCACCTTCTAAGGCTCTACAAAGGTGGCCCAAAGCAGCTGGGGGCTCTTTTGTGCTGCCCTCAATAGCATGACAACACATCAAGCCATGCTGACAAGAGTGGAACAGGGTCCAAAGAAGAATTAATCCTCCTGTGGCAAAGACTGCATGCAGACTTATTTTCTGGGATGTGAAGACTGACTACTCACTTTCTTATCACTGTCTACATGCTTAGCTTCTCCTTCTATGATAACTGAAATTGTAGTGAATAGCTGTCATCTCGCAATAGCTGTTGCCTGGTGTTATCCTGAAACTCACTTAGGGTATGCATGGCATTGTAAGAGCCTGAAAGCACTCCTGGGTTTCCTAATTACAGGTACTATCCAGTAGAAATATTATGTTCCACGCATCCAGATTGTAAGTCACATCAGCAGCAAGACAGTAATTTCTTTTCATTTCCATCATGAATCAGATGAGCAGTTTCCAGGTGTTCTTACACGGCACAAAAAGCTTCAGGACTCTTGCTGAGTATCATATACAAATAACTAAAAACTACCATGTACTGAGCAGGGTTGAGCCTCTACCCATTTTTTAATTTACATCTAGAATATAGCTCCATATGTATGAAAATAAGGTCTTAATTACAAAATTGTCACTCATTCTGCCTCTAACATGTTTTATTTGAACTACACATATAAATGTGATAAATGTGCAATATGTCCCAAACAATTAAGTATTAGCTGTTTGTAAAAAAGCAGGGTGATACTTAGTGACCTTATTATGAAACAAGCCTTTTGTGTCACAACTAAATGACAAAAGTAGTGATTATGGATTTGTTATAAACAGAAGATGCTTCTAGGTAAAATAATTTTATTTGTGCTGCTTTTGTAACCAGGTTTGCTTCACCAATCAGTAAACTAACACTGACACCTTGTCAGGGCAAGACGATAATAATTAATAGTGTACAGTTAGAATTTCATAGCACATTATATGCATTTGGGGAAATAAGATAAAAGAAAATGTCACTAATTTATAGTCTGTAAAAGCTTTAGCAACTTCAAGCCGCCTGTTAATACATTAATTTCCTTCATGGAAGAGCTGAAAAATTGCCTTGAAACACTTTCAGATCGGAACGGTGAGTGTAATCATGGAATAAATTTAGTTCCTGTCTGCTGTATTCTAGCACTTCTGTCTGCTATTTTCTAGCAAAGACTTTTAATCTGAAATAGAGCTATAAATATTGGTAAAAGTATTCTGCGCTGGTGAGGGAGTGAGGTCAGAGCAGGCCAGTGCAGGGCCTTGGCTGAATCTCACCAAGAATGGTCCAAGGTACTCTAAATTTCAGGTTGTATTAATTGCATACGGATTCTTAATAAAGCTTTTCTTAGGTTTACTCAGGCTTAGGCTCTGAGTAGGAGCCCCACTAGAGCAGACACAGCCTGTCCAAGATCACCAGCTTCTTGAATACAATCTCTTCCATGAAGTCTCTGCATCCAGGGTGGGAAAGCTGGAGGGTTGCATTTCAGTGAAATTCACTATACTGACTTTCCAAGGAGAAAGAAATTATAGTGGCACCAGGATACTGCATTTTATAAACCAGAATAAACTTCACTTCCACTCAAATATTTTTTTCAGGCTTGTTGGACGAGAGAGTCAAATGATATGAAAAAGTTCTATTTAATTTAATCATCCACTGCTTAATAAATGAACAGAACTTAATGCATTATAAATATTGATGTTGGACTGTTTATTTTAATTATAAAACAAGATGAATAATATAAACTCACTGTGTAAAATATCAGTCTTGTTGTTCCTTTATTGAATGTTCATCACATCACTAATATGTAGAAACAGCTTTTTTGTACTCTATTATTTTATGAAAGTGAGAATTAAAACGTAATATAAAAAGGGCTGAGGAAAAAGCTACAATTATTTAGTTTGTAATTCTGAATTTTTGAAACATGAGATTCCTAAACTGAAGACAAAACATATTCCCCTCCTCCCAAATGTATAAAGACTTACTAAAACTCTTTGAAACTAATGAAAAGATCATGTTTTGTCCAACAGTAGCTGGTTTAGGCCATCAGAGATTTATCTGACTTGAAGATCAGTTTTAGACACCAAACATCGTAAACAGTTTAAAACAAGGTGCAATTATTCCAGCCCACTCGTGGAAGGAGAAGGAAGTGATGGATGAACTCCACTTGCACTAGATCTTGTAACATACCCATTTTTCTCTAACGAGCAGTATTTCCAGCTCTAGCTTCCACTTCAGTTAAACCAAGACCTGTACTGACAAGGGACAGTGGTTTTAAATTAAAAATGGGCAGATTTAGATTGAATATAAGCTAATTTTTTTTTTCTTTTTTTTTTTTAAGATGAGGGTAGCGAAACAGGCTGTCCAGACATGTGGATGCCTCATTCCTGGAAGTGTTGAAGATTGGACAGGGCTTTGAGCAATCTGATGTAGTGAAACATATCCTTCTCCATGGCAGAAAAGATTAACTTTGAATGTCCCTTCCAATCCACACCATTCTATGATTTCTTTAATCTTATTAGATATTAACAACTTTTAATCTAAGTATATAGAGTAGTTTTCCTGATTTGTCAATAGAGTAAATATGATAGACTCTGTTTAAATAAAACCTGTCATAGATTTTGGTCAGCTTTGCTGTCATCAGGAAAACTGATTAAAAATAAGGGTATTGTGGTACTACATTTGCATTTATATAAAAAGAAAATATGCAAACCATCCAGCAGTAAAAGAGGTAAACTTCTTGAATAGTGTAATATGTATTAGACAAATGAAAAATCTTTATGCACTTTCTTTTAATATTTCAGACCAACAAAGAATATTTTTCCTGAGGTTTATAGTAAATTCTTTTTGTTATTATTTTTCATTTCTCTCCATTTTCTATATATCGACTAGGATAAAACAGATAGAAAAGCATTAATAAGGAATTAATTTAACTGTGAAATCCCCTAATTAAATCTGTTCCACTATGTTTTCTCCCAATTCATTTTCTCCCAACTTGAATAGCTTATTAAGGTTCATGCAGTTTTGTAACTAACTGCAAGAAATCTCTGACAATTTTAGTGTAAGTTCATCTCAGTGCTCTCAGTTGAATTTCTCTTGGATATATAGTTGTAGGTTAACGTCAGAACCTAACTCTACACTTCAGACAGTGAAGAACAGCCTGTCATGCATGCTTGCTAAACTTGGGGTATATAATGCATAAAGAAGCATTATAAAACATATAGAGAAGCAGCAATATATACAAAATTTCTGCATCCTGTAAGAGATGTACTTCTCCAGAGGTAGTTCTGCAGTACAGAGGTGGCACAGAGACAGAAATGAGTGAATCAAGGAAACAAGAATCAGGATTCAGAGCGATTGGCAGGGCAGAGGAAGGAAACAGGTAGATCTTCCACCTTCCTATGAATTTCTATTTATCAGAAAATAATTAACATTCAAATATTTGATTACTCTCCAATCACTTATTAATCTCATTGTCAATTGTGGTGATTTACTTGCATTGGTAGGACCAAATCAAAGGTCTAACATGGTCAGAATGAATTTCCATCCAGTACTGTCTGACCTGGTATGGCAAGGGTAGACTCAGTTAAAACACAAGCTTTTCTAGAGACTACAACCTTAACCACAGCCTCCTCAAGAGCTGGAGCAGAACACCAACAGGTAAGCCTTTCCTAGACATTCACTATTAATTTCCTGCAGACACGTGGAGAGGAATTTGTGAGGTGTTGCTATTTTCTCATTATTGGAGACAGGATGGCAGGAAAGAATGCTGTCCTTTCAGGTCTGAGAAATCCCAATGAATGGCACCACTCCCAAACACCATCCATTTCACAGTCCTGGTTCTACAGTAGTCCAGTTCCAGTCTTGAATGTACTCTCTGAAGACTGGGTGGTAGGATGGGTCATCTGGTGTTGGCAGGGAACCCCTGTGCTAGCCACAACACTTTGGTGAGAAAGAGCAATTTTTTTCCCTGTAATGAATTGAAAGGCCAAGATGCCAGAGAGGATATAGCCTTTGAGAATTAACAGTGACAGAAAACAAAAAATTAAAAAAAAATCAGAGGGTTGTTTTACTGTTTCCAATAGAGTAGGAGAAAATTTAGTCTAGAGTTTCTGCTTTAGCTTCTCCGGGAGAAAATAATGGTACTTGCCAATTCCCCCAAGATCGAGGTTTATCTTTAACTATAGCAGCTGCAGAACATAACCATGTAGAATAGAAATTCAAACAACCCAAGCAGTTTATTTAAAGCTTGTTTGTCAAAGAAACCAAGCCCTAACTTAGACCAGCCAAAGAAATTCAGAGGGTAATTAAAACTGTTCACTCCACTCCTAAATTAAATCCTGAGTGGGATTTGAAATTACATGACTTCAGAAAGCAACAAAAACAAGAAATTAACAATTCTAAAGAAAAACTCATTGAGGAAAATGTGTCTGAGTTACTTAGCTTTGCATTCAGACCTGAAGGAAAAGATCCATTGTTTATTACTCATTTTGCCCATTATCTCTCCCAATTACTATCCTTATCTCAAACTCTCATCTGGTTTTTGGGCACCAAAAAGACTCTAGTGGTTTGACCCTGGCTGAATGCCGGACACCCACCAGAGCCATTCTTTCACTCCTTCCACAGGTGGAAAAGGGAGACAAAATATAATGAAAGGTTCATTAGTTAAGATAAGGATCGAGAGAGATCACTCACCAATTACCATCACGTGCAAAACAGACTCAACTTGTGGACATTAATTGAATTTATTACCAGTTGGAATAAAAGCAGGATAATGAGAAGTAAAATAAATCTTAAAACCACATTCCCTACTTCCCAAGGTCTACCTCCTCCCCCAGTGGCACAGGGAGAAAGGGAATGGGGGTTATGGTCAGTTCTTCATATGTTGTTCCTACCACTGCTTGGGAAGCAGGTCTTCCCTCTGCTCCAGCGTAGGGTACCTCCCACAGGAGACAGTTCTCCATGAACTTCTCCAATGTGGGTCAGTCTTCCATGAGATCTAGTCCTTCAAGGACAGCCTTCTCCAATGTGGATTCCCTATAGGGTCACATGTCCTACCAGGAAACCTGCTGCAGTGTGGGCTCCTCTCTCCATGAGTCTGCAAGTTCTTGCATGGAGCGTGTTCCAGCATGGGTTTCCATGCTCACAGCCTCAGCTCTGCTGTGGGTCTCCTCCAAGGGCTGCAGGGGCACAGCTGCTTCACCATGGGCTTCACCACAAGCTGCTGAGGAATCCCAGCTCCATCACCTCCAGCACTTCCTCCCGCTCCTTCCTCACTGATCTTGTTTCTGCAGAGTTGTTCCTCTTACATGTTCTCACTCTGTGCTTCTCTGGCTGCAATTATATTTGCACAGTAACTTTTATTCCTGTTTAAATATCACAGAGGCGTTACTATCATTCTTGATTGGCGTGGCCTTGGCCAGTGGCACATCCATCCTGGAACCAGCTGCCATTGGCTCATGCCAGGATATGGGGGAAGCCTCTGGCATCCTCTCACAGAAGCCACCCCTATGATTCTTTCACTACCAAAACCTGGTCACACAAATCCAATACACATGTATTTCATTAACATCTGCAATGGACCTTCTAATAAATTTTCTCCATCCCGTCACCATTTCTCCTCAAAGCTATTCAAAGATTCAGTCTGTAGACACATAAATACAAGTGTTTAGATATCAGCTCCCACCGTAAATGGTGGAATGATAATTAATTAGTTAATCTTGTCTAGGCAGCTGTTCATCTCTTCAAGCGTAAGTACCTTCAGGATGATGTGAAGGCTTCTTCTGTTCTGCTGACTGCTTTATGTTAACTGCAACATACTGTGTTGGCTAAAAGTCTCACTTAGACATCTAAACTTAGATGTCCACATTTTAGAATTGAATTATTCCCTTATTGTGAAAAAATGTCTGGGTTTGCAGAAACTAATAAAATATGCACTGTTCTGGGGAAGGACTTAAATGTGTGTGAAATGAGAACATTACCCCTCAACTCCATCAAGAGAAATTATTTTAACACTGAAAATGAAAGTTAAATCAGTTGTGTGTATCTACCCTAAGCACACTCAGTAAGGAATGGCCGATCATCTCTGCTGCCTTCTAAGCTTAATCTTGCTTTAGGTTATTTCTAGCAAAATAACCCAGTTTCTACCAAATGGATGAAGGTTATATCTGTTTTATCCTGAAATAGCCAAAACCTCCCACATGGAATAAATGTAGGGCAGATAAAATTTAGCCTGGTTTATACAATAAACTACCACTCTGTGACAGTCACATAAAAGCTGAGAGTGAGTTCCTGCTTCAATTTTACTTTTAGACAAGAAATGACTCATGCAGTCCCTTTCTTGTTTGCTTTCTTAAATGTCTAAACAGCTTTCAAAGTCCAGAAATTATTCATAAGAATAGGAAGATACTGCATTTCAATATTTAGGGCCTAAAATATTCTGTTTGGGAAGACATTAAAATGTTTTTATAATTCCAAACAGTAATCCCCGGAAAGGTTACATCTAGACACCTAGCATGAAGTACAGTGACATTCACTTAGCTATATTTGCACCCTCTCTAACCATAAATTATATGAAGCTTGTAATAGATGATAGACAGATGACATGCAACATTTCAGGACACATTAATGGGACTATAATGAGAGTCATCTTTAGTAGTTCCTTTTTCCACGGGGATATAGTGGATACTCTTTGTTTAATTAGACAAGACTCTGGACAGGGGGATACGTTTCTATTGTGTGATCATTCTGTCCCTGTTTGTGGATTTTCTGGGATAAGGGATCAAAAGCATAGCCCCCCTCAAAAAAGCCTTTGCACAATAAAATGGAGATTTTCTATTCCTCTAGAAAGGATAGGAAAACCATTTAAACTGGCTTGCTAAAGAGTTGAAACAAAATACAGCCAAGGACCTGACATGTATTCTGTAGAGTTTTCCTGAAATTCTAATTAGCCACTTCAAATTTCTTTCTAATGTTATCTGGGTCTGAATCTCAAATTTAGTTTCTGTAAAAAGCAAAAGCATGAAAAAGATAAAACTTTGGTTTAACCTGCAATCAAACCATCTATGTAGCTAAAGCTGTCTTATTTCCTAGACAGTTTTTTCAAACACATCAAGGATCATTCCCTCTGGGAGAAAAAAAGAGAAACAATCATTCTTTTCTCCCTCTGGTATTTGTCTTCTGTCTTTGCTCCCATGGCTGACTTTGCACATGTAATCTAATAATGTAATTTCGAGTAATTCATATTAATCTAATGAAAATAGTATTTTTGAATGGCACTGGATTATTTTAGTCTGCTCCAGGTGTTGCGCGAATTAAAAAGGTCACAGAAAGATCAATCTCTCCCTGCCAAAAAAAGCTCCAAACTCACTCCTGCAAAGCTTCTCAGAAAATTTTCTTATTCATTCAATCCTTTCAAGTTAGGTTTTTTATTATTATTTGGTTTGTAGCTTCCTTATTTTTGTAATACTTTTTTGAAATAATGGAAAACTGCAGAAAATGGAACACAGAAGGGAATTGGAGAAAAACTGTTCTTACCATGTGTACCAGTATTCATCTGTCACTGATATTAAATATAAATACATAAAAAAGTATATAAATATATCTATACATATACACCCCTGCAAACTTGAAGTGTATATCAGATAAAGCAAAGGGCATGCACTGAATATCTACAACACTGATAATAAGACCTGGACAGGCTCTCTGAGTAAATATTAAGCAATCTGCCAAGACATTTTCACCTTCCATCTGCTCTAAGAAAATCTCTATACACATACATAGTCCCATTGGAGCTGCATTATCAAAAGCCCTGTCTAAGGAGAGAATGAACTTCTCCATGTGATTTTTTTACCCACAGAAAAGAATAGAAAGAATACACAGAAGGGCAGGAGTGCTTTGTTTATGTATTGTTTGTTTGAAAAGTCTGTCTACACATATTTTTTAATCAAAGCCTTCTGCACAAGCCTTTACTTGACAGTTCCTAAGGAATGAAAGTGACAGCATGAATGTAAAAACACATTGTTATTTTAATCACCACAGAATAAAGTATCGCACAACTACTCATGCTCAAAGTCAAGTCCAGTTTCTCATGTCAGTTTAACGAAATTACAGCTTAAAACACTGAGTGTTGCTCTGAAGCACGGATCACAGGATTTCTCTGTTACATGTTTTTGCCACTGTATTTCTACTACATTCACATCCATTGTCTCTATAAAGCATTTTTTCTGTTTCTTATCTGGGCAGGCCTGGATTCCACAAATGGTTCTCCCTGCCTGCTTTCTATTTGGCAACTTCACTTCTTCAGACCTCCAGACAGAAATCTCCAACAAGACTACACACATTGACGCATTCTTCTCTTTGTTAATGAAACAGAATATATTGTTCTTTAGTTTTCACTAAATTCAGAGTCCTTTCAGTTGATTGAAGAATAGGTGGAAATTAAACTGCTGCTTATAAAGATTTCTTATGGTCAGATGCTAAAAGTGCAGAATGTGAGTTTAAAAACTAACTGCTCCGTAAGAAGCACCGATTTTATTACTGCTAGGTCCCTCAAAAAGTACTAAATGTATTATGATACTCGATTGATCTGACAATACGAAATTTCTCAGTTTTGAATCCAAATAGTTTCATGACTTTTTTGAACCTAACATGTAGAAAAAAGAAACATCTCTCAAAATCAAAATCTTTGCATTTTTTTCCACCTTCCTATTTTACATATTCCCTTTACCAGTGACAATAACTGTTTCCTCTGTCAATGTAGTATCAAACACGAGCATAGTTAAAATGCTTAATAGACATTTTTCTTTTTTTTTCATTATTTTGGGACCAATTAATTTTTTTTAGGGTTGCATGTACAAAATTCTTTATGCTGTATGTCATTTTTCATTCTTTTATATATATGAAGTAGAAAGAGAAGTTACTGAAAAATATAAGCAATACATCCCTAGATATAAGAGTTTCTGAAAATAGGAAAGTCATTAAGGTGAAATTAATATTTGTGTCAAAGTCCCCAACAATTCCCAAAGGCCTTGATGTGAAGTGTGAATTTCCTTGCTCAACAACACTTCTAAGTACAGTGCAGAAATAGCAGCTTCTTGTATTTATCTTCTGTTCTGTAACATCTACTTTCAGTTAAAAACAGCTGAGGTGAAAAAGATCTACTTTAGATTGGAGATCTATATTACACACCACTAGTTTTTTTCCCTTGCCTATATGTTATATAGCCATGAGAGGACTTTTCTGACTTGATTCTTCAGCATCATACAATGTAAAGCGAGTTCCTCTCACATATTTTTACTCTGTTCTTCTCTGGTCACAATTGCTTTTGTGCCATAACTTTTTTTCATTCTTACGTACATTATCCTAGAGCTGCTTCCACTGTCTCTGATGGGCTCAACCTTGGCCAGCAGTAGGTCCATCTTGGAATCGACTGGCACTGGTTCTCTCAGACATGGAAAAAGCTTCTGGCACCTTCTCAGAGAGGCCACCCTCTAGCCTTCTCTGCTACCAAAACCCACTACACAGTCCCAGAGATGGATGCAGCACTCCAAGTGGGGTCTCACCTAAACAGAGCAGAGGAGCAGAATCACCACCCTTGACCTCCTGGCCACAATTCTTTTGATGCAGCTCTGGATGTGGTTCGCTTTCTGGGCTGCAAGTGCACATTGACAGGTCATGTTGAACTTCTTGTCGACCAAACCAACATAATTTTTCTTTTTCTGCGAAAATTTTGCCCAATACAAAGTTTTTTGATTTTTACACAGTAAACAGGAAAGGAAAGCTTGCAACTGCATGTTAGGAAAATTGTTGTGCCACCTGAGACCCTATCCTGTCTTAGCAATAGACACTGAAAGGTTGAATTTACTCACAATTCTTTCTAATTTCATGGACTACTTTTGCTGTTTTGATAGAATTCTCTTTAAATATTCTGACATCATAATGGCTGCTTGAGCAAGTTTGTTACATGTCCTCCAGCCCTTCTACTTCCTTTGTGGGCATCTAAGGCTGAAGCCACAAAGTTGTCATTCTACTTTCTCAAAATGCTTGTTGGTATCTATTCTTTCCATACATTGCCCCTCAGGAATAACAATGATGTAATTGGACTGCTTTTTTATCTTCAAGGTTCTGCCCAAGTGTTAATTTAGAGAAGTTATTCAAAGGAAATGATATATAAATAATTTCTTCTCAGTTGAATGCAGACTTCCAGTTTCATGGAACATGGCCTTTTTCAAAAACTTGATATTTTTAGGACTTTATTGTGCCATGATTAATAATTAAAATGGAAAACAAGATGCTTTTTGTTGCAATTATTTTACAAATATCTAAACAAATTCTCTTTCTCCACATCTCAAATGACATGTACATAATACAAAGCTATCAACGTTGTGTTGGGGTTTTTTTCTGTGTTGAAGTAGAAAGGAAGAACATGTCTGAATTGCACTGGGGGGTGTATAATTCATGTGTAAGAAGATGTTGCAAAAATTTTTGGTTTTCCTCAGTATATGTTCAGGAAGATATTTAAATGTTCAATCAATTTGAATCCAGTCTACAGTCCTACTTTTCAAACTGTGTGTTGTTTGATCATATGTGAAATTTTGGTTTTCAAGACAACTCTAAGGCCATCCAAGAAGATGGAAGTTTATCTTTGAAGTCTAAATGCAGCTGAACAAACGACAGTCTGAATCATTACACAGTTTGGTGTAAAAAAGAAAAAAGGTCGTATGATGCCATTTAAGTAAAACTGATCTGGCCTTAATTACTGATTTGTTGATTTTTACCTGCAGAGAATATGCTGAAGACACTGTGCAGAATTACAGCAGGTTATCCTCATATTAAGGAATGAACTATCCCTCTTGGGGTCAGAATATTAAAGCATTAATCTAGAATGAATCAAGAATGTAAACTCCCACTAATGGAGTTAGAACAAAGTAGAGCAACCACTATATTTAAGAAGTGCAGGGGTTCACCCTTAGATATTAGTACATTTTCATTTAGTTATCTTCATTTTGATTTATTCATCAATCTTTAAATGCAGGAGGTTGAAAAAGTTGGCCAGGACTCACCAACCCATCCACATCCCTATTATTCCATTGCAAATTAGTCACAAGCTGACATAATGTAACTTTTGTGTATTCTTTCTAATCCTGACACCTAAAATCAAATTGTCTATGCAAAGTTACAGTTTCAAGAGAAGTAGAGGAGGATGGACTCAATGATCTTTGAGGTCTTTTCTAACCTTAACGATTCTATGTCCTCTCTCTTCCTTCTCTCCTGTCCCATCATATATCAGTTAATTTTTGGATGGCTTAGTACTCTTCTGGCAGAAGATGTGTGTAATAATTTACCACTATTGTTGTGTACTAGCCTTTCTAAGAGCATCCTACAGTGTAAAAGTCCACAGGAAATGAAGTGCCCAGTTTCTAATATCTGAAAAGCTCATTTGGTTTCATGGGTAAGGTAACAGACTAAGTTCACAGCTCTGTAGTTATACAGAAAATCCAGTTAAAGCATCAGCATCTACAGTTTAAAAATGGGGTCCTGAGAGTTGTGCTCTTCAAATTATATGGCAATAGGAGTCAAAGAATCACTTTAAAGTGTTTCAATGTACCAGTTGTTCTTGGTCTGAAATTGTCAGTCTTCAAAGCAAGGGTAGACTCAGAGGAGAGCGCAGGTAGAAGTGAGAATATCTCTGTTCCATAGTGTCACTGAGACACAGACACAGCTTTAGGCTGGTACAGCCTATATCTTTGGTGACTGCTCCTTATTATATAATAGCCTGATTTTCCAGTAATTTCCTTTTGTACAATGCATTTATGTCCTTTCACTGTACTCCCTCTACTAAATCCATGTCTTTTTTTCTGCTGGGAGTCCAGCCCTGGTCCCAGCACTCCAGACGTGTCTCCACAGGGCTGAACAAAGCAGGAGCTGCTCTTTGAGCTGTTGACCATGCTGTGCCTAATGCAGCCCTAGAGGCTGTCGGCAGCTTTTGCTGCAAGGGCTCATTGCTGGCTGATGGGAAGGTTGGTGTTCACCAGGAATGCCAGATAACTTCTCTACATCTCTTTCCAGACACCCCTGCTCCACCCCTAACATGTATCGGTGCATGAGGTTGTTACTTAGTGGAGCAGAAGGTAATAGAATGCAGCAACAGCAAAATAAATTCTTATTACACAGCACATATATCGTGTACCATGATAATGTGGAGCATAATTTAATGATTTTATTTGTGTGTGAAAGGGAGAGCAGCATATCTACTGACAGATAAAAGATATTACTAAATTTATACTTACAGACATGCAAAGCGACATTAAAATGGGGACAATTTACCCACAGAGGTTGAGTTAGACAAAGTTAGAGTGAAACTGCATTCAAGAAAATACAAAGAGTAGTCCTAAAATATCCAAAATAAATTGAATTTCCTAATACCAAAATACTGTCCCATTCCAATGAGTTTTCCATTCTCTCTGAAAAACAAGTTACTATCTTGAAAACAGTGAAATAAATGAGGTGACAAACAACAGTATTCATATTAATACAGTCAACAGAGAGCTCAACTGCAGCCTAAAGCATTATTGATGACAGGGCTGAAGGGAAGATTAATAGAGCTAAAATCACTGGTAGAGAAAAGTAATCATCCCACCATCCTCAATAAAAATATATATTCAAATATAATCAGAGGAAGATAAAGAATTTGATATTTTTACATATGGGTCTACAAATCTAAATACCAATAAAAAGTAAAAAGACTTTTGAAAATTAAATACATAAGTCATAGGTAGAGAAAAAAAATCGACTCTTAACCAGGCATTCTGTTTTTCTGTGATTCTGCAATCTGGCAGTGATGAAAAGATTAAAATATTTAGGAACAGAATTCAGGAGAAAATCCTTCATGAGCTATAATCTCCTGTTTTCAATCTAGTAAAAGCAAATGGACCCAAATCCAGTGAAATGCTTGAAATATTTTCCATGATGCTATTTAAAGTGTCAACCAATAGAAGTTCTGAGATTATGTTTAAGAATTTGTATCATAATGTGAGAACAGTATTTTTCTACTGCCTTGCACTTTAAACCTATCCTAGCAGAGGGCACTGATGTTATACACTATCTAATGCATTCAAACAGAACGGTGAAAGAGGTCAGATTTGATGCCAGATGTCTAATCTATCTCAATTATCTAATTTTAAACCCTCTTGGCACAAAGCGAGGGAAAATAAATTTTCTATTTACCATTAATTTTCCCACTGAGCATAGCCTGTTGATAAAGAAAGCAAACACAAAAACAGTCTAAATGGATAATAACCTGGCACCATTGATCTAGTTTTGAAGGTTAATTAATCATATACTTGCCTTCAAGAAAGTGTTCTATTACAATGAACCTTATTTCTTACTGACTTTATCAGCTGGGTACTTCCACCCTCAGCACCCACAGCCAAGGCAAGGATTTGACTTTCAAAAGCTCCTTAGAAGCTCAGGTTAACAGTATGTAAAATATCTGCAGTTCAGTTCAAATATTTATCATTGCATATCCTGTATTATTTATAGCACTGACCAGAGTAGCCAGAGCAAACCAGAACATACATGTACATTCTTTCTACAGCGTAGTGCACTGGAAGGGAGTTGAAGGTCTGCTATAGAACAATTACTCTCATTTCAGTGGCAATAAATCAGTGAAATGAGAACTAATAATTTCTATCCATTATGCTACCCCAGAAATTTATTCTGAAGTCATGAACAAGAAAAAGCTCACAGTGTATTGACTCCTATTACTTCTAAACATGCATTGGATTTTGTTCTCTCTAAAAAAAAAAAAAAGTATTTACTAGTTAAAGCACAATGATGTGTATTATTTCCTTGCATAAGTGATGATGAAGGACGGCATTTATCTTGAAAGCTCAAGTACACTCATAGTCTATGCCACAGTCAAATAAAGAAGCTGGAGAGTATTTTGACACTTACTGTATTTGACAGACATACAAGACCATCAAACATCAAAAAAGACACCTAAGACCTGGACTTAATTTAGAGATGTGAGAGTGGCACACATCCTACAACTAATGCAAACATGCCGCAGGTTGCACTTCTCAGACCTTGTTCAGATCAGTTGAAAGCATGCCACATTTCAATAAATCCTTCTTGATCAGGATTATAAAAACCATATTTATTTAATATCAGTTTGCAAACCCATTTCTTCATCCTTCCTTCATTCTAGATTTTATTTTTCCCCATGTGTATAGCATAGGGACATGGCTTAAAATCTTTGTAACACAAAATCCTTTAATGCTTTTTTTAATGTTACTCCACTGAAATGACTTGGGAGGATCATGTGAGCTAGTCTTTTACAGTCACATGCCTACAAGATGAGCCCAGTGATTTGCTTAGAGTTATATTTATCACGTTGCCTTTGCCCCCTCTCTAGGAGAATGTAGCTGATGTTGTTATTTACATAAAAAGACTTAATCGTCCTTTTTTTTTTTTTTTAACCATATGCCCCCCCAACAAATCCCTTGAAAATTGCCATTTCTGTTAATGCCATTTCACCTCAGCACTTTTTAATCTTTTTAGTATGATTTAGATGTATGGTGCATCACCAGTCGACCTAGAACATTCTTGTTCCTTCTACTGCATGACAATAAGGATCACTGACCCTGCTAGGTGGTGTTTATTCAGCTTGCAACCTCTTTCAGATTTAATAGGTAATCCTTCATCCAAAAGTAAACAGCCTTTAAATGGCCTCAGATAGATCTGCAAAGTGTTTGTTGTTAACATTGCTGCATTCCATTTCATTTATGACATTTTACAGTGAAAAATGGACTTCATATTCTTCTGAATGCTTGGGTAATAATGGAAGGAGAAACCAGATACAAGATCTTGAGCAAATATAAAGTGCATTTACGAGTAAGAAATTAAAGGAGGTTTAACACTTGTTTTTTCCTGCCAAAATACATTTAAATAAAGAGAAATAAGTTGAGCAAACTTCTGTATTAAACTCATTTGTTCCTGGTCAAATCAGGCATAGGTCCGGAGAGAATTCTTTCTTATATTAGAAATAGGTTTACACACTCAATAATAATCTAGGTCTCTAAAATGGTAAAATAGGAGGAAAATAAAGTATGTATTTGCTACTGATTTAACACAACATAAATTAATCTTATCTATGCAAATCAGATATAACTCTGATATCTCTATTCTTGCCAATTGACTGCAAGTAGGGTGACCTTTTTTTTTTTTCATTTTTACTCTTTTCTCTACTGCTTTCAGATTTGAAGATGGTTTTTGTGAAGGAAAATATTTTAAATGTTCTCCTATTGTATTGATTAATTTTTCAATGTTAGTGATAATCTTGTCCTCTATACATATACATTAAAAAAAAAAAGTACAGGAAATTACAATAAAACAAGAAATTATTTTAATGCAGTATTTAATTAAAGTGAATGGTAATTCATTAAAGTTTGCATTGTTTCATCAGCTGACACAAAAGTCATATGGAAGACCAGCCACTGATTCCCTCATATTTATCTGTCTAATATATTATAGATATTAAAAAGAGAGCAAATATTTTATCATGATGTATGACTTGACCTTACTAAAATACAACACAAAACATAGGTGTGTGTCCTTATATTTAAATGTAACACAGGAGCAAACTGCTGAACAATTCCTGAATCTGATGTTCAGGGTTCTAAGTAATGTGCCATTTTCGAGTTCCAGAGGAACTCATTATCATGAGTAACCCATTATTTTCTAGCCTGGATGTTAATTTTTAAAAAACATTTTTTTTTTTTAATGAAATTTTTGGAACGTACAAAATAGTGAGGTTCTTCAGTTCTGCTGTCTGCATTACAGGCTGTGGTGAAGATTGTTTTCTGTATCTTGAAGCGTAACACTGTTGCCCAAAATCGTAACTACTCAGCTGGGTTGAAAAACCTGCAGGATTGGTGAGGAAAAAATGCAATTTTTCACTGCTGTCAAGGATCATCCCTTCAGTGACCGACTGGCAAGTAGTGATTTTTTTCCCCAACTTGTTCCCATATTTTTAAGACTTGCACTATTATCTCACATGTAAACTGTGTATCATAGCAAGAGATACTTGATACCAAACTGTCGCTGCTCTGGGTTTACTTTGCCTCTGTCTCAGGAGTTTACATTAAAACTCGGGGTTTACATTAAAAGACAGGAGACGCTGAGTTGCTCTTCTAATTTGATGTTTATTAATTCTTATCTAAGGCACGGCTGCACAGGATGTGCCCTCTGGTTACAAGGTGGAAAAATGGCTATGAGTTCCAACTTCCAAGGCCATTTAAAGTCCAAATTGTCCAATTATGAAATGCCAACTAATTTATTTTTACTTATAATCCAGTAACCATTCATCTATAAGCTGCACAGAAGATTTTTTAAACCAATACCTGAACAGTCAGAGAAGTGAACAAGAAGGAGAAAAGAACAAACCTACACCCAAAATCCTCCATCTTGTTACTAAATCCCATAAACCTAATTGTCTACATCTTTACATATTTCACCCAGTGACATAATAAATTTCTTTTTAATTACACAGCAACAACTTCTCACATAAAAAAGGAAGTTTTTATGTGAGGTCTCAGGTCAAATAAAGTGTGTTTTTTGGGGGTCATTATCTGTAAGCATAGAAAAACTAAAATCCTCTGAACCCAGGGTTCCAACACCAAACTCCAGTTCACACAGGCCAGTATTCTGGCAGCTTGACTGACCAAGGCTAAAGCAGCGTGCATTTAGCATTCAGCAAAGTTAACACAATTTTAACCACTGGTCTGCTACTAGCAGTGGCAATACTGGTTTTCTCTGTCACCATGATGCTGCAGTAGACACAGGGTGACCTTCTTTCCACAAATGAAGAACCGTGCAGAAATGCTAGCTAACTACCAGTAGGGTTCATTTCTGCATTAGCATTTGACTGCTCTGTAGTTCAGATGGCTGAGTCTAGAAATCCCTACACTGCATATCATTGTACAATATTTACATCCATCATAAGGCATAAAGAATATCAGCTATCCCCTTACAGATGCTGAAATAAACGCCTGCCTTGAGTCAAACAGCTGTAACTTCCTATTGTGTAACAAAACCATCAATTCCCTCTAGTGAAAGAATGAGATCTAGAGTTTTTGCATGTAGCTTTGGAATGTAATTATATCATTCATTGTATCATAAAGCTTATTTTTGGATGCTAGAAAAGCCATGAGTACACGTAATATTGGGACTCTACGTACCCACGTATTCACTGTGAACGAGCACACATCATGCTTCTTAAATTTAATTAACCCAGTTGCAAATATGTGTATATATTAGAATATATATGTTATACAATATTGTATTCAATTATTTTTTAATTAAAAGAAACAAGAAACTGGTTAATTGGAGAAAATTATCAACTATTTTCTCCAGTATGGACAATTCCAGAAAGAAATTTAAATGTTTTCCTGCACATGGCTTTCCATTGCTTGAGATTTTCACAGGCAGTAAAAGCCAAAAGAAAAATAAACAAGCAACCCTTTTTGGGACTATTCATACTTACACTGACTGTTGTTCTGTTTCCCATCTTACTAAAAACTGGTTATTTAAACAACAAAAGGACACAGTACATTGAAGTTATACCTAACTCAAGAGATTTCAGAGTTTACACACACAATAGAATTATCATTATGCAGAGCTGTATCCAAAAGCTTTATTCAAAACTTTGTTCAAACCTTTAACATAGGAGAATTTATAAATGAATGTGACAATGATTATTGGTTTGGAACACTTGTTTTCTTATCTCTGCCCAACATGGTATAAATTATACGCTGTGAAATACTTGTTAAATCACCTTCAAGGTATAATGATAAGATGAGATTTATCAACATGACAGTAAACTAATTCCAAATTGATTTATGGGAGTTCAGTACATTATGAAATGTTTGTACTATATAACCGCTTTATCAAGGCAAGCAATGAAGCTTATTTTCTAACATTTCTACCAGAACTATTTATTTTTACTATATTATTTTTACAGAAACTGTTCAAGTGATCAAAGATTAATATTTACCTTGTATATATCTCATACTTTATTCACAGAATATCATTCTGACCTAGTTACCAGAGAAGATGTAGCTTTACTGAGAGCTTTAGATCACCCTTCATTTTACCCGTTCTTTAATATTGGCCACAATGGAGTCCCTGTAGCCACTGAAGCCACAAAAAGAAAGTCCAATTCAGAATTCAGCTAAATATATCTATTTTTTTTAAAAAGGAGGTCCTTTTCAAGAAGGATATTCCTGACAGTGTCCATATCTACCGCAGAACTCTTCACTTCCGCTGCCTCCTTAGCACAGCTGCCGACAGAGGTACTGATTTAGCTACTGATGGAAAAATATCTTCACTGTTAAAGCTCTCCACCTGCTTTTCTGTACCTAACCCATCACTCCAGCTATGGAAATTTTTTTCTTTCTAAAATGTGTTCAGAAGACATGAGCAGAAGTTACACACCATTGTCCCTGAAATTTAAATTTGAATGTTACTAAATCTTTGTGGATTGGCCTCTAGAGTTCTAGGAAGTAGTCTGCACACTTGAGTAGGGATATTGAGATGTGATTTAGTGAAGGTAGTGAAGGTGTAGATCTTTAATATGCTTTCACACCTGGTACTGTTAATTAATTCAACATTCTCCTACTGTAAGAGTATTTATGTGTATTATAATACTTTACGTATAACATTCTTCTTCTTAATTTGCTGTCAGCATTCATTATGGAGCTAGAGAAGTGACTAAGTAAAAGATCAAGTAAATTTAATTTGGGGTACTCTAAAGAAGGAATTATTTACTAGCATGGTATTTTTTTCTCTCTTTTTCTATATTTTTTGTTTTAATTTCAACATTCAACAGTGGTTAATTAATTAGTATCAAGCTCACTGCTGACTAACAACAGCTTGTATACAAGAAGTACTAATTAAACTGAAAACAAATTACTGGTTTATCTCATTGAAATGGTTGTGACACAATTCAAGCCTTATCCATAGAAAATTGGCACTTTATATATAAGAGATAATATTCATTAAGAGCTAACATTTGTCCCAATTAATTATACTGTCACTAGCCACATGCTTTTCCTCCTTGCCTTCTAAATTGTTATATCATTTTCTGTTATCCTTTATCTACTGAAAAATAAAAGATTCGTCTAGAATACCCATTTATGTATGTTTGAGCAATTGTATGTACAGTATATCTTGTTTAGAAAAATACCTTTTGACTTCTGTGAATACTCAGACTGGGTTTTTATTTGTATGGAAAGTTTGATTCATCTTAGGGCTTTATCATTTATTATGAGAGAGGAATGAATTTAGGTGTCTCTGTCATACTCTGGCAGTACAACTACAAGAATCTAAAACCATTTAGATGACCAAGCTGAGATACCTACTTCGGATTAAGCTGACTAGCTTTGTCATCCCACTGACTCCATTGACTAGAGCCTATTATTGCAGCCTAGGTGCCAAGTTCACTTGTGGAAAACAGAATTTAAGTGTCCAGCTATAGAGCTGAAACCTCCCGTCGCTGATAAACCTGTGTTTCTCCAAAGGCTTGAGGACCTGAATTAATTAATGTTTTGAAGAGTTCACTGTCTGTTTCTTACTTTAAAAACTTTGAATATACACATGTTAAACATCCTATTTCGTTCATTATTAAAGGCTGTGAAAGCACTATGAAACTGTCATGTCCCTGAGGGTGCCAACAGTTCTAAATGCTCTTGCCCAGACCCCCAGAACTGCACCCACCCTGCTCAGGTGCAGGACTCCATATCACCCCCCGGGACCACTAGGTCCTGCCCCAAAAATGCCACACATCCCCACAGGACTGCCCTTCTGTATATTGATTTCAGCTGTACAGAAATTTTTCCCCTTAATACAGGGTGTGGTAATATTCAATATATTCATGTCTAACCCATTCATGGAGCCCTACCAGAACCTCTCTCTTACATGCCCAGCATCCAGCAGGTCTCAGAAGACAAATGCTACTTTCTCTATATGATGAAAAAATATCCTTCCTAGCTGAAGGAAAAAACATGAAAAAATATGATTACTCTATGATGACAAATTATGTCAAATTTGTTAATAAGCAAAACTTCAAAACTGTATAGAACTTGGTTTTATTATTTTTAGCTGAATGAAAAAAAAATGGTCCCTGGTACCCCTTTCTTTTAAAGCTATTTATTAAAAGAATATCTTGCACTAAAGTAAAATTTGGTTCAAGTTAAAGTTGCATTAAATAATTTAATGTTCATGTGTTTTTAATACTTGGACATTATCATAAAATCTGCTGCTGCATAAGCATAAAATGTATCACTTACTGTGTTATACCAAATTCACTAAAGAATTTGTTATTAAAAACAATGCTTACTCAACACATTATATTGTAACTAAATAATAAAGATGAAAATATCAAATCTGTGTATATATATATTCATAACTCACTTATATTCCCTTACTGCGAGAATAATAGAGACATTTTCTCATAATGCAGTTGAACTGAATTCGATGATATATTTTAGAAGCCAAGCTTTAGATAAAAACAACGTATAATATTATGACAGAAATTACCATGATAATACGTTAATGACAAAATGTTGCAAAAATACAGATATAAATTTGGTATTTTTCATAAAAAAATGTTGCCATTCTCCTTCTTTATTTTCACACATCCAGGATAGGAAAAGTGTCATGATGTCATTTAAAAGATAGTTAATAAATGATATTAGAATATATCCTCCATTTATAGACCTCATTGAAAAGAAGCTGTGCAACATGAAGTCTGCCTAATATATTAACACTTTATATATATGTAGACTATAATTTATATCATTTAAATTAAACATCTTCCTCTTTTCTTTAGGTAACATAATCTACAAACTATCCTATTCTTTTAATCTTCAGAACTGATTTGTGATCACGCTCTGCAATGAAGGTGATATAAACGGAGATAAAGAACATTACCTATGTATAACTTACATGACACAATAGCACTCAAACAAATTAAGAACTCAATGGAGGAAAGCCCAGCCCATGAGAAAGCCATAAAAGCACTACGGTAAGTATGATTCAATGCTGTTAAATAGCTAATATTTTAAAAGAACATACTGACAGAGATATAAATAGGATAGAAATAGTAGTTTAAAAAAAACAGAGATAAGACATTCTTGTTTCCAATAAATACAGTGCTTATAAATATGTTACCATATATTCATAGATTTATAGCCAATAAACTAAAACACAGTGAATTCTATTGTGTGTAAAAGCTACAAGTGAAGATGGAAAAAACCCCAGGAAATATATTTTATCTCTTTCTGTTTTATTTTTTTTCAGAAAGCCTTCTAAATTAATGGGTTTTTTTAAAGTTTAGTATTACTTTTATTTATTGCTTTAATTAGTAACTATTATAAACCTATTTCTGTTAGTGCAATGTATTATGATACAAATCACATGCACAAAAATGGTGGGTTTTGGAATGTAATTTTGGATGGAAAGTCTATTTGTGGTTTCATATCTATATATTTAGAGAATCTCAGTATTGTACAAACACATATAAAGCCTAACACTGATTTAAAGTTACATGCTGCTTAGTATTTTTTTTTCTTCAAGGAAGTACCTTGCTCAAATATCATTCAATAAATAAAGTATATTACTATGCAAACTATGTTCCTCCAGGTGAGGAAAAAACAGAACACAACCTGAGAAAAATATCCTTTACCAGGAAACACAATTAGCAGTTAAACTAGCCAGCAACTTGAAATACTGATAAAAGCAGTTTATCCCATCAGACTGTTCCTTACTGAAGGGTAATTTGGTAATAAAGGTTAGAGAAGTTATTTTGAAAAACTATTCTATATAAAATACACATTTTTATGAATATGCACAGGTATACAAGATTTTTCCATTGCTTGAATATTCTCTGGAATATGGAAAAGGGATATTAGGTTATATGAGATTTTCAGTTTGTTGGGATTGAGAGTCAGTCTATATTCTTGAATTGAAAAGAAAATTACAGACCCTTGAGGTATTGCGTGTTGTTTTGGTTTGAGTACAGTTCTTATATGCCTGATTTTAAATTATTTATGTTCCTATCATATTGGTGGAATCACACTACAGCAGTATTCTCTTGTCCTGAGAATTTGTAATTTATAACCCCTCTCTTAATGAGTAAATTATCCATGCCTGGCCCTGAGAATTCCTCTTGTTATATGTCACAATAAACATTTAAATTTATTTATTTGCTCTTTAAGAATACGTTACATTTATAAAACTTTCTTTACATGCACTGAAGAAATACACTTAGTCCTTGTCCTGGTTTTGGCCAGCACAGGGTTAATTTTTTCTGTGGCCAGGAGGGGCATGGCTGGAATCCAGAGATTACTGTATTCTACCTCATGTCATTGCCAGGGGCAGGGGTAAGGAAGTCTTTTCCAGGTTGAGGTAGCATTGGATGGTCAAGTAATGGTGAATATTTGCATATGAATCACTCACCTCTCTTATACATTTTTGTTATTATTATTGTTGCAGCTACTGTTCATTTTCTTATCCCATTGCTGTTTCCCCAAAATTGTTCTTATCTCAACCTGTGATCATTACCTTTTGTGCCTCCAATGCCCCTTTCCATCCCTCTGCAGAGGGAAGGGCAGAGGAAAAGGGAGAGTGAGCAAACAGCATGCGTTTTAGAGTGGTTTCACTGGGAATATTAAATTGAAGAATACCATTCATTACCATGCGAATCCTAAAAAGACCAAAAAATTGAACCTGTTTTATACAGCCTTAGTGGCTGTTATAGTCTCTCAGCTACACATTTTAGACATAGAATGAGGAGGAAAAACTGACAAGAGTAGTAAAACAGTAACTTTGCTTGTGATTACCCATGTTGGTTATTCAATTAATCGGGACAGGTAAAATGAGAAACACAGAAAACTGGCTTTGAGGATGTGAGTTCTCTGAGATGCAATGAAAATCTACTGTGTGGAGGTTTTGTTCAGTTCATGTGGTCTGTTTTCCCTCACTTGCCTGATGATCTCCAAAGTTTTTTGCTTTCTTTATGCTGACTTTCCAATGGAATTGTCATTTCAATTGATGAATTAATGAAACATGAAGTAAAGATGTGCTCCCTGGTTACCTGAGATGACTCCTGCTAAGGCACCAATGTCCTTTTTAAAGAGTCAAGATCTGTGACAGTAAATAAAGAATGTCATTACAAAAAGAAAGCAAAGTAGGCTTCTGAGCCAGAGAACCTTGAAGCAATATCCCAAAAGAAAAAAGGGTCATTTTTTTTTCTTTTCAGTTAGATTTGCCTTTCATTGCATCTTGATCACTGTATGTGTATATACCTAAGACTCCTTCTTGCAAATGATACTAGATTTCTAACAGAAATTTATGACTATAACATAAACCACTGCTGTAGTACTATACAGACAGCAGCATATATCTTCTGCATTTGCATATGTTTAATTCCTGTTTTGATAACAAGAAAAGACAGAGTTATTAAAGTTGTAAAGCTTTGCAGAAAAAAAAAAAAAGAGCAAAGAAAAGTGTTGTTTTTTGAGTCAGTGCAAGCATAAGGATTAGGATGAAATAAATGTAGAAAATATCATAAATTTCGTTTTCCCAGAATGAATTCTATGCAGATCGTAGGTACAAACTGGATGTCTCAGATTAGCTTCCATTCTGTGTGAGGGGTGTTTCCCTTTCCTCTCTAACAGTGAGCTCTCTCAAAAAAGACAGCCTATGGTATATAACACTGCCAAAAGCAGAGTCTAACTAGTTAGAACAAGGCAGAGGATTGAAAAGTGCTTGGTTTTCAGAGACTAATGCACAGGTCTAGGTGAACAATAGGTAGTTGGTTAGCTGGCATTATCCCAGCCTTTTTCTTATACATTTTTTTCATTTAGTAATTCATGTTTAATAGCAGAGTTAAAAAAGTCTAGATCTAATCTAGATATTTTATAAACTTCACTGATATATTAACAAAAACCTCTTTAATTAAAAGAAAACATGTATTTTAATTTTTAAGCAATATTGTATATAATTTCTTTGGATGTGATAATCCTTTCCTCCACAAGCTCTAACTGAAATTAACCCGACACTTTTCTTTATTACATTCAGTGATCTATATACATACTGGATATAGTCCAATTCAAACACATTTAAAGGACTAAAATAAAAATTGGTTTGAGGATTTAAACATCAGTGAATTATGACAAAGCTTAAAGAGATCCTCTGATCATACTGGAAGCCAATACCTAAGTGCTGAGCATGCTTTGAGGTTCAAAATGAGCCTCGGCTGGCTGACTGATTTTAAGGATTAAGTAAAACTTGGTGTACAGATCCCTCTATAAAATACCCTGAAGGACCAAGATTAAGATTTGTGATGTCTAACATGACACTAGAATGTGTCTATATCTCTAAGCAAGTAATTTTCAGATTTTTTGTTATAATCAAAGGTAAAAAAAATAGGCACTGTTGGGATCTTTTAGAAGCACCTGACTGGTCTGAGATTGGCACTTTAAGATCAGACCAGCTGAATCCCAGAAATGTCTGCTTCTTTCCTCTAGCATTGCAAATACCACATAATCATCATGCTTAAAAGATGCCTAATCTATTTAAGTGGGCTGCCAACCTTTATACTCATAAATTGCCACAGTTTCCTACTCTTTTTCTAACAGGAACAAATATTACTGCTAGCTTGTAAATTCTGAACATGTAGATAGGAAAACTGCTGAAATAAAGTTCTACTCTTGAAAACAGGTTTCCCAGTAAGGCTGTGGACTTACACTGTCCTGGAGATTTTATTTGGCCCTGGAGATTTTTAGAACTAAACCACATGAAATCTTGAGCTGAGCTTTGACATTTACCCTGGTTTGAGCAGGAGGTCGGATTAGATGACCTTCAAAGATCACTCCAACCAGACTTTTTAGGGTTCTAAGAATAATAATGTCAGCTCCAGTAAAAAGAACCTATGGGTGTTTGATTAATGCAGAGCAAAAAGGCTGAAATAGAAGGTATTACTTTTACTGTGTAAATATTTTTTATAAAACAGAATATTTATGTATATTTCGGTTTCCTTAATGTATGAAACATTCTAATCTTAGCGAAATGAGAAACTGATAAACTCATGATTTTAAGTACGGAATGTGGCATAGAATGAGATTAGATATATGCTAATTAAGTCAATTGTGTTCAAAGGCTTTCTACAGCACGTTGAATATAATTTGAAAAGGAAACTTTTGGCCTTTGTTCTTTTCTGTGAGCCCTCGTGAAAAGAAGAAATTATTTTCATACACGCTTTTACTCTTTTAGTAGGGCCAGAAGAGGAAGGATTTGGTTGAAGTTTGTAGGATTGGTGAAATTTCCATATTTGAAAATGTAGTATTAAAATTTCTAGATATTATATATTAAAAAGTGTTTTATTCCCAGTCTCTAAAAAACATTTGCCAATTAATATTTAATGTTCTTTAATATTTCTGAAACATCAGGAATCCAATCATAATAAAAAAATTAATTATTTTGAAAGAGACGGGGCAGAAGTGTTTAACACATTTTTCACCTCTATCTTCAACATGGATCACAGACCAAAAGGGTCTCAGCGCCCTAAGATGGAGGCCCATGGCTGCAAAAATGATTGACTCTCAACTGACCCTGAAACTGTGGGGGATCTGCTGCTCCAGCTGGATCCCTAAAAATCTATGGGGCCTGATGGGATTCATCCAAGAACCCTCAAAGAGCTGGCTGATGTCATCACAAAACCTCTCTCGATGATTTTTGAACCATCTTGGGAATCTGGAGAGGTCACAGCTGACTGGAAGCTGCCAAACATCCCGATTTTCAAGAAGCGCAAGATGGAGGACTCTGGAAACCACAAGCCTGTCAATCTCACTTCAGTGC